>WOXC01010086.1:600000-936661 GCA_011680675.1 Gymnobelideus leadbeateri | reverse complement strand
TCATTGATGGCTTGTTTGATTTCTTTTTCTGAGATGGGGTTATTTAGGTAATTCACTTCCTCTTCAGTTAATCTGGGCAATTTGTGATTTTGTAAATATTCATCCATTTCACTAAGATTGTCATATTTATGTGCATACAATTGGGAAAAATAATTCCTCATTATTTTTTTGATTTCCTCTTCATTGGAGGTAGATTCACCCTTTTTATTTTTGATACTCATAATTTGGTTTTCTTCTTTCTTTTTTTTTATCATATTGACTAAGGGTCTATCAATTTTGTTGATTTTTTCATAAAACCAGCTCTTGGTTTTATTTATTAATTCAATGGTTTTCTTAATTTCAATTTTATTAATCTCACCTTTGGTTTTCAGTATTTCTAATTTAGTACTAAATTGGGGATTTTCAATTTGTTCTTTTTCTAGCTTTTTCAATTGCATGTCCAATTCACTGACCTCCCTTCTCTCTGCTTTAATTAAGTATGCACTCAGGGATATAAAACTTCCCCTGAGAACTGCCTTTAGTGCATCCCACAAATTTTGGTATGTTGTTTCATTATTATCATTCTCTTGAATGAAATTATTGATTGTTTCTATAATTTCTTCTTTGACCCACCAATTTTTTAGGATTAAATTGTTTAGTTTCCAATTAGTTTTTAGTCTATCTTTCCATGGCCCTTTATTGCATATAATTTTTATTGCATCATGATCTGAGAATGATGCGCTTACTATTTCTGCCTTTCTGCACTGGATTGTGAGGTTTTTATGCCCTAGTACATGGTCTATTTTTGAGTATGTACCATGCACTGCTGAGAAGAAAGTAAATTCCTTTTTATCCCCATTCAGTTTTCTCCAGAGATCCATCATATCTAGTCTCTCTAAGATTCTATTCACCTCCTTAACTTCTTTCTTGTTTATTTTGAGGTTAGATTTATCGAGTTCAGAGAGGGGGAGATTAAGGTCCCCCACTAGTATAGTTTTGCTATCTATTTCTTCCTCTAATTCCTTTAACTTCTCCTCTAGGAATTTGGATGCTATACCACTTGGTGCATATATATTAAGTAGTGATATTGCTTCATTCTCAATGGTGCCTTTTAGTAGGATATAGTTTCCTTCCTTATCTCTTTTAATTAGATCTATTTTTGCTTTTGCTTTATCTGAGATAAGTATTGCTACCCCTGCTTTTTTTACTTTAGCTGAGGCATAATAAATTTTACTCCAACCTTTTACCTTTACCCTGTGGGTATCCCTTTGTTTCAAATGTGTTTCTTGTAGACAGCATATTGTAGGATTATGGTTTTTAATCCATTCTGCTATCTGCCTCTGTTTTATGGGAGAGTTCATCCCATTCACATTCACAGTAATGATGACTATCTGTCTCTTCCCTTCCATCCTATTCCCTCCCCTGTTTATGTTTTTGTTTCTTCCTTCTCCCTTCCCCTCCTTGAAGTTTTCCCTTTTGACCGCCCCCTCCCTCAGTGTTCCCACCCAGTGACCCCCCTTCTTAACCTACCCTCTCCCCTTACTACTATTTCCCTCCCTTATAATCCCTCCCTTTAGTCTCCTCCTTTTCACCCCCCTTACCCTCCCACTATCTATAGGACACAACAAATTTTTATACTTATCAGAGTAAATTACTCCCCGTTTGATTCCAAACCAATGAGAGTAAATTTCAAACAATGCTCCTCTCCCTCCCTCCAATTCCTCTATTTAATGAATTTATGTGTCTATTCACGTTAGATTCTTAAACTTCACTGATTAATTTGATCCTTCTTTGAACCAGAACCAGTGAGAATAGTGTTTAAATGATGTTCCTCTCCCTCTTATTTTCCCTTCTTCTATAGTGTGTTTTGATGCCTCTTCAGATGGCATATTTTACCTTTTCCTAGCTCATCCTTTCCTTTTTCCCATTAATAGTCTTTTTTTTTTTTTAGACTCCATGTTAGTGCATTCATACCCACACCCTCTAAGTATAACCCTTTTGCAGGTCATGATAATCATAGAGATTTCAAATATTGACAGTTATCAGCTCCACATATAGGGATGTGAACATTTTGCTCTTGTTGCATCCCAGGTAATGAGCTTGTGTTTGTGGGTGTGGGTGTGTGCACTTCTGCATGTGTGAGTCTATGTTACCCTTGTTTACCTTTTTATGTTCTTCTGGAGTCTTGTAATTGGAGATCAAATTTTCCATTGAGCTCTGGCTTTTTCATTAGGAAAGTCTGGAAGTCCCTTACTTCATTAAACGTCCATCTCCTTGCCTGAAAGATTATGCTCAGTTTTGCCGGGTAGTTAATCCTTGGTTGTAGTCCTAGCTCTCTTGCCCTACGAAATATCAAATTCCAGTCCCTCCGCTCTTTTAATGTAGAAGCTGCTAGGTCCTGTGTGATCCTAACTGTAGTTCCTCGATATTTGAATTGTTTCTTTTTGGCTGCTTGTAGAATTTTTTCTTTAATCTTATAATTCTGGAATTTGGCTACTATATTTCTTGGAGTTTTCAGTTTGGGATCTCTTTCAGGAGGAGTCCGGTGAATTCTGTCAATAGCTATTTTATCTTCTGATTCCAGGACCTCAGGACAGTTTTCTTTGACAATCTCTTGGAGGATGTTGTCTAGACTGCTTTTCTCATCGTGGCTTTCTGGTAGACCAATAATTCTTAGGTTGTCTCTCCTGGATCTGTTCTCTAGGTCAGTTATTTTTCCAGTGAGATATTTTACATTTTCTTGTAATTTTTCGATCATCTTGTTTTTTTCGATTGACTCCTGCTGCATCATAGAGTTCTGAGTTTCAGTTTGGTTGTATCTAATTTTTAGTGAATTATGGTCTTCAGTAAGTTTTTGAAGTTCCTTTTTTAGGGAGGTATTTTCTTTTTCCAAGTTGGTCATTGCCTCCCTGATTTGGTCTTTAAAATTTTTCTTAAGCTCCTCCAGGAATGCTATTTGGGCTTGAGACCAGATCATGTTTCCTTCTGTGGTCTCTGGTGTGGGCAGAGTCTATATTGTCCTGTGTGTTTTGTTGTTCTTGCCCTGCATAGTATGCTCGAATAGACTTTCTTGCCTTCCCCTTCTCCTTTTCAGCTTCCTTCCTTCCCATTGTGACTTCCTGTTTCTTAGTTTCTCAGGCTATGAGTTTAGGGCCTGATCCTTGACTTTGAATACCTCTGGGTGGCTAGTTTATGGCTAAGTCAGGGAAGTCAGTGAGGAATGTAGATGTGTAGGTGGGGATGAGTCTGACCACTTCAGATTTCTGCCTCTATACCCCTGGGCTATAAGTAGGCTTTTGTTGGTGAGGTGAGGTGGGGCTAGTTGGGTCCCCTCCCTCTCTTCTCTTCAGATTCCTGGCTGTCTCAGTTACACCCTTTCTTGGAGATTCTCAAGCCTGAGGCTATTTCCATTAACTTGGGATTTCAATCTGGGTGGGAGACTTATCTTTGGGTTTTCTGCTTCATGAAGGAGGGATGGGAGGATCGGAGCAGCTAGAATTTACTTTGCCATTCCAGCCCCTGTATCATACAGGCAGGCAGTTTCTAAATTTCCAGGCTGGGGGCTGAATGCAGCCTGAGAAGCCACTCTCTCCACTGGGGGCCGACTCTCCTACCTGGCTCCAATGATCCGTTCCCTCTGCGAGATGACTGCGATTCGTCCTTGGTAAGTCTGCAGGCTGGGGCTTTTTCTCTCTCTGGTGTAGTCTGCTTGCCTGCTCTTAGGTCTGAGCTGTGCAGACCCCACACGCTCTGCGCTCGACCTGTGCGGACACTCTGGGCACCCTCCTGTGCTGGATTCTGCCACACTCTGTCTTCCACTGGGCTTCGTCACTCCGGAATCTGCTCAGATTTACCCTTTTGGACTTAGTGACAGAGGAGCTCAGCGAGGTTACTGCTTCCTTTCCGCCATCTTGGCTCCGCCTCTCAACTTCTTTTTCTAAAAGGGGATTATTTCAGTATTTTATTTCCTCTTCTGCTACTCTGGGCAATTTACATTTTTGTAAATATTCATCCATTTCACTTAGATGGTCAGATTTATTGACATACACTTGGGCAAAATAGCTTCTAATTACAGCTTTAATTTCCTCTCCACTGGTGGTAAATTCAAATTTTGATTCAATTTTTCAAAAATTCAGATTTCATTTTTATACTGATACTCTGGTTTTCTTCTTTATTTTTTAAAATTAAATTAAACAGAAGTTTGCCTATTTTGTTGTTGTTTTTTCATAAGACCAGGTCTTTAGTTTTATTTATTAGTTCAATAGCTTCCTTAATTTCAGTTTTTTTAATACCTCCTTTGATTTTCAGAACTTCCAATTTGGTATTTAATTGGGATTTTTAATTTTTTCTTTTTCTAGCTTTTTTTTTAGTTTGCATGCCCAATACATTGATCTATTATTTCTCTATTTTATTCAAATAAGTATTTAGAGCTTAATTTCCCATTTCCCATCCAAATTTTGGTATGTTGTCTCATTATTATAATTCTTTTTGATGAAATTCTTGATTACTTTTATGGTTTATTGTTTGACCTGCTCATTCTTGCCCTAATAGATCATCATTCTTTGGGCAGATGTCATATATTACTAAGAAAAAGGTATATTCCTTTCTATCCCCACTCACTTTTCTCCAGAGGTCTATCATATCCAACTTTTCTAAAATTCTATTTACCTCTTAAATTATTTTCTGTTTATTGTGTGGTTAGATTTATCTAGTTCTGAGAGGAGGAGGTTGACATCCCCCACTAGTACAGTTTTGCTGTATATTTCTTACTATAACTCACTTGACTTATGTTCTAATAATTTGAATTCTATACCACTTGGTGCATATATATTCAGTACTGGTACTACTTCATTGTCTATGGGGTCTCTTAGCATATGTAGTTTCCTTCCTTATCTCTTTTAATTAGATCTCTTTTTTCTTTTGCTTTGTCTGACCTCAGGATTGCTACCCCTGCTTTTTTGTTTTAAGTTCAGCTGAAGCATAATATAATCTTCTCCAGCCTTTTACCTTTACTGTGTGTGTATCTCTCTGCTTCAAATGTGTTTCTTGTAAGCAACATATTGTAGGATTCTGCTTTTTAATCCACTCTCCTATACACTTTCATTTTATGGGAAAGTTCATCTCATTCCCATTCAGTTATGATTACTAACTGTGTACTCCTTCCATTCTATTCTCCACCCCCCATTTATATTTTTTTCTCTCTCCTTCCACCCTGTCCCTCCTCACCAATGTTTGGCTTCTGTCCACCACTGCCCTCAATCTGTCCTCCTTTCGGTCAGCCCCTTCCCTTTTCTTTCCCCTACTACATCTGTTTCCCTTCTCTCTTTTCTTCTGTCTATCCCCTCCCTTTTTCTCCCTTTTATCTCCTACTTTCCTATAAGGTAAGATAAATTTCTATACCCAACTGAGTTGTATGATTCCCTCTTTCAGCCAAATTTGATGAGAGTAAGGTTCAAATAATGGTCACCCCCTACCTGTTTCTTTCCCTCTACTATAATAGGTCTTTTGTGCCTCTTAAGTTGATATAATCTATGCCAGTCTGGCTTCCCCTGTCCTCTTCTCCCAGTACAATTCCTTTATTTCACCTCAATTTTTATATCATCAAATCAAAGTCAATTTATATCCACACCCTCTGTCTATGTATATCCCTTCTAACTGCCCTAATAGAGATACGTTCTCAAGAGTTACAGGTATCATCTTTCTGTGTAGGGATGTAAACAGTTTAACCTTGTTGAATAACATTTTTTTCTTTCTTCTTTACCTTTTTATGCTTCTCTTGAGTCTTATATTTGAAGACTGAATTTTCTTTTTAGCTCTGGTCTTTACATCAGGAAAGTTTGAAAAATCCCTACTTCATTGAATGTCCATCTTTTCCCCTAAAAGATTATGCTCAGTTTTGCTGGGTGGTTGATTCTTGGTCATAATCCAAGATCCATTGCCTTATGGAATATCAATATTCCAAGCCCTCTAATCCTTTAATGTAGAAATTGTTCCATCCTGTGTAATCCTGACTGTGTCTCCTTGATATTTGAATTGTTTCTTTCTGATTGCTTGCAATATTTTCTCCTTGACCTAGGAGTTCTTGAATTTGGGTATAACATTTCTTGAAGTTTTCATTTGGGGATTTCATTCAACAGGTGATCAGTAGATTATTTCAAATATTATTTTACCCTTGGGATCTAGGATATCAGGGCAATTCCTCTTGATGATTTCCTGAAAGATGCTGTCCAGGCTCTTTTTTTTGATTATAGATTTCAAGTAATCCAATAATTCTTTTTTTTTTTTTTTTGCTTTTTGGAGGGCAATTGCCATTAGGTGACTTGCCCAAGGTCACATGGCTAGTTTTAGTGTTATGTCTGAGGCCAAATTTGAACTCAGGTCCTCCTGACTACAGGGCCAGTGCTCTAGTCACTGTGCCACCTATCTCCCTATCCAATAATTCTTAATTTATCTCTCCAGAATCTATTTTCCAGGTCAGCTGTTTATCCAATGAAGTAGTTTACATTTTCTTGTATTTTTTCAGTCTTTCGATTTTGTTTGACTGACACTTGATATCTCAGTAAGACATTAGCCTCCACTTGTCCAATTCTAATTTTTAAGGGATTATTTTCTTCAGTTAACTTTTATGCCATTTATTCTATTTGGCCAATTCTACTTTGGTTTCTTAAGTGGGTTTTTCCCATTGGGCCAATTGTCTCTTTTAAGGAACTGTTGACTTCAGTCAATATTTCTTTTTCCTTTTCCAAGTTATTGACTCTCTCTTGCATACCTCTTATTTCTTTTCCCAATTTTTCTTCTACCTCCCTTATTTTATTTTTAAAATCCTTTTTGATCTCTTCCAAGAAGCCTTTTGGGGCTTGAGATCAATTCACATTCTCCTTTGAGATTTTGCTTGCAGGCATTTTGACATTGTTGTCCTCTTCTGAGTTTGTGTTTGGATCTTCCCTGTTGCCATAGTAGATTTCTATGGTCAAGGGTCTTTTCTGTTTTTTTTTTCTCATTTTTAAAAATTGACTTCTGCTCCTGGGCCAGTACACTGTCCAAGCTTCTTACTCTGGGGACCAGGGACCTGGTCACTGGATTTCTGCTCCAGGGCCTGAAGTGCTGGTTATTTGCCCACTGTGCTAGAGTGGCCTGTTGTGCCCTGGGTTCTGGATCTATCAGTTTGCCTACTGCACTGGGGCTGGAGGCCTGACAGCTACCCTGTGGTGCCGCTGGCCTGCTGAGCCAGGACAGTGGAACCTCAGTTGCTGAGATATGCTGTGGCTAAGAGTCCCCCTTTGGCTTGTTTGGATACTGCCTGCACTGGTCTGTGCTCCCCTTTTACCCAAGTGAAATAGACCTCTCCTGAAGTCCTTCTAAGTTTTCTGGGTCTGGAAAATTGTTTCATTCCACCCTTATGTGGATTCTATCTCTCCAGAATTCTTTAAGAGGCTTGATTTAACATTGTTTCTGAGGGAAACTGGGGAGAGTTCAGGCAGCTTCCTGGATTCTCTCTGCCATCTTGACTCTGTCCCTACATGAAATACTTTGTGAGACTTGAGTCATTTTTCAGTTGTGTCTGACTCTTCATGACCTCATTTAGGGTTTTCTTGGCAAAGATACTGGAGCAGTTTACCATTTCCTTCTGCAGCTCATTTTCTATATAAGTAAACTGAGGCTAACAGGGTTCAGTGACTTGTCCAAGGTCATACAGCTATTAAGTGCCTGAAGTCAGATTTGAACTCTGGTAGATGAGTCTTCCTGACTGCAGACCTGATGTTCTACTGCACCATCTAGTTGACCTTTTATGGAACTGCTACAAAAGTAATTCACTTTTACCTAAGATCTGTATTATCTGTCCATCTCAGTCCAGATTCATGACTTCTAGTGAGCCTTTCTGTTGGTGGTCCTCACAAGATGTGTGCAGATGCCAACAGTCCTTATTCTTGGGCCATCAGAGGCACCTGAGTCAGTGACTCAGCTACTCATGAAGTGGCTGTCAAAGTCAGAAATGTCCATTTCTCAAAGTTACTGTCCAGTCAAATACGCCAAATCAAAGAAATACAGGGCACAAGAGGCAGCCAGGAACTTGAGGTCAAGTACCTTGCTCACTTACAACACAAGCAGTGCTCTATGCATGCAACCATCACATGCTACTGGGGAAGGAGATGGGGAAAGAGAAGTCCCTATCTTCTTTCATTTCTACCTTCCTCTCTCCCCGTCTCTCTTCCTCCCTCAATGACAATATAAAGCAAAAAGAGAAGAGGCCTAAGCCATACAATTGAAAGAGAGAGGATTTTTGTTTTTCTCTCTCTCATATCCAGCCTGCTGATGAGGGCAGCTCTTTCTAAATTTAGTCACCAATCAACAGTGACAGTTTTCTCCTCTTATTCCTGTTACAAGGGGGAATGAATAGAACCAGAGCACATGGGATCCACTAGAAAAGACTTTTCTAAACATTTTAGGGGGTGGCCTCTGCTGTGTAGATGAAATAAACAAATTAACATGAAGTATAAGGAACAGGGAGTCCTTAACACTTGGGCAGATCAGCAAAGACCTTTTGTTTGCAGTTTTATTTGGGTTGAGCTTTGAATGGAGCTCTAAGGGACAGAGGGGGGATGGAAGAGCATTTTATGAATAAGGAACAGCCTGTAAGAAGGTAAAGAGTGTTAGGACAACGAATGCTATATGAAGAAAGGGGACAGTAAGTAGGTTAGTTGCACTGAAAATAAAACATAAGAGACTATGAAATAAGTCTAAGAAGGCAGGTTGTAATCAGTTTGTGAAGGGCTTCAAATTCTACATTAAAGAGTTTATATTTAATCCCAGAGGAAATAGGGAGCCATTGAAGCTTCTTGAGCAGGGGAATAATCTCTGTTTTAGAAATATCAGTCTGACAGTTTTTAGAGGATGAGTTGGTGTGGGGGGTGGGGAGTTGGAGCCAGTTAAAAATCTATTGCAGAGCTTCAGATTAGTAATAATCAGTGCCTGAATTAGAGTATTTTTGGTCTGAGTGGTGAAAAGGGGTTGAATGAGATGTGGGGACAGCATCAATAAGACAGACAATTCATCGGGGTTAGGGGTGAGACAGGGAGAAGATTAAGAATGGCAATAATTTTTTTGAATTAGAAAAGGATGATGCTCTCAACAGACATAAGGAACTTTGGAACATGAATGGATGTGTGGAAAAGACAATGAGTTGTTTTTTTGGACATTATGAGTTTGAGATATTTAATGGACATCCAGGTGAAGATGTCTCACAGGTGATTGAAAATGGAGCATGGCAGCTCATAAAAGATGAGGTCTGGCTATATGGATCTGGGAGCTGTCTGCATGGATATCATAATTCTACCCATAGGAGCTGAAGAAAGAGAGAGAGAGAGAGAGAGAGAGAGAGAGAGAGAGAGAGAGAGAGAGAGAGAGACAGAGAGAGAGAGAGAGAGACAGAGAGAGACAGAGAGACAGAGAGAGAGACAGAGAGACAGAGAGAGAGACAGAGAGAGAGAGACAGAGAGAGAGACAGAGAGAGAGACAGAGAGTCAGAGAGACAGACAGAGAGACAGACAGAGAGAGACTTAGAGAGAGGGGGGAGGGAGGGAGGGAGACAGAGAGACAGAGGGAGAGGGAGAAGGTGAGGGAGAGGGAGAGACAGAGACACAGAGACAGAGACACAGAGAGAGTTTCTTCCATCTTTAAAGCTATGATTCTATGATCCCTCTTTGCTCAGATAATGAGTCTAAGCCCCAGAAATGAGTCTGTCTTCCTTATTCTGAAGCTCAATTGTTCCTTAAAATTACTTTTGGGAATCTGAAAGACTCCTGTCATTAACAGACATTAGAGACTACCATTTGTGGGAACATCAATCTGTGTCTGTATCATTCCACACAGGAATAAGAATGCCCTGTTTAGCACTGGATTCAGCCCACCTGAATTATGTTATATTTCTGAGTTCAAGATTTCTTCATCTGACCCAATCTAACAACTATTTTCCCCTGAGATTTCAAATATTGACTTAGAATTATGGGAAATATCATGATTTTCCTTCTCAGCTCTCATAACAATCTCAATAAAGAGGAACAACTCATTCAATTCTAGCATCTCAGGTTGCTTCCCCAGCTTTGCACTAGCACAAGCTGCCATGTACATTGTTTTCTGAAAGCCCTTTGTCAAAAATAATAGAATGAAAAGGATGAGGTCTTGGAGTCAGTTTCTTTTTCTTAGTCTTATTCTTTATGTGGACCATTTTAGGTATAGTGGACATTTGTCTTTATAAATGGGCAACTTATAACCCTAGTGCTTCATGGTAGCATTTAGGATGGTTATTTGTAATGCTCTAGCATTCTACAATCAATCAACAATTTATTAAGCACCTCCTATGGGCCAGGTACTGCACAAAGTGATGGGTATACAGAGACAAAGAATGGAATAATCCTTATTCTCAAGAATCTTCCATTCTAAACTTGATACATGATGTGTATCTCCCCTCTCTTTAGATCCCCAACTGCTAACCAATTGCTACACACAGTTCAGGCATGCCAGACTAGTTGGAAGAGAAGGATACTCTGAGGGAGAGAGAGGAGGAATCATGTGGCAGCCAGGTCAAACTGCCACTACCATCTTTACCATTCTATCACTTCATTTCCTGATGGGGACAGCTCAGGACTCTCAACTTAATATCCCTGAGAATAGTGATATTAAATAATGAAATTAAAGAAGTGGTATTAACATCTGCTTTACCACTGCACCCTAAGGACCATGGGATTTTTCCATTTGACTTAAAATGAGAGTGGGTACTGTCTTAATTTTCTATTTGTTTCCTCATCCCTTTGCACAAAGCTTTGCAAATAGTAAGTGCTTAATAAATGCTTTATCCACTCCATCTCCATTGTTCATGTTTTTGTCTTCTACAGTTTCCCTACCCTTTCCCTTTCTCTTTTCCCTTAATTTTTGTCAAATAAGTATTTTTAAAGCACTAGGGCAACTCATTTTTAAAAGGAACTCTTTTGTGAATTGTTTTGAAAATGAGATAATTTTTTTTTAAAAATTCAAGTAATCACCTCCCACTTTGAAATACCCTAACATTTTTGAGTTGTCTCCTTTTTATAGTGTCTTTTTGAAGTGGGGGTACTCTTGTAATAATATACCTTCATATTTCTGGCTTAAGCAGCAAATCCATAGGAAATTAAAATGCCAGGAAAACATCAGGCATAAAAACAGGTCAAGTAAAATGCAGGAAAATTTGTGGCAGAAAGCAAAATTCTTTTGAAACAGCATTTCTCAAAGCCTCCAAAGATTACTCCCAAACCTTGATTCACCATCCTCCTGAAAATTTAAATCCAATACTGTTTTCAAATGATGCCTCCATTTCAAAGCATTCAGCTGTACAGACAAATCTTATTAGAAGCTGAAAGCACCTAAATAGAGAGGTGAACATTTAAGGCATCGGGCATAATGATGCAGCACTAATATAAAGCAATTGCTCTATGTTAGGCACCAGAGAGTTGAATTATACGATTCCCGGCTAACAGGAAGATGAGCTCTATAGAAAGCATGTTTTTCTGCTCCTGACACGAGGCAGAGAGCTTATGAATGGGCTCCAGCAACCTTCCTGAAAGTACATCATTACTGGTTTGCAGCAACACAGCACTCAGGTCCCTCCTAAAAGCATATGGCTATTAATTTTCTCAGGCTTTCAAGGAAGCATTGGCCTGGAATCTGTCACACAATGCCCTTTATGTGGTTCAATATGAAGAGAAATCTCCTCTCTCCCAAATCTGACAAAGAATTGGTCAACTTGCTGTATTAATTTATATATTTTTCTTTTAGCAAGCCTAGGGGTTGGGAAAGGGGAAATCTGTATAAAGGTTTGATTGCAAAAAGTTTGAGTGTACATTGGATGACATTGGCTTAGCCTGATGGGAGGAATCTAGAAGAGCTTTCAGCATGGGGCAGAGGCTAGTTTCCATTCTTGTGAATAATCATCTTTTTATACTATAAAGAACTTGTGTGTGTATGTGTGCATAGTAGAATAATGGAATATTTAGCTATGACCATAACTCCCAAGGACTGATCCGGACTCCAAAGCCTGCTGCAGAGAGTTCATTCCTCTTCACTCTCATTTCTATTTTTTCTTTCTCCCAAATTTTCCCCTTGCTTCCTGTGTGTTCTTGTGCACATCACTTCACTTTCCTGGGCTTCACATTTCTTACCTATAAAGTAAAGTGTTTGGATGAGATGAACTCTAAGCTCTTTAATATCCTTTTTTAGTGAATAGCCCTCCCTCACTCAAATCTAGTTCAATTGCAAGTCATAGTATTATCTTCCTGATGTCATGGTCCTCTTTGAGAATGAAGGACAAACCACAACCTGTGTGTAGTCCATGATACCCCAGTGGGGACCCAACTGGCCAGTTCTAGTTGGGCATCTCAGCTCCTTTTCCCCTCCCCTCCTCTCCCTTCCTTTCCCCTTCTCTCCCCTCCTCTCCTCTTTTGATGGCTGAAACTTATCTACTTATTTTGGGGTTTACTGGCTAGATTTCTTTCTCAAAGACTATGCCTAAAATCCAATTCACTTTGACTCTGATTGAGTCCAACAATAGGTCCCTGCCCTGATGGCTCAGAGTGAAAGCCTGTTTTGATCAACAATTCTGAGGGTCTTTCTCTTCCAGTTTTGTTTAAAAAAATTATTTAGAGCGCTGGCCCTGGAGTCAGAAGGACCTGAGTTCGGATCTGGCTTCAGACACTTAACGCACACACAAACAAAAACCTAGCCGTGTAAGCTTGGGCAAGTTACTTAACCCCAATTGCCTCCAAAAAAAAAGGAAAAAAATTATTAAAGGGGTCATCCCTTGTCTCACTTTTTCCCCCTTGACTTACTTCTTAAACAGGCCTAATCACTGAACGGGCATTGCCTCAGTCATGGTGGGAACTTGGAAAGATCTTAGCTTAAAAAGGCCAAGGTCTCCCATTGACGTCTCCTTGATCATCTCTAGTTGTCCTGATCTCTATCTGGCCACTGGACCCAAATGGCTCTGGAGGAGAAAGTGAGGCTGGTGACTTTGCACAGCCCTCCATCACTCAAATTTGATTCAATTGCTAGTCATGGCATTATCTTCCTGATGTCATGGTTGTCTTAGAGAATGAAGGATGAACCACACCCCCCCCCTTAACCTGATTTATGAAAAATCAAGTAACCCATTTTCCATGTAAATATTCTCTGTTTCTGAAGTCAATTGAACCAAGGATCTGCTTTCTCTAGTTAGATGTGAATTGAATGCCTAGAATTTGGACTTCAGTCTCCAACCAGTTATATTTAATCCAATTTAACAAACATTTACTAAATGCCTATTATGTTCAAGTCACCAGGGTGGATGGTGGAAATAGATGAGAAATAAATAGAGAATTAACCTGTCCAAACTCCTGAGGGAGGAAATCTTTTTAACAATTCATGTTGGTACCTTTTTGGAGATTTCTAATTCTAAAGAGCTGTACAGAGCACTGAGAGGTTAAATGATTTTCCCAACATCATGAAATTGGTGTGTCACAGGAGAGACTTGAACCTGGCTTCCTTGGTTCCAAGCCCAGTTCTATCCACATCCACAGTGCCAGCCTGGGGACAGTAACAAAGACAAACATCAAATAGTGCCTGCCTTTTAGGGCTTTATACATTACATGTGGGGACTGAGTATTGAATCAGTCTTGATAGTATTCAATTGCTTTTTTAAATTCCATCATCATCATCATCACCAGCACCAGAATCTTATTCTCATCTTTTTATAAGAAAATGAGACACAAATATCATCTTCTTTCATGGAATTGTAGATCTAGAGCTAGAAGGAATCTTAGAGTTCAGTGATTCTGACCACCTCATTTTGTAGATGAGGAAATTGAGATACAAAGAGGTTAAGTGACTTCTTCAGCTGAAGAAGTGACTTACTTCTACAAAGTAAGGGTCTGAGGCAATTTTTGAATTCATGTATTCCCTGCTCCAAGTTCAATGTTCTATCCATTATACCACATTGCTTACTATTATTCTTTTATATTTTATGTTATGTAATAGGCAGCTGAGTGGCACAATGGAGAGAGCGCTGGTTCTGGAGTCAGGAAGATTCATCTTCATGAGTTCAAATATGGCCTCAGACACTAGCTGTGTGACCCTGGGCAAGTCACTTAACTCTCCCTCAGTTTCCTCATCTGGAAAATGAGCTGGAAAAAGAAATGGCAATTTACTCCATTATCTTTGCCAAGAAAATCCAGATGAAGTCATGAAGAGTCAGACACGATTGGAGCAACTGAATAACAACAACCATGATTGTACTAGTTAAAATAATGAATACCATTTATATATGAATAGGATGTTTAGATATAGTCTTATCTCCTATAGACTCAGTGAAAGCATCTTTGGGCTAACAGACCAGTAGTAGATAGGATGATGAAGATGATACCTGTTCACATATGGCTTTCATTTTTTCTCCTAGACTTTTAGTTTCTGAAAGCTTTTTATTCCATGTATTTTGGTGATTAAATATTAGATGTGGGGACTTGCACATACAACATTACTCTTCAATTTTTGTGGGTCAAGTTTTTGTTCGGGTGGTTTTTGGCAACAGTAACTATAATGATACCCCAGCACTAGTCTGGTTTATTTGTTTATTTTCAAGTATACTTTGGAGTTTGTATTTGTATAACGAAGACTTTCAGTTTCTAAAGGAGATTCTAATGAAAAATCCTAGCTACCTGATCATGTCTTTCTAAGTATCGGGTTACAAATATATTATAAACTTTTCCAACATTCTCCGATGTGGTGCAGGGGCTCCATCATTCCACTGATTGTTGTTATGATTGTTGTTCTTCAATAGTTTTCTTTTTAAAAGTATTTTGTTGTAAGCTTTTATTTTTCTCTCACTGAAATTTCCTACTCCCCTTCAGATTGAATGGGTCCTTGTGACCAAGAAAAACAATTAAGCAAGAACCTTCAATGCTGAAAGACATCGTTTGACAACATACACACACCATTCTGTTTCATCACTTCCTAACTCTGTTGCTTTGTTTCCATTCACTTGGGGCTGAACAGAGCTGGAGAAAATGTGAAACCATGTAGACCCAGTCCACCACAAATCTGTCACAATCTCAACTGTGACCTCCCAACAGCAAGGTGATCCTCTGATTCATCTCTAATTGATTTGTTATCTCACTCACCCTGGTGACTATTCCAGATTTTTCCATCCTTCCGCAAGTCTCCCATGGCATCTCCTCATGCCACCTTCTCAGCTGAGGACATTGCCTCATACTTCATGGAAAAAAATGAGACCATTTCCAAAGAGTTCTCTCTTCTCCCTTCCTCCTGCTCTCACAGTTCCATGAGATCCCCAAACTTGTCAGAATGGGCCTCACTCTTCATTGGTGAAAATCAATGTCCTGCACCTGTGTAAGGGCTGGAGCAAAGTTAGTAAGAGTGGGAGAGAAGAGAGCTTTTTCAAGTCTTTTCCAGTTCTCAGAGTCTTTTTGGATTCTTGGTCTCTTAGGGGGCTTCTGTCTTTTAGCTTTGAGAAAGGAGGTAAAACCACTTCAGGCTGCTAAATGAAACACCTCTGGGAAGAAGCTTACAGGAGTGGGGTGGTGAGTCTTCAGCATGCACATATCCTCAGCTTCCTATACTAGAGACTTCAGGGAATTTCCCTTTGGGTGAAATCTGGATTTTCTCTTTGGTTGAACTGAATTTTACCTCACTCACAATGTGAGAGCTCTTTCATTCTGCATTATCTGATAGATATTTCTTTCATATGTATGTTCTCTGATTTGTGTTTTGTTATGGAATAAATGGGTTCTTTTGCTATTCATTATACACGTGCATTGTGGAACTGGCATTTGGTGGGAAAGGGTTCAAGCATTGGGCATAAAGCTTGCTTTCCCAATAATGAAACAGCAATCAGAAGTTTGATTGAGTCTGAAATTCTCATCCACTACTCAAGTGATACTTGAGGGAGCAGATAGATACAATTCTAGTCCAATAACCCTCTGGCTCTCTCCTGGAAGGAGTTAGGCTCTCTGCTGGAGAAAGGTATTGGGAGAGGAAGGCTAATAATGTCTGTTCTGCCTGCCTTCGAACACACAGTAACACTCTCTCCCCTCACACAAGGTCTCACAACATTCCTTTACTGCTTCCTCCTTTACTCTTATGTTCCATAAAGAGTCAATCTCTCCTTTCCAAGTCAAACATTTCTGCATTGATAAGTGATCCCTTTCCATTCCGTCTTATTCAGCAAACTGCCCCCTCTATTACCCCTCCTTTTTCTCTAATCTTTAATTCCCTCTGTTCTACTGGTTTCTTCCATGCTACCAAAGAGTGTGCCTGTATCTTGCCCACACTTAAAAAAGTTCCTCCATTGACCCAATCATCCTCCCTAACTATTGCTCCCTCCCCACAATTTATCTTCCTTCTTCTCAGCTAAACTAGATGGGTGCTCTTCCAATCTGGCTTCTGACCTTATCATTCAATTGAAACTATTCTCTCTAAAGTTTCCAGTGACTTCATAATTGCCAAATCTAATGGACTCTTAAAATTTTTTGTTCTTCTTGACCTCTCAGTATGATTTTCTCCATATATGTTCAATAGCACATGCATTAAGTAAAGACTGCATATGGTAGGAATGATTCAAGGCTGAGGCTTGGTAGGGCACTATTGCTTTATAAGGGAGCAAAAGATTGTGGCATGTAATTGTGATGGAATAGTACTGTGCTATAAGAAGTGATGAGTTTGATGATCTTATAAAAACATGGATAGACTTCAACTAAATAATGAAGAGCAAAATGGGCAGAACCAAGAGAACATTATATACAATAACATCAATATTGTTTTAAGAACAACTTTGAGTGAATGTCATTTTGGCTATTATAAATACCTAACTTAATTACAAAGAACACATGAAGGAAGACACCGTCAGCATCCAGAGAAAGCACTGATAAATAGAAGTATGTATAGAATGATTTTACAAAACCCCCCTCCACACACACACACACACACACACACACACACACACACACACACGTTTGTTGTGCTTAATGGTAGCCATCTCTAGGGTGAGGGTGGGGGAAAATGAGAAATTTACCTGATAATTTTATAATATATCTAAAAAGAATAACAAGCTGTATATAATAAATGTGCAGTTTCATGGATGATCATCTTTTTATTGCACTATGATATGGAAATTTTTGTTTTGCTACATAAATTTAAAATAATATCAATAATTTTTTTAAATAAGAGTAGAGGACAGGATAGAGTTCAACTGATTCACCGAGGGATCAAGATGGGGAAAGGAGGAGAGTGAACTAGGGCGAGGGTGGCCTGGGAGAGAACTGAGGGCTCAAAGGATTAGAGATCATGTTGTGGATGAAGAGTGGGGTTTAGTATTAGAAGGCAGAAGGAGAGGTTGAATGTCACAATAGATCGTGATCAGAGAAGGGAACTTCTGAGGTAATAAACATGGAAATGGTGTATTTGTAAATGATGGTAAAATCAAGGTCAAGGCATGCAACCATGCTGAATGATTCACTAGTAATTTATGTTTCATAACAAACTGGGACCTCACTGCTGCTGAGTCATCTTTTTACACCTCCCTAATTAACTCACTAGCCCTCTCACCAGTGGCTCTTCCAAACTTTTTGATTCTCCTCAAACCTCTGATAGATCCTCCCCCCCCCCCACCTTCTCATCTGAGAACCATGACTCATATTTTACTGAAAAAAATTAAAGCCATTTGCTAAGAACTTCCTCTTCTACCAACATTCCAAGACCTTTGTTTACCATCTCCTACTTCAACCCTGCCTTATATAATGCGGTATCCCTTTTCCTTGCCAAGGCCAATCCTTACATGCACAAATTACCCCATGTCATATCTTTTTTCAGTAGATTTCCCCCTTTATTAGTCTCAGTATCTCACTTTTTTTCAATCTCTTCTATTGGATGCTTCCCTGCTGCCTACAAACATGTTCATGTGTCCCTCACTATCAAAAACTTCTCACTTTATCCATCAATCCCCACTCACTATGGTTCTATATCCTCCGTGTCTTTTGTGGTTAAACTCTTCAAGAAGGCCATCTATAATAGGTACCTCCACTTCCTCTCCTTTCTTCTTAACCTTCTATAGTCTGGCTTCTGACCTTATTATTGACCTGAAACATCTCTTTCCAAAGTTATAATTTCTTTTTTTAAAGAATTTTATCAGTTCCAAATTCTCTCCTTCCCTTCATTACCCCCTGAGAAGCAAAATATATGATATCCATTTTACATATGAAGTCATGGAAAACTGATTTCCACATTAGACATATTTCAGGAGGAGAAAAAAGAAGAAAAATAATTAGTCTGCTTCTACCTTTCCAGTTTTCATACTCTACTCCCATAAATCCTATGATATTGATACACTGGTCTACTTGCTGTTGTTTACACTGAAAGCACAACCTTCTGAATATAATGGCTATAATACTCTCTCTCCCTTCTTACCTCTACCTCCTGGCTTCCTTTGCTTTCTTCCAGAATCATTTGAAATCCTACCTGTAGGAGGCTTTTATCACCTCCGTTTCCTAAACCCCTACTCCCAACAACTCTAAGGGCTTTCTTCTGAAAGTACTTTCCATTTAAACTGATTATGTCTTGTTTGTGCAGTTACATACATGTTACCTCTTCTATTATAATGTGAGCTGCTTGAGAACAACAATCATATTTTTTCCTTTTTCTTGTCCATCACAAAGAATTCTGCTAGGAATAGTTTGCCGTATTCTGGACCTTTGTTTCTTATTATGACTTCTTTGGATTATAAGCCAAAACCAGGAAGAATGAAAGTTACAGGGAAAGTGAATGTAGCCATAGAAGAGGTGGCATTCTCTTCCAAGGAGCAATCAGATTTAATTTGATTATAGTTGTAGAAATGGAATGTGGCGGTGTAGATAGGATAGATAGTCACTCCAACATAGTGACTGGTGAGAAATCATGGAGGGAAGTAAATTGTGACTGGAGCCTCCATCTGCATGGAGGTAAAGTAGAAAGAAATTTAGGGGTGGGGCAGGACTTGAATGTTTTCAGTTTGATTTCTAGACTGGGTATTCCAGTGAGGAGAAGTCCAAAGTATTAAAAATACAAGACATCTTGATAGTGTGAATGAGATAATACTTTAATTAATAATCTTAGACTGTCTTTCATCTCCTCTCCTTTATTCTTTACCATGCAGACAATGCTTTTTGCTTTGTCACACTGTTTGTTTCTAATCCACCGTTCTTCCAACTAAAGCCAAATAAAAACCCATAATCTAGCCAGGGATGGGGAACCTGGGGCCTTGAGGCAACATGTAGCCCTCTAGGTCCTCAAGTGCTGACTAAATCAAAGGGTCACACTTAAGGACCTAGAGGGCCAACATGTGGCTGCAAGGCTATAGGGTCCCCACCCCTGACTAGGCCTTGACCCTTTCCAGACAAATCATTATCAATGCAATGGATGGGGGTGGAGGTGGTCAAATGTTACCTATGATGATGATGCTGACCATATTTGGGTAAATGTTTGGTAAAATGTTTTCCATCTGTATTTTGGTAGTATAAGTATTCTTTGTTCGTTAAATATTTTCCATACATATGTATGTATATGTATATATGTATGTATATGTATGCATATATAATTTACAAATCTGCCTGAATCTGGTTCCTACCTTTCCACTTTTATTATTTAGTCATTTTTGGTTGTGTCGGATTCTTCATGGCTCCATTTGGGATTTTCTTGCCAAAGATACTGGAATGGTTTGCCATTTTCTCCTCTTTTTAAAAATATTTACAGATGAGGAAACTGAGGCCAGTAGGGTTAAGTCATCTGCCCAGACTCACACAGCTAGCAAGATTTGAACTCAGAAAGATGAATCTTCCAGACCCAAGACCCAGCACTCTATCCACTATACCACCTAGCTGCTTGGTATACTAAATCCTCCTCCCACCCCAATTTGGCAATTCATTTATGACTTACTCATTTTTTTTCTGGACTGAATTAAGATCTAAATTTCTTATTTTTAAATTTGATTATTTTATATTTTTATAGATGCTTGTAATTTTTCTCTGGCTTTTCAGTTTCATTGCAATTGTGATTTTAGATAATTCTTTTTATTTTCTCTCTGTCATGAATTCATTTTATTCATTTTTTTAGTTAATAATTTGATTTCCCTTTCCTTTTCTTTTTTTTTGGGGGGGGGGTAGATGGTTGACATTGCTAATGGCATACCGATTTTGTTTGGTTTTTTAAAATCCTTTTTTTACTTTATTTACTTTATTTACCTTATTTTTACTTTATTTACTTATTTTGGGGGTTTTCTATTTATCCTCTAATTTTCAAGATTTTTTTTTCTTTTATATGAGTATCTTAAGTTGATGATTTATATTCTATTCTTTTTAATTGGATACTTAATTAATTGATTCTGTTTATCTTTTTTTTTATGTAAGTTTTCAAAGTAGAAGCAATGTGGCATAACAGAAAATTGACTTCAACAACAGAAATTCAGGTCCCATTTCTGGCATAAGGTGGCTGAGCTATCCTGAACAAGTCAATTAATCTCTCAGCTCCCCAGGCAACTCACTAAGACTATCATTTCCAGAAAATCTGCTGATCTTCATTGGTAGAGGAAGTTCCTTATCAGAAACTCCTATATGTAATAAAATGAAAAATCAAGTCAATTTTTTCTAAGAATAGGTCCTAAAAGTTTTTGTATACTGTTTCATATTTCAATACAATTATTGGTTCTATGATTTGTTTTTTGAGCCAATCATTATTTAGGATGCGATCATTTGGTTTCCATTTAGGTTGAGATTTTTTGTTCAGATTTTCTTTTTTTTTTTTTTTTTCTTATTAGAGAGGGGAAGGTAGAGCAATTGGGGTTAAGTGGCCGCCCAAGGTCACATAGCCAGTTTTGTGTTAAGTGACTGAGGCCAGACTGGAACTTAGGTCCCCCTGACTCCAGGGCCAATGTTCTATTCATTGTGCCAACTAGCTGCCCCTGTTCAGATTTTCTTCATCCATTATGAGTTATATAATATTATGGCCTATCAAGGATGTGCTTAATATGTTTGATTTTTTAAAAGTTTGTTTACTATTCTTTTATATCCTAGCACAAGACAATTTTTTTTTTGTAAAAGTACTGTGGAATGCCAAGAAAGAAGTGTGTTCTTTAATGTTTTTATTTGGATATTATAATAGGCCAGTCAAATATAGTTCATCCACAATTTATTCAGGTCACTATTTATCTCTGTTGAATGTGTCTAGTTCTAAGAAGGGCATAGTGAGATCTCCTACCATTAATTATATTAATGTCTTCTCTTAATTGGTTTAGATTTCTTCTATCTCTATTTCTCTGTCTCTCTCCCTCCCCTTCTCTATTCCCTCTCCATTCTTTCCTTCCTTCCCTTCCTCCATTTTTCTTCCTTCCTTCCATCCCCCATTCCTTCTCTTTTTCCTTCCTTCCTTTCCTGTGTCTCTCTATCTTGTTCAGAATCCAAGTGCAGGGATCAGTCAAGCATCAGTTTCCATTCTGATTGTCATGAAAGCTTTGATTGTCTTCATTATCTGACTTAGGCTTGTCTACCCCTCTTTAAATAACCTAGTGGCTCTCTGTTCCTGGAGGTTTACCATATCAATGCAAAACTTACTGATCGACTTAACACATAGTATCTCAGAACTTCTAGCTCAAGATATTTGCCAGCCTTGGCCTCCCCCATAGTGATGATTACAGACATGTGTCTCCACACTTAGCCTAGATTTTCTTTTGAGAAGTTAGTTGCTATGCCATTTGTTGTCTATTTATCTTATTTCTTACTCCTTTTAGAAGTCTCTAGAACCTATTCTTAGGAATACCAGTCTTAGATGGGGACAGCAGGGTACAGTGTAAATCATACCAGAAAAACATCATGCTCATTTTCCTTTCTCTCATTTATTACTCCCTTTTTTAATTTTTGAGGGCATTTGGGGTTAATTGACTTTCCCAAGGTCACACGGCTAGTTTTTTGTGTTAAGAGTCTGAGGCCAGATTTGAACTCAAGTCCTCCGGACTCTAGGGCCAGTGCTCTATTCACTGTGCCACCTAGCCACCTCCTTACTACTCCTTTTTGACACCATGCTTCCTTCCTTTTGAAGCAATGTGCCATAACAGAATCTCTTATTTGAACACAGATTTGAACTTATAGATTTCAGATTCTTCTGAAGAGATATGATGATTCTCTTATTCAAAGAATTATTCCATAATCCTTGGATACTCAGTCATCTCTTTCTCATAGTGGGAGTTAGTACCAAGGTTAGCTTGCAAGAAACTGAGCCCAGTATGTCCAGACCTCACTAGCAGGGTTCAATATGAGGTCTCTATCTCACCGCTCCTGCTTCTAGGGGATCAACTTCACACTGGTGCCCAGTTGTTCCATTTCTGCTGGCTATATATACCCAACTATAATTTATATTATTTATTCTCAGCTAAGTATCACAGTGAATAGAGTGATAGACCTAGAATAAGGATGACTTGAGTACAAATCTGTCTTCAGACACTTTGTGGCTAGAAGCAGCTATTTAGCACGTTGGATAGAGCTCTGGCCCTGGAGACGGGGTTCTGAGTTCAAATTCAGATTTTGACACTTATTAGCTATGTCTACACAGTTCTACACAACCTCTGCCTCAGTTTCATAAACTATGAAATGAAGATAATAATGGTACCTATCTCACAGCATTGTTGTGAGGATCAAATGAGATCTTAGAAGTAAAGTGCTTCATAGTAAGCACTATATAAATGCACATTCCCTTCTTTTCACTTTCTGGTTAAGTGACCTTGGGTAAGTCACTTAACTTCTGTCTGCCTCAGTATTCATCTATAAAATGTGGATAATAACAACACCTATGTCCCAGAGTCATTCTGAGGATAAAATGAGATTACTTGGGTAAAGTACTTTATATAGCTTAAAGTGCTATATAATCAATAATAATAACAACAACTTTTAAAATATTGAACCCCATGGTTTCTTTTTCTTGGAAAACATAAGTTATTCTTAAATGTTTACTCTTTTCCATCATTCTACATCTCAAAAACCTTTCTGCATCATCTCTTTTCCTTTACTATTTGATAATGAGGAAAGATATAGTGGAAAGAATGCTGGGCTTGGAGTCAGGGAGACCTGAATTTAATGCTGAATCAAACACTTACTTAGCTATGCTACCTTGGACAAATCACTTAACCTCTATCTATCTGCCTCCCGTTTCCTCATCAATAAGGTGAAGATAAGATAATACCTACCTCCCACTGTTATTGTGAGAATCAAATTTGAAATTTTCCCTTCCTGTTCCTTTTGGGAGCTTATGCCTTCAATCAACCACTTTTTCTTTCTCTCCTCTGCTTATTTACCAGCTTCTTTTCTGCCAGCTACAAACATGTCCTCCCTATTCTTAAACAGAACAAAAAATCCTCTCTTGTCCTTGCTATCCACTTAAACTATTGTCCTATCTCTTCCCTTTCACTGTGATACATAGAAAACTACATCTACATTCAATGACTTAATTTACTCATCTCCCATCCATTTCTCACTCTCTAGATATCTGGATTCTGACCTCAACCACTCAAATTCAACTATTTTCTCAAAGGGTATTTAAAAAGAAGAGGGATAGAACAGAGACTTAGGGACATATATTGCTATATGGCAAGACTTGGTGCTACAGCAAAGTTTCTCTTTTCTTTTCTCTTCTGACGATCTCATCAGCTCCATGGGTTCAGTGATCATATCTCTTTGGCTGACTCTGAAATCTACATAACTATCCCTAATTTCTTTCCTGAACTCTATTATCAGCTATTTGCTGGTCACCTCTGCTGGATGACCTGTAGGCTTTTCAACCTCTACATGTCCAAATAAAGCTTATTATCTTTCTATTCTGAACTCCTCCTAATTTCTCTATTTATTTTGGGAGCACTATCACCCTTCTGATCACCTGGCTATACTACTCAGTGTCATTTTTAGCTCTTTTTTCTCCTTTTACCCCACACCCAGTCAGTGATCAACTATTTTAATTTTTTTCTATTCATTGTCTCTTATATTTACCTTCCTTCTGCTTAGTTGACTACTTTATCACCACTTTTTAAATAAATAAGTTTTTACTGATATCTTCTGTTTCTCACATCCTCATAGCTATCCTAAGTATTTTTCCCCATTCTCCCAGAGAGCTTTCTCATATAACAAATAATATCTTTTTAGAGGAAAACAAATCAGCACAATTGATCAATAAATTGAACAAGTCTGAAGACGTGTGTAATATGCAATATCTGTATTCCTTTCACTTCCACAAAGGAATTATCTACTCATATCTCTTCATTTAAGTCCTATTTTATCTTTATAATTTTGTTATGTTTATTTTAGATACTTTGATGTATCATTCTTTCCATTTACATTGTTGTAGTTACTGTGTGTAGTGTTTCTTGGCTCTGTTTATTTTATTTTGTCTTAGTTCCTATAGATCTTTCCATGCTTTCTCTTAATTCATCACACATGTCATTTATTACAACACATTTATTCCATTACATTCACGTACAACAATTTGTTTAGCCATTATCCAGTTGATGGGTATCTACTCTGGTTCCAGTTCTTAGCTATTACAAAAAATACATGCATATACATACATATACACATACATACACATATACGTATACATACACATATACATATACATACACACAGACACATATATATGTTTTGGAGTACATGGGAACTTTTATTAATAACATCTTGGCTATAAGCCTAGAAATGGAGTCTCTGGTTCAAAGGGTAAGAACATTTTAGTCACTTTATTTGCATGATTACAAATTGGTTTTCAAAATGATTATACTATGTCCCAGCTTCTCTAACAATGTATTCATGTGCCTATCATTCTGCGACTCCTCCAAAATTGATTATTGATATTTTTTGTCATTTTTTTCAATTTGTAGGTGTAAAGTGAAACCTTGTTTTGATATATATCTCTCTTATTATTAGTTAATTGGAGAATTCTTTCATATAGTTGAGCATACTTTGCAATTCTTTTGTTAAGAACTATTTGTTCATATCCTTTGACTACTTATCTACTAAAGAATGGCTAATATCATCACCTCTTACCTAAACTATTGAAATGATCTCCTAACTGGTCTCTCTAATTCCAGGAACTTTCCTCTCTCTTCCACAGAGTTGCCTAAATTAACTTCCTAAGATATAGGTCTATTACATTATGATAATATTTTTTTAAAAACCACATTTTCAGTGATTCCTATTTCTTCTAGAATAAAATATGAACTTTATAGTCTGACAATTTAAAGCCTTTCACAATCTGACCTCTGTAGGCATACTTCCTATGATTCCCTTTTACCTATTCTAGGTTCCATTCAAATGGGCCTACTCCCATTTCCCTGGAAAGGACATCCATCCCCTACCTTGCCTCTGTGACTTTGCACACACTATCTCTACTCCTCCTTCTGCACCAAGCCTGGTATAAGTTCTCTTTTCTCTTCTACCTCTTCTAGAAAGTCTACCTTCTCCAAGTCTTGGCTCAGATATCACTTTGAGCCATTTCTTGATCTACCCAGTTGTAAATACCGTTTCCTTCCTCACCTACTAAGCTGCCATGAACAATTTAGGTTCTTAATAAAATTTTGTTGAATTTAATCACAGTTATAATTTAGAACCCTTTCCTTATCTCTTTCAGTCAATCAACTACTTGAATGAATTGAAACTGTCTTTTGGTATCTTTTTGTCTCTTGAGCAACACTGTCTTTTCTTTTTAAGTGGAATTTAGCCATTCCAATGTCCTATGTTTCAGTTGCTTTAAACGTTTTTGAGAGTTCCTATTTGGGCAGGTGAGTCAGTTGTGTTCCCAGGTTCATTCCAGGAGCTGTGACTTTGACAGTTCTCTCAGAATTGTGGGTTTTGAGATTTAAAAGATAGCTGTGTTACTAATAATGTGGGCCTCAAGTGATGTCTGAGAAGTCAAGGTGAGCATGTGCAAATTATGATAATCAGGCTGGTTATCTACATCCAAGCTCTGAAAATAGGCACAACTGTTTTTATTCACAGTCCTTTTCCCCTTTCATTGTGATAAAGAAGTGTTATAAATCTACACACTTGCCTGAGTTTGTAAAAATACAGCTGGGAAAGGGCATTCAAACATCTTTTTAAGAGTGTCACTTGTCTGCTGTAAGATGAGCCCTGGAGTTAGAGTGGAGGTATCTGGGAAGCATAGATTTATCAGAAGGGACTGACTGCCAAGTAAGCAGAATCTGATACTAACACATGGATTCTTCCTTTCATTTTAATGAGCTTCAGGATACGTTTTATAGAGAACTAAAGATACATAAACAAAAAAGAACCCAACAAAGGTGAATTCTATTTGACTGTAAACATCCACATTTAACATATCTGTGGTACATTTGAGATTTTTCTAAGTTTGATGGTATGCTGTCCTCTTCCATTATTTACTTCCTTCTTTTTATGGGTTTCATTTATGTAATGCCAGGCCAGTGTATCACCTCAAAGATATTTTTTATTTATTTGAGATTTTCCGCACATAAATACATGACAGTTTTCTTTGGGATATAGAAACCAAGTGGATTAACTCTCAGAAATGAGTATTGCTAGTTACTTCAGTTTATTCTTTTTATTGATTACATTTCCAATATAAACCCTGAATCATAGATTTAGAATTAAAAGGGTCTTTAGAGATTATCTGGTCCAACTTTGAAATGAGAAGACTGAGGTCCAAAGAGACTGACTTTGTTTATAGAGATAGTAAATAAGAAAGGTAGAATTTTGAATTCTAGGATCTCTGACTTCAAAATCAGAGCTTTTCTACTTTAATAATTTTTGCTTTAATTTCATATTTTCTTCTGAACTAAAACATAAAAATATGAGCATTTTGATACTCACAGCACGGCACGACAATTGTATATGAAAACATGAATTCGTGTCATGCTACTTGATTAAAACAACATATAATGAATTCTATTTATTACTTTCAAAAATCTTTTGGTTGTTTGTGCTTCCTTCTTTTCTACATTTAGAAATGCTCTAATGGTCTTCTTTTCTTCTTTGTCACCATTACTTGCTAACATTCAGCTCCTTCCTTCAATTAAAAACCAAGAAAAGAAAACAAAGATTGAGATTGGAAAAAGTAAGCATAGCCTAACAAAATTAATCCACAGAGTGTATATACAAAACACGTATTTCTCTTTTCTGTAGCTTGACTCCATCACTTCATCAGTCCCGTGGAGACATGGTTGTTCATTAAATCTATCAGAATTCTCAGTTGTTCAGAGTTGTTTTCCTTTACCAAGTTGTTGTTTTCCTTCAAAAAAGGAAAATGATATCTGCTTGGAAGGACTTTGGGAAAACAGGAATGTTAATATGCTCCTGGTAGACATGTGAATGGGTCCAACCATTTTGAAAAGCAATTTGGAATTTCACACAAAAAGTTTCTAAATTGTTGTGTGTTCTTTGACCCAGCTATACCACTATTAGGCCAAAAGAGATGAAAGAAAGAGGAAAAATTCCTTTATGTACAAACTATTTATACCTATTCTTTTTTTTGGTGGTAAGAAAGTGGGATATTATGGGATGATCATCAATTATGGAATGGTTGAATAAGTTGTGGTATATGAATGTGATGGAAAGCTATTTTGCTGTAAGAAAAGAGGAAATAGATGATTTCAAAGAGATGTTCAAGGATTTAAATGAACTAATTCAGAATAAAACAAGCAGAGCAAAATGACTATTTGTACCATCACATATATATTAAAGCTGAAAACTTTTGAGAACTCTTATAAACTGGATAAAATGAACAATTTATGCAATGGTAACACAGAAGAACAGACTTTAAAAACTAAGAAACCAGGGTATAATGACCACCCACAATTCCAGAAGACTGATGACAAAGCATGCTATATATAATAGACAAATGATGGAGACATACATGCATATGTGTACATCATAAGTTTGTTTGACTGGATTTTTGACATCGATATTTGTTATAAGAAATTTGTTGTTTGTTTCCAACAAACATCAACGTCCAATGTTCCAAACAAATATCAATGTCAAAAATTTCTTTTTACAATGGAGTGTGGGATAGAAGGGAGAGAAAAAAAAATTTCTTTTTTTTTTGGAGGGCAATTGGGGTTAAGTAACTTGCCCAAGGTCACACGGCTAGGTTTTTGTTTGTGTGTGTTAAGTGTCTGAGGCCGGATTTGAATTCAGGTCCTCCTAACTCCAGGGCCGACGCTCTACTCACTGCACCACCTAGCCACCCAAAAAGATTTCTTTTAATTTAAAAGAATTGAGAAATTAAGATGCTACAGATGTGAAATGTATGACTTTTCAGATGACATCACTAGTTTCACTTAACTGTTATACTTTGTTATAAGAGACCTCTCATGAAGTAGGAGTAATCTGTAAATGCTTATAATCTAAAAACTAAATACACCAATAAAACTTAAAAAAAAAATGTTGCTGCCCTTGTATAAACTCTTCTACTTACATCAGTTTACATGCTACCCAGGATTCTCTGAAATAAACTCTTTCATCTTTCTTATAGCACAATAATATTCCAACATATTAATGTGTAACAATTTTTTCAGCCATTCTGGGCCTTGTTGATTTCACTAATTCATATCTCTACCCATCTCAGTCTATCTTCTACTAGACTATTCCTAAAATTCAAGTCTGACCATATAACCCTAGCATACGCTTTGGTAACACCTTATTGCCTCCAGGATTAAACATAAAATGCTTTATTTGGTTTTCAAAGCCCTTCATAACCTGGCCAACTCCTACCTTTCCCTTACTCACCTCTATGTGTTCTGAGATTCATTGACACTGGTTTCTTTGCTATTCCTTGCATTCAACCATTATTCCTTTACTAAGAGCATTTTTACTGGTTGTCCCTCATGAATGGTACTCTTTCTTATCCTCACTTCCTATCATCCCTGGATTCTTTCAGATCTCATATAAAGTCCCAGCTTCTGTAAGAAGCCCTTTCCAGGCCTCTCTCAAACTGAGTGCCTTCCTTCTGAAACTACCCCCTTTTTATCTTGTACACAGCTTTTTGTGCCTGGTTGTTTGCATTTTACCTCCCTCCATTATAATGAGCTCCTTGAGAGCAAGATCTAGTTTTTTTTTCCTTTTTTTGGTATCTTCCTGCACTTATTACAGTACCTGGCACAACGTAAGCACTTAATAAATGCTAATAGACTGATGGTCCATCTCTGAGATTTTGTGATTATGATCACACAAGAGTCCTTTATACATATAACCAGAGTTAATGTGGTTCCCTAATTGCTAGTACCATGTTTTGTGTTTCAAGTGAGACATAACATGGAATAAGTATGCTTTCCAAAGGTGTTTGCCCTTGTCTGAAGCCCAAACTGAAGAGGGTTTCTCCGTAGATAATGATGTCCAAAGATACTAGATCATAAAATGCAATAGGCAAAGAACAGTTCAGTACAATTTCCTAATGATTAGCACCATCCAAGAGCCAATCGGACCCCTTGGAAAGAAACATTTTCTGTCCAAGTTGCTGTTTGGAATTCAGAAGAACAGAATCATAGCTGTAGAGGTGGAAAGGATGTTAGAGGTCGTTTAATCTAGCCCCTTCATTTTACAAATGAGAAAATCGAGGCCCTGGGAACTGAAGGGACTTATTTAAAGTATCAGAATTGTGAGCTGAACCCAGATCCTATAGACCTTAGAGTCAATACTTTTTTCCTTAAACCAAATGACCCCATATTACACCTCTAAGGAGCTTGCAATGTACTTTTCTTTTCTTTTTTTTTTTTTGAGGGGGGAAGGTAGGGCAATTGGAGTTAAGTGACTTACCCAAGGTCACACAGCTAGTTTTGTGTTAAATGTCTGAGGTCAGATTTGAATTCAGGTCCTCCTAACTCCAGGGCTGGTGCTCTATTCACTGTGCCATCTTAGCCTCCCTTTGTAATCTATTTTGGGAGGCAAGATCAACACATATAAAATAACTGTGCCAAGTAAGTGTCCTCTAATTTCACTGAGAATCTAGAGAGAGATGGCATCTAGCTTAAAGTTTGTTTTTTAAAGGTGGTCATGGTCCTCTTATAAAAGTCAGACCCTTTAACATTGTGAGGTATAAAATGGATAATTTCAATTACATTAAATTAAAAAAGGTTTTGTACAAATAAAGCAAATGTAGCCAGGATCAGAAGGAAAGCAGAAAACTAGGGAAAAATTTATAGACAGATTCTCATATAAAGGCCTCACATCTCAAATACATAAAGAAGGTTGTCAAATCTATAAGAATAGGAGTCATTCCCCAATTGATAAATGGTCAAAAGATGTGAGCAGGCATTTTTTCAAAGAAGAAATAAAAATAATTTATAGTCATATGAAAGAAATGCTCTAAATCATTATTGATTAGAGAAATGTAAATTAAAACAACCCTGAGATATCATTTTATACCTATCAGATTGGCTAAAATGATTGAAGGGGAAAGTGACAAATGTTAGAGGGGATGTGGAATAATTGGGATACTAATTCATTGTTGGTGGAACTGTGAACTGATCCAGATATTTTGGAGAACAATATGGAATTATGCCCAAAGAATTATTAAACTGCCAATACCCTTTGACCCAGCAATACCCCTAGTAGGTCTGTTCCCCGGGATGATTAGAGGAAAAGGAAAAGAACCTATACATTCTAAAATATTTATAGCAGCTCTCTTTGTGGTGGCAAAGAACTGGAAATTGAGGGAATGCCCATCAACTGGGGAATGGCTGACAAATTGTGGTATATGATTGTGATGGAATACAACTGTGGTATAAGAAATGATGAGCTTGAAGATCTTAGAAAAACATGGATAGACTTGATAGAAATAATGAAGAGAAAAATGACAGAACCAAAAGAACATTGTATACGTTATTAACAACATTGTTTTAAGAACAACTTTGAGTGACTAAGTAATTTTGCATGTTATTTCCAAATCAATTACAAAGGACATATGAAGGATGATCCTTTTTGGATCCAGAGAAAGAATTAGAGAATGATTTTACAAAGACACACAGAGAGACATGCAGACACACACACATATACTCACATACATACACACATATTTGTGTCTAATGGTAGTCATCTCTAGGGAAGGACCGGGGAGGGGAAAAAAGAGCTCTAGACAGTTTACTTCATGCTTGAGATCTCAAGAGAGATCCCCTTCCAAGGGAAGGAAAATTGTGCTTGTTAAGGTTAGGTTTTTCCATTTACCATCACTGATTAACCAATTATATAAAACGATAGAATCATGGAATCTCAGAGTTGGAAGGGGCCTCAGAGGACAACATCATCCTCTACAAGATTCTCAACAAATAATTATTTAACCCTGTCTTAAGGAAATGACAAGCATTTCTTGAGTGACAACTAAACAGTCATTTAGATTTCCGTGTGTGTGTGTGTGTGTGTGTGTGTGTGTGTGTGTGTGTGTGTCCTTCTTCATCAGTATGGAAAATCTTGAAGTTGAAGGAATATTTCCAGAAACAAAAGTGCCAATTATTCCATATATTGATGAGAGAAGAGAAGTTTTGTTGCCATCTGTGACTTTATGACCATGCCTTAAACAGACCAGGGCTAAACCATTAGCTGGTCTATAACAAGTAGGAAGATAATAATAATTGTCTTTTGTTCTTTTTGGCATATGGATCAGTTACTCAGACCAAATGTACAGAATCAGAAAGATTAAATGCAGCTGTGTTTATAGAAATACAGTTGGGACCTCTGGCCTGTGCTCTAATAACTACATCAGTGTAGTAGGTTTTTCCAACATCACATCTTCTCTAGATATGTGAAATATTTAGGAAGATGCAGTGTATGTATTTATACTATAATTTTCATATACCAAGGTAGAGTGATATTAATGCTATAAGATGGTTGTGATTTTAAAAATATTTTCCTTATTATTTAATCAGTCAATAATATTAATAATAATATTAAATACTAGCCATGATCCAGGCACAGTGCTACTTAATACCATTTATTTTCTTTACTAGGCATGAGCATCAGAGGTGACAGTTAGAGGAAAAGGGAATGGGGATGCTCAGGTCTTCTTGAAGGTTTAAGGTACCACAGTTTGTTGAACATAAGATAGATATATATTCCTCCATAAAATAATTTTTTAAAAAAATTTCATCTTGGTTAAGAACTTCCTATGCACAGATAGCATAATAGAAAGCATGATACCTGTGTTCCATTTTCCAGTTCATCATTTACTTATAGGAGACCTTGAAGAAATCACTCAACACTTCCCTGCTTCAGATTGGAGGTAGTAATCTCTACCTATGTATGTATGTATGTATCTGTCTGTCTTTCTGTATGTCTGTCTGTCTCTGTATCTAAATGAAAGAACCAGTGGTTCTTTAGTGGGGTTTTTGAGGCTGTTATTTTTGGCCTACTTTTATCATAGTATAAATGTGTAAGGCTAAAATGGTAGAATGGTGTAGTCGAAAGGGCCCTAAGGAATGGGTTGTAACCTCTCTCCATCCATGACTGGCTCTAGAAATGACAATAATCACTGAATTTCCCTGTTGCCCTATTTGGAAAGTGGAGATTATATGGTATCTTATTCAAAAACAGGGAGTTGTTTTTAATTCTAAAGCTATATTTTATGTAGAAAAGGAGTAATGTGGCAAAGGAGGGTATGGGGTCTTCAGGGAGACTAGTATCTTTGGTGTGAAGGCTTACTAAGACCTTTTCGAGGCTGCTCATACACTTTTGGTGTCAATTTGTCACCCAACCCTTACCTGTGGCTCCAAGAAGCTGTAGCATGTGCAGTGGCCTCACTCCAGTAAAGTTGTCTCAGCAAAAAGGCTAAACCAGGCTGAGGGTAACCAACAGGCCTTAGATCTGTTGGTGAGTTAGGGGAGTGTCTGTTTCAGGGATGTGAAGACTTCCTCCAGAAGAATGGGTGAATAAGAACAATTTGTTCCAAAGGCCATGAAGGTAGCTGAAGCAGGCACCAGAGAACACCTGGATCTTGGTCAGACATAGAAGACATCAAGGTCATCCACTGCATCATTGGTCATCCTGACTTTTGTCCTGCCACTGGACTTCGATGACTCTGAAAGAGAGAGTGAGACTGATGGATAACTTTATAAAACTCTGACTCACTTAAATCCAATTCATGTGCAAGTCAAGACATCATTGGTTCTCTTCAAAAATGAAGGACAAACAACAGCAATATGAGAAAGGGCTGGAAAGAGATATTGGAGCAACACTGGGGGTGGTTTTCACTGCTGAGCTGAGGATTTGTGTTTTATCATAGATGTAATAGGGATTTACCGAAGTTTATAGAGCAGGGGATTATTAATGAGAAGTTATCTACTATTACTAATGTTTTATTGTCAATAATAATGCACCTATACCTACTTAATGACCTACACATATGCTCCCATGAACCCCCACTTACCCCTTTCAAAATCTCTCTCTTTCAATGTTGGTTTTTTTTTTTTTTTTTTTTTTTTTTGCTATTCTTAGCTTGGCTAAATGGAGTCAGAATGAAATCAAATAAATTATTGTAGATCATCTGCTGAATAGATGGCAGGGCTGGGAATAGTCCTGCCTCCTTTATTCAAACCATTCTCTTCCCCCCCTTGTTCTGTAACAGGCATTTAAGAAAAGCTGAAATAATTACCAAGGCCTTTTTCTCCATTGGCGTCAGGTGCAAGATTTCTACTGACATTAATGGAGCATCAATGCACTTGTCTCAGGGAAAATGGATCCCAAGGATGGCAAACTTGTAAGATTTGCAGAAAGTGTTTTACTTTGACTGAGAAAATTAAATTCCCACAAGGGGGAGGGAGTTTAAATGAATGTATGGGAAAAGGCAAATAGTTAAGTTCCTGAGCAATTAGACAAATGCAGCATGATCCTTTTCTTCCTCTGAAATGACTATTTTATTAGATCTATTTCCCCACATCAGTCAAAATGCACTTTCTGTTTGGTGGTGGTTAATCATCCCACAGCTAATTATCAAGCAATTTGGGTTCCTTTGAATGTAACTCTGATTGAAGGAGGGCATCTTAAAATTCCTGGTCATCACCTTGAAGACCAGAGGTGCTTCTTGAATGGGTAGGGGTGGAAATAACTGCCTCGGACCAATTTGTACATTTATATTGTGAAAAAATTGTTTGTATTGTCTCTTCAAAGGCATTTTCCTCCCTCTAATATAGCATTTAGTTTTCATCTCCTGGGGACAGTCAAACCCTGTCCAGGGTTAACTGGGATAATTATTGAAGTGATGACTTTATCTTTCAAATGCCAGAATTTTTATACTTTAAAAAAGCTAAGGCATGGCATATTACAAATCAGAACTCATTTTGCATTTGAGTTTGATGATGTTATTAAACTTTTCATGTGGTATAAATTATTTATAATGCTAGAGTCAGCAGCATCTTGAACTACTTGCTCAACTATTTGAAAGTACTATCCCTGGCTATAGCTTGCAGATCTAAGGAGAAAATGCCTAAATGTGGCAAGACAGAGAGGGAGGGAAGAAGAAAGAGAGAAAGAGAGGAGGGAAGGAGGATGAGGGAAGAGGAATGAGAGAGAGGGAGGGAGAGAGGAAGGAAATAAAGGAGGAAGGAAGAAGGGGAAGAGAGAGAGAGAGAGAGAGAGAGAGAGAGAGAGAGAGAGAGAGAGAGAGAGAGGTTGACAGGGGGAGAGGGAAAGAATATAGGAAGCTGAGCTTATGAAAGAAAAAGGATTTTCACGTGATCCCATATAATGGAATTCAGAGTGATATTACAGTTTGGAGTGTTAAATATAACCCAAATGGAAGAGAAACACAATATATATACCTTGCTATGAAACCAGCAATGGCAAATGTCACCACAAAAATTAGCCTAAGTGGTTAACAAAGCTACAAAAGAAAACACTTGGCACTTGATGGTTTTTAGTACAAGAAAACAGTTGTACTAAGGGAAGTATTGACAAATATTTTGTTTTATTAATTATTTAAAAAATTGGAGGGATACTTCCCAATGAAATCATCTTCTATTATTTAGTTCCTTTCTATCTAGGTTCATCGACATTTTCTAGTTTGCCACAGCTTTCTTAAGGAAATGCCTAGGCTATCTATTTTCTAATTGATCTATTTCCTGGTTTCCCCAATTTATAATTAATAGCATAAAAAAGATAAAACCATTTGTATTACCCATCCTTAAGCAGTCATTGTTGTACAACACAAAATAGTAGATGAATCTATCTCTGTGTTTCCATTTCTTATTTCCATCTTCCCGTCCAATATGAATGACTAGAGTCTTGTGTCTGGCAGAACTTCCAACCACTTAGAAAGAGACCTAATATATGAAAATATGTCCTTTCCAACACATTGCAGTGAAAGTCTTGTCAATTGTAAAATAATTGTCAGTCATTGTGGGATTTGGGGAAGTGAGAAATGTACATGATGATAGATAATCTTTTTATTTTTTTGAGTTGCATAGGGTCTAGCCAACAGCTCTTGGCAGAGTTCTAGGTGGCATCAAATTTCCTGGCAGTGTCAGTCATTATGACCAAAGGAAGTTGACTTTGTCACTATAATTATTTCCAAACTTTATCTATTCCAAAACAAAGCAACTCGAGGACAGGACTGTTGTAATCCTCCCAATAGAACTTCACACTCAGGGTCCTTTTAGTTCTCATGTAGGCACAGAGGACAGCACACACATGGTTTCTGCTGATTTTTTTTTTTTTTGCTAATTTTTACTATTGCTATACTTTTGGCTCAGCACAAGAGCTTGGAATTCCAAGGTTCCAGGTCCACTGGGAGATCCTAAAGTTTCTGTTCTCTTATAGTTATGATTTCACTGTGTGTCTGTCCAAGAAATAGCCAACAAAATCAAGGACAGTAGGAATTGCTTCATATCAGCCCCAAACAGTCATAAAGGGTTAGTTTTTATGTGTTTGTAAGGGGTGGAGAGTGGGAAGTTTAATCTCTACTGATTTTAATGAGTTTGGGAAGAGTGACTATGCACTCAACTTTTATGATATGCTTAACAACTTAATGTCTTTTTGTATGAAAGGAAACATGTAAATCATTGTAATTTTACTGTTCATGCAGTGTTCTTATCAGAGGATACTGCCAGGATGCTGAAATAGTTAGTCATTGTGGTCTCATCATCTCAGTTTCTCAAAAGACAAATTTCATACTAACTCACAATATGGGAGAGGATGACCACTCAAGGGCCTAAGATTTTGAAAGGGGACCACCAGATTTGTTAGAGAATAAAGAGACGTGGCCTGCTTTTATCACATAGAATACAGAATCTACAAGTCCTGCACCAGTGAAGAAAATGACTTAGTGACTTAGCAACAGGGATTTTTTTTTTTTGCTTTCCTCTTTGTTCTATAGAAAATGAGTTATAATCCCTAGAAAGTGTGGGGCTTGCTAAGAAGGTTTGAGAGGGAAGCTGGAGTTGTTGATCTAAGAAATATGGAATCACTTAGAATAGTAGATCAGAAGGGAGATTAGAGCTTATCTAATATAACATCCTCATTTTACAGAAGAAGAAACTGAGGCCCTATGAGATAAAGTATCTTATTCAAAGTCAAATTGAGTGAATAGCAGAGCCAGGACTAGAACCTGGGTTTCCCGAATTTCAGCCTTATTCCATTGCATAGGGCAAAATCCAATACTCAGTGATAGGGGACAATCCACAGATATAGATGTGCATTCTCATGAACACATTCTTATATATGGACAAAGGGTAAGTGAGTTGTCCAGGGTTATACAGCTAGTAGGTCACTGAGACTACTTGTCTGGAAGACTCCAGACCCAGTACTCTAGTACCACCTAGAGAGAAATTATTTGGTCATGGTGACCCAAGGAGGAGATAAAAATGCAAGATACTCTTAGTCCACTTCTTTAGTTGCTGAATGGCAGACAAGGAGGCCCATGTTACTAAGAACCAAATAGTGTTAGTATTTTAGCAAAATACAATATGTTTTTCTGCTTTATAGTATCATTACCATGAGAGTTAATCATTCAAAAATTCTCTTGATATTTTAAAATCAGTATAAATGTCATATCTATCTCTCATCTCTCATTTCTCTCTCTCTCCCCCTTTCTCTCTCTCTCTCTCTCTCTCTCTCTCTCTCTCTCTCTCTCTCTCCCCCCCCTCTGTCTCTCTTCTCTCTCTCTTTCTCCCTCTCTCTCCTTCTCTCAATATCTCTCTGTCTCTCTATTCTCTCCTTCTCTCTCTCTCTGTCTCTCTGTCTGTCTGTCTTTCTCTCTCTCTGTCTCTCTCTCTGCCTCTCTCTCACCTGTCTCTATCTTCTTTCTGTCAGTCTTATATCTATCATCATCATTATCATCATCATCATCCTTATCTCTTGATTCTGTATTTTAATGTCAACAGAATTGAAACAGAATGTTTTTTTTCCTTTGTATTATGTATAAAGAAATAAAATTTCTATTTAAAAAAAGTGCCCTGTGACCTTGGGCAAGTCACTTAACCCCAATTCCCTTGCCTCCCCTCCTCCAAAAAAAAGTCCCCAGATCTTTTATGTTTGTTAAGGTTTGTTAGCAACCTATCCTTGGTAATTGGTTCTGAGTTTGTATGTATTTTGTAATATAGAATCCAACATATGTACAACTAAGAGACCACTAAAATTACCCACTTCTTTGGAATAGTAAAGTAATATACTCAGTGGCCTCCAAACACTCTAGAAGGGTTAATGCTTCCCCTCTGCCCCTGCAATGAAATATTATAACATGCCTAAAGAATCATTTGGTTCACTAGGCAAGATGCCAACTTGGAAATCTTCTGGTTATTTCTTCATGGGAAACACTTGGAAAAGGATATTGAATAATTTTGTGTCTTTACAATATAACGCTATTGCTATTTATTAACTAAAAAAATGTGCTAAAATGATTTGAGTGGCCATATAGTCTAATGAATGACAGTAAGGTTTATGACAACAGACAAAGGTATCTATATTTGGAAACATGCTTTATCATTCTGTGTTTTTAATGGTGTTCATAATAGTCTGGGGACTTTGATCCTTTGGCGCCCCATGAAAGTAAATACTCTCTGAACCCAATGGGAGAGTGTCTTTTCGAGAGAGGATAGAGAATGGACAGAAATGATTTATTTGAACACATTCTTGCTATCTGAAGGCAATGAACCTGGCCAACAACTACGGAACTGAGCCCCTACCTTCATAGTCGTAACATAATGTCTTTACGCAGGTCCTTTCACATACTCTTTATTGCACCTTCCTCTCCCCTCATGCCACGTATTATGAAGTGACTAGTCTGTGCCAGGGCTACAGTTGGTGGCAATGGAACATAACCCCATTAGAGCAGTCCTCTAAAAGGATATAGAAAACTGGGTCTCTAACTCAATCCTGCAAGCATCTTGTATTGGTTTGGGAACCTGACAGATATTAGAGAGTAATTTCCATTCCTACTGGCCCCAAAACTTATTTCATTCTTTGATTAATGTTTTCCTTTGTTACAAAAAATGATGACAATTTCCAGGAAAAAATGATGACTCATGCTCATTTGTGTAAACCAATTCTTGTTCCTCTTTTAACTACCTTGGAGGGACTTTATTGCTTCCCTTCTTTTCCATTTTGCTTTTGAAAGACATGAAATTTGTGGCAATGTTATCTAATCCCGTATAGGGATTGTGTATGTAGAATTCACATAACTAATTAATGTGAGATGGTCACTTGGAAGCTTTGGCTTCTATCCTGTATGCTTCAGCAGTCCCCTTCTTTTTTCTTCTGTGATGTCTTTTTGACCATAGTGCTGCTGATAGGTAAGGGAATTTAGTCTCTAATAATTAAATTATTAATATTTCACATTAATATCTCTAAAGCACAATGCCTGGCATTGTAAATACTTAATAAATGCTTCATGATTGATTAAAAGAACCCTTCAAGGAGCCATTTTGAAGGAGGTAAGGAAGAGAAATGGGAGCAGTAAAGGAGGTCCACACAGGCCTTTTCTTCCTTTAGGAGTGTCTCCTCAATTCAACAAGGGAGGACAACCTTGAGAATTCTAGGGAGTGCCCAGTGAGCCCTCATGGTGTGATGAATCCAGACCATCCAGGATAATCAAGCCAATGACTGTTTATTCCCTGGCAAGCTCAAGCAGGTAGGGCTCCAGACAGAATTATGAAGTAGAAGAGGTTTGTTTTTTGCTTCATCCTACTCTTCTTTGGCCAGCAGTCACCAATTCTCATTTGTCTGGCATATTCTAGCTTCCCTCTGACTGCCCCAGGGCCCTCCATAGTTGTGCTACCTAAGGCTATCTGTCCTACCACACCCTACATTCAGGAATCTCTGCTTTCCACTAATCAAATGAATGAGTAGGTTATGAGTGACCAGGTATCAATATACCTCTAATATCTATGCCTCTACAGTAGTATTTGCATTTAAACAAAAGACTTTAAGGAAACAATGCCTTCACCCAAAACCACAGTGGGAAAACCTGTGGGGAAATGTTTTGAGGGCAGGCTCAGGAGTTTTATTTCTGGAATTACACTGGCAGGCAGCTCCAGACTCCACCTGTGCCCCCTTTCAGCAATTACCTTGCCCTGCTTCTGTAAAAAAGGCCTGTCCCATCTGTATGGTAGGCAAAGAGCCCTGGATCCGAGTCAGGAGGCCAGGTTCTAAGCTGGGGGAGTGTCACTAACTCCCTGTGTGACAAAAGGAAAGTGAAGGGAGAGATTCTATTTCTTCATCTGAAAGATATGTGGGCTATCCTAGGTCCTAGGGGTCTTAACCTGTAGTCCAATGAACTTGTTTGAATAATTATACTTCAAAATAATTGTTTTCCTTTGTGGTCCTATGTATTTTATTTTATGCATTAGGTTGCAAAGGCAAAAGATGTCTGGCCTAGTCTCTTCTAGCTCTAAAATTCTGAGTGATCTAAGTATTTTCTGCAACCGTTTTTCTAGGGGGAAATCTAGGAAAAGTTTCTTTCTTTCAGCAATGATCATTCTCTTTCACCCCAGAGGTAAATTGTATATCTTGAGATCAGGTAACCCTTTTGAAATTTCACTAAGCTTTCCTTGGAGGAGTCATGCTTTCTAATGAGAAGGAGGCTGTGTAACTAACCACCTTCAGAGAAACTCAGGGTTCAGTGGGAGAATAATATTGAATAGCACAAGGCAAGTACCTCATGTGAGTCATAAATATTTACATTTCGTGGAGGTTTGGGGAAAGATTAAGAGTGTTGAACAGCACGACTTTCTGTGAGGAGGCGTCACACTCCAAGATAACCGAGGTGATACAGCTCAGGCCTCCAGCAGTAATATAAATAGTTTCTGTAAGGTATCCTTTCAGTTGTTTAAGACTTTTTGGTGGATGGGGGAGGGGAGTGCTTTTCATGGACCTATGTTAAATCTCCATTTCCCTGACCCTACTCACAATGGATTCCTCTTCTGTCACAGGCACCTGTCCCCAGATATGTGCTGCTACATATTTGATATGAAGGCATAGCACATAATGCATTCAAATTGGAAATCTCGATCAGTAAATTTATTATTTTCCTTTCATTTAGCCAAAATGTTTAAAAAACTTGCATCAGAAATGAAATGGAATCTGCTATCATTTATAAGCCTAGGTTAGGTGGTGGGGCTGGGCTTTTTTTTATGCTTTGGTTTGATTTGGGTTCAATTAAAATTTGTAATTTATCTTTGCTTTATTTGCATAATGAGGTTATGAATGATGAGACAGCTAGAGCCAGACGTGTTGGCTCCAAGGTTTGCAATTTAAGCAGGGAGTATTTTGCTAAAGAAAAGGAGGGAGGGAGAATTTGTTCTCCTAATATGCATAGCTTGCTGAAACCGGAGTTTCCCAGATTGTCCTTCCTTGAACTAAGTATCTGCAAGAATAAAGGACTGCTTTAAAATGGGTTGGGGGGAGTTGTGGGAGAAAAGCGGGAGGTGGCACCTTAGACTAAGCAGATTAACTTTCTTCCTTGGGTGGATAACTTCCACAAAGTGTGAGCAGGAACATTCCCATGATTCTAGGCTGCTACAAGGTGTTTTCACCATAGAGGCTTTCCTGTCCTGTCTCCCTCCACTGGAAAAGGGCAAAATGACTTAGTGTAATCCCAAAGGACACTGGAAACCTATTCATTGGCCTCTAAAGTAATCCAGCCCTGACATCTATCCTTCTGGAAGCAGAAAATAGTCAACAAGTGGGCCCCAAGTATGGTTAATAGAAAGATCATTGCTTTAAAGTAGACCTTGGCATATCGGCTTTATATCTGTGTACTAGGGTAGAAGCATAGCAATTAGAGGAAATCTTTCAGGAAAGAAAAGCAAAATGAGTAGCAAACAACGACAACAACAACAACCCCAAAATAAAACAAAACAAAACAAAACAAAAATATGTCAGAATATTAAATTGGGAGTCTGAGAACCTGGGTTTAAATTTTGGCTCTGTCATTAACTACCTATTTTACCTTGATTAAGTCATTTAAGTTTTCTTGCTTATTTTCCTCACTGTGAATATGGATTATGTGACCTCTTAGTGCTATCTATGATCCCACTTATCCATTGGATATGGCATCTTAATCTCAGGTCCAGTCTCAAATTAGAGTTTTGGGAAATTCTGTGAAAAGCTTTAAGGAGGCAGTGTGGTGTGATGAATAGAAACTAGGCTTGGAATCAGAAAGATTTAGATTCACATCTTTCAGATACTTAGTACCTTTGTGTCCTTGGGCAAGTCATTTAACTTAGCCTCAGTTTCCTTATCTGCAAATTAAGAAGGTTGTACTCAAAGACCTTTAAGATCCCTTCCAACTCTCAATCTCTGATACTATGAACTAGCTAGGGTACTTTCTGACCAATACATATTTCTAAATATTTGACTAGGTGTGTATTTTATGTGGACTCTCAGAAGATGACCTATATTTTAAAAAATTTTTACATTGATATTTTTGGTTCATATCCCTCTCCATCACTTAAGACAGAAAGGAAAGAGGAAAACTAATATCATTCAAGTTTGACAATGTATGAAGTTTTCCACATCTAAAGTCTCCTCCTTCTGCCAAGTAGAGAGATGCATCCATAATCTCCTCTTCGTAGCAGTTTTGGTCATTATGAATACATAGCTATCAGGATTTTTTTTTTGCTTTGGTTTAGTTTTCTGCTTACGTTTTTGTAGTTTTCCATATGATTTCCCTAGTTCAGTTTACTTGGCTATGCATCAGTTCATGTAAACCTTCCTGTATCTCCTATATTTTTCACAGTCATTCATTCTTATGCCTCAGTAATATATCATTACATTCATGTACCACAATTAGATATTCATTTCCCAAACAAGGACATCTATTTTTTCTTACAACTCTACTGTTACAGAAAGTTTTGCAATAAATATTTTGATATATATTAAGACTTTCTTTCTTTTTTTTTGACCTCCCTGGGGGTATATACCTAGCAGCGAGGCCAATATTTTTATTACTAATTTTTCTAGTGATGCTGTATAAATGCAAGTCTCAGGACCATAAATATAAAGTTAAAATGGACCTTAGAAACCATTGAATCCAACTCTTTTATTTAACTTCTGAGAAAACTGAGACTCAGAAAAATTAAATGACTTGCCTTAGGTCACAAAAGCAAGAGTGTGACACTTGGTCTGAGCTTCTGAGGCAAGATTTATCCTAGGTCATCTTGACTCCAGGTCCAGTGCCCTATTTACTATGTCATGCTCAAAAAAGGTTGAAATCCAAAAAAAGTGAAATTCACCCAAAGGAAAATGGAGAAATATAAGCTAGGCATGAGTAGGCAAGTGAGGAATTTTATAGGAGAAATAGCATAAAAGATGTATGTTAGAGAAACATATGCCCAGAAAAGAAGGGTTCATCATATATTGAGTGAAAGCAAAAAGTAATGGACATTGTATGCTCCATTTGTATCCATTTACCACCAAGAAAACTGGATATTCCCTGGCATGTTGGGTATACATCCTGTGGAGGATTCATAGGAGGCAGGGATCAGTTGTCATGGGTGCACATATTGGGGAAAAAGGAAAGGAACACACACTTATTAAGCACTTACTGTTTGTCAGACACACTGCTAAGGGCTTTACAAATATAATCTCATTTGACACTCACAATAATCCAAGGAGATAGGTGCTATTATTATCCCAATTTTATAGTTGAGGAAACTGAGGTGGACAGAGGTTAAGTGACTTACCTAGAGTACTAAAGCTAGTAACCCTCTGAAGTTGTATTTCACTTCAGATCTTCTTCATTCCAGGTCTAGCACTCTAACCGCTGTGCCACCTAGAAACCTCTGAGGTGGTCATCATATTGCATCTGTATCTAGCCCTGCCTTCTTTTAGATACCTTGTGTGCTATAGCTATGTTCGGTCCCTTTCCTGAGAACAGAATACCAAGAAGAGCAGTTTGATCAAAGGGTAGGAAATTCAAATACAACAAGGCTACATATATGATAAGACAATTGTGGGACTCTACACTTGAAGGGTGTATGTGTTTGAGAGGCCTTGCTGTAACACGCAAGGTCATGCTCCCCATAGGTCTTCTGAATCCTGGTCTGCTGACATAATTCTTTAAAACTACAAACTATAATGTAATTATTTTATATCTTTAAGTAACTAAACTCACTTTTGTCTCTTGACTTTTATTTCTGTAATTTGGACTCTATTTCTTGCTATGTCACCTTGAAATTTCTTCTCATTTCAATCAGGAAGCTCAATCCACAAGCAAGAAAATGAGTTCGGATTGGAAGCAGATTTAGCCAAACTCTATTGAATCTCAGTAAAATGGGGATTTGGAGTAGGAGGATCTCAGTTCAAATTCTTACTCTACTATTTATAGCCTTGAGCAAATTACTTACTCTTTTTGGGTCTCAATTTCTTTATCCATAAGATAAGATGGTTGGACTAGAATACCTCTGAAATCCCTTCTAGTCTATGGTCCTATATCAAATCATTTTGTATCAGAAATATTTCTGGAGGGAGTCTCAAGCCTATTTCCAAGCTTATATTGATACCAGCTTAGGGATCAGTAGAAATGTAACCTCAGGAACCATTGGTTCTGTCCTCAGCAGGGCCATTCTACCATGTGACTCAGGCAAGGCTGTTCAGCTATCTCAGATACCAAATCCCTGATACCCCAGATAACAGCAGGAAAGGACAGGTGAAACAAACTCCCTATTCCATCAAAATTCCATTTCACCTTGACGAGTTTCTGAATGACTTGCCTAGGTTTTCCCTATTGGGAATGGGATCCTCTAACCTGATCTCACTTGAGATAGGTAACTTCTTTCATTCTTCATTTTTATTCTTCTGTTTTCTGTGAAGGATACTGTGGAAGTAATGAGGGGAGAGTTGCCTAACTAGATCTGGAACATAAGAAGATGATGGTTCAAATCTTGGGTCTCTCACTTCCTTGAAATCTTGAACAAGTCACTTCATCTTTGGGGTTGAGGGGTGCTTAGTTTATCAGGAAAATATAGGGGTTAGATTACATCAGTGGTCAAACTCAAATAGAAATGAGATCACCAAACTGCACATAAGAATCACTGCAATAGCATGTCTTAAAAAAAACCCCACATATTAGCATTATCCATGTTCTATTACAATTTTATTTCATCAACTGTTTCCCAGTTACATTTTAATTTGTTTGGGCAGCCTTCAGAGGGGTATTTGACAGTTCTGGCCTAGATTATCTCTAAATATCCTTCCAGGTTTAAAGTCCTGCAATTTACCTGAGATGCATTAGTCTACCTTATACTAACATTGAAGCTACATACGCCTCCCATAGGTCAAGGAGGAATGTCAGAGTAGGGAGATAAATAGGTTTCTTTTTAATTACCAATTATTAGAGAAGGATTTTTTTGTTTTGTTTTGTTTGTTTGTTTTTTTTAGCACTTTAGCTCTTTGGTGCCTCCCATATTCATAGCTCTTAGAATATGACTATTATTTATATAATAGGGATTAGATCCTACAGACATTCTTGAGGCTAAGCCTATAGGGATCATCCCACAGAGCTTGTGCCTCAGTTTCCCAGACAAATTTTGGGGATTATCTGGTATAGGGTTCTCAAATAGTCTATACATGACCCCTGCAGAGTTACCTCATATGTGTGTGTGTGTATGGAAATACATACACATACATATATGTATATGCAGAATAAACATAAAGAGAAAATAAATATAAAAAAGAAAAATAAAATAAAATGACATGTAAAGAAAATAAATACAAAGTACTAAATATAAGATAGAGAAGGAAAAAGATAATTATTTCTATAGCACTTGTAAGTATATAGAATGCATGGTTTAGCCCTTAATATTATACTCTGTCATGTTATCTCTGTGATTACTTAATGTGTATTAGTCTTCTCTTGCCAACCAGATACTATGCTCCTGGAAGGAGGGGACAGTTTCTAATAGTTGCTAATCTTTGCCAAACTTGATGCTGAACTTAATTGGAACATAATAAATACTGATTGACTAGTAGATGAGTTTGGTTAATATGGAGATATAATGCCATGTGTGATAATCACACTGGACTGGAAGAGGCCACAGGAATCACTTAGACATCTCCTTTTTACATGAAGGAAACTTTTAAGGAGACACTGAAACTTCCTCAATGTAGTGCTTAAAAGGTAAAGAGATTCCTGAGTGACCTACTTCAAGATTTTGGCAACTACAGAATTCTCATGTGTCATTTCTGTTGGAATTTTTCTAATTCTATCTTCCACAGAGATGGAGAATTCTTCCCTCACCAAAATATTCCTTTTATAAATCACCCTTTGTAATTCTCTTTTTCATTTAGAACCATTCCAGAAGAACCAGTCACTTTGTGTTTTGTTTTCTAACCATATAACATCAGAGATTTGGTTCTATTCTTATTGCTAATAGCCATAATGAAATCACAAATTCCAATAAAAGGAAATGGTGAAAGGCATACATCTTCTGAGCATTATTGGGGTGGGGAAGGCATTGCTGCTAGACAGTAAGAATGCTTCCCTTGTGTCGGTGGTGTCTAGAGTTCTAAAGCTATTTTGTAATTAAGCCTCAATTACCTTGGGTTTTTAAAACATGAAGCATTTCTTAAAATGACTAGGGAAGTAATCTTTCAAACTTGCTGATTTTACGTGATCTTAGATAAGAGAAGTGCTCCAAAAGCTTTGCCACTAATTGCCTGTGTGATTTTGGGTGAGTCACTTTGCCTTTCTGGGCTTTAGTTTTCTTATTTGTAAGCTGAGGAGGTTAGTGTAATTGAACTCTAAGGCCTCTTCCAACTCTAAATCTATGATTCCATGATTCTAGTCTAATATGAGCTGTAATCACATTAATCAAAAGAAAATGGCATTCTCTCTTTTACACCTTCATTGTAGTCACATAGGCAAGCCATTTCATTCCTTTTGGTTGTGGTTGCCTGGGCCTCAAGTGGGACCCACAAACCTGAATGAAAGATTGAGGTGTGGCTAGAACATGGAGAAGATGTTTCAACAAACTGGCATTTGTCTGTGCTTTATGCTCCTTCCTTTATGGCAGGGGTTCTTAATTTATGGTGCATAAACTTAAAAAATATGTATATAATGTACATATACATATATATTGATAGTTTTTTAATATAATTGCTTTCCCTTATAACTCTATGTATTTTATTTTATTCTTTTAGAAATATTATCTGGAGATAAGAGACGTCATAAACTTTACTAGACTTCCAAAGGAGTCAGGGACACAAACAAAGGATAAGAGTCTTTCTGCTTTGTGGTATGATCTGGCCAGCTCTGTCCTTCCTGGTTCGTATTTCCCTATCCTTTATTTGACTACTGCTGTGACCTCTTTCTTGTGATTGCAACCTGATCCTCCAGGTCTCTCCCCACTCCAATCTATTCTCCATTTAGCCACTAAGGCTATTTTCATAAAATGCTGGTCTGATCATATCCCACCTTGTGCCATCCCCTCCCTGCCCAAATACACAATACTCGGTTTTGCATTCAAAGTTCTCATAATGAAACCACCTCCTACCTTCCTTTCCAGTCTTCTTACACCTTACACCCCACCAAAAGTTCTGATGTTGTCCCATAAATAAGACATTCCATCTTTCAGCTCAGGACATTTTCTCTGACAGTCCCCCATGTCTGCAATGTTCTCCCTCTGTTCTCACTACTGACTTTCCTGGCTTTCTTTAAGTCCCAAATAAAATCCCACCTTCTACAGGAAGCCTTCCCTAACCCTTCTTAATTCTTTTAATTATTTCCTTCCTTTCCTTGCTTTCTTTTTATATATTTGTATGTTTAGATTATAAGTTCCTTGAGGACAGGTACCATCTTTTACCTCTTTCTATATCCCCAAGCTTAGCATAGCATGGTGCCTGGTATGTTGAAGGTGCTCAATAATGTTTATTGAATTATTGAACTGAATTGATGAACTTTCTCATTTGATGCCAGCATAGCTGTTCTTAGCTGAACCAATACCTCTCTTACTCATTTCCCATCCCCTCTTCTTCAGCATGTTTTCTGTCTTTAGCTCTATAAATTCCCCTTATATCTTTAGACCCTATCCCTGAAGAGAATGGGCCTTGAATAGTGGTTTTCTTACCGGTAGCCTCTAGGATTCAATTAATTTCATTACAATTCAGTTCAGCAAACCTTTATTAAGAACCCACTATGTGCTAGGCATGTTTGAAGTGCTGGGGACAAAAAGACAAAAATGAATCAGTCCCTGCTCTTAAGAAGCTTGTTTTCTATTTCTTTGATAAATTAGACGATACCATTCTAGCCAATTTATTTCTGCATAGAAAGTGCAGAAGGATCTTTGTTCTACCAGTTCACAGAGCATGCCCGTGAATGCTGCTGGGTTTCATGGCCTCCAGCATGGTCATGTGGCAACACCAAGGTATTGTATCATGGTGGTACAAGGTGGTATGTATCTTGATTTAGGAAAATCCATGGTAACTGGTTGGTTGGGTAAAATAGGACAATAGAATTTTAGGTCTAGAAGGAATCTTAAAGGTCATCTCATTAATTCTGATATTTTACTGATGAGGAAATTGAACTCTATGTAATCCTATATAGTAACTTGTCCAAAGCACCAAAGTTAATTATTAGTAGAATTCTGATTAAAGCCAAGGTATTTTGCCTCTTAGACCAAGATACTGTGCACAGAGTTATGAAGAAGCCAAGAGTTTTCATCTTTCCATAGCCCACATCCATGGCTTTGCATGTCTTTTCCCCCCATGTCTAGAACACCTTTCACCTTTCCTCTGCCTCATAGGGACCCTCTCTTTCTTTAAGATATAGATCAATCACCAAATAATACATGAAGCCTTTCCCAATTCTCTGCAACTTCTAGTGCCCTCCCTCTGAAACAACTTTGTATTTAACATATATATTTGTGAATATATATACACATACATATACATACACAAATGTGTGTATGTGTATGTATATATATACATATGTATATTTATTAATTTTATGTATATGTATTTTTATATTTACTTGTCTTTCTCATTTGAATATAAGTTGCTTGTGAGCAGGGATTGTTGGATTCTTTGTACTTGTATCCCCAGCACCTAGCACAGTGCAAATATTTAATAAATGCTTATTGATCATTTGATCTAAATAATTTTTCAATCTGAGTCAAAGTAGATCAGAACACTGAAGGGAAAGGGGTTGAGATAAATTTAAGCTGAGATCCTTGATATTTTCAGGAATGCCTACTGCCTAGGCCCCTCAGGACTGATATGGATCACACTAAATCTCTCAGGCCACTTTATTCCCAAACCTATATAATTAGGGGGCTTCTTAGAGTGATGCCAGTTTCTAGACATACATTCTAGGAGCACCATGTGAATGCTAATTGATTGGGGTGAGCACCATGGCTGTGGGATATTCCTTGGATCCATTCTGAGGAAAGCACATGCTGCTACCTTAGCATAAGCCTACAGGCAATATGTATTTCAGTGTGGGTTCCCCAGGACCTCCTCTGAGTAAATCATGCTTGGTAGAGGATCCCAGAATGTGATGAGGTCATAATATTCACCATCTGTCTCACTGGGATGGGGATATGAATAGTTATAGGATAATAGATGAAGAGGAGATATATTGCTTGAGGCACATTTTGCTGGGATTGTGGAGACCTGAGTTCTGGTTCTGGTTTTGCCACTGACAAGCTGAATGACTCTGAGCAAATAGCATCATCTCTTTGGGCCTCAATGTGTTCATCTACATTAGACAAAGTTCTTTCTAACCCTAAAGCCTATGGTCTTTTTCTACTTTAACATAGTTTTTTTTTAATCCCCCCCCCCAATTGCATGTTAAAACAATTAACATTTTTTAAAGTTTTGAGTTCCAAATTCTATCTATCCTCTCTTCTTTCTCCCTCCCTGCCCCGAGATATTAAGCAGATATAGGTTATATCTGTGCAATCATGTAAAACATTTCCATATTAGTTATTTTATACAAGAAGACTTGAATTAAAAAAAGAATGAAAGGAAGAAAATGAAAGATAGCATGCTTCAGTCTGTATTCAGATAATATCAGTTCTTTCTTTGGAGGTGGATAGTATGCTTCATCATTAGTCCTTTGAGATTGCCTTTGATCAGTATATTCCTGAGAACAGCTGAGTCATTTGCTGTTCTTCATCGTACAATATTGCAGTTACTATTTACAACATTCTCTTGGTTCTGCTTACTTTGTATCAGTTCATGTACATCTTTCCAGGTTTTTCTGAAATCATCCTGCTTGTCATTTCTTATAGCACAATAATATTCCATCACAGTCATATACGACAGCTTGTTTAGCCATTCCCCAACTGATGAGCATCCCTTTGATTTCCAGTTCTTAGCCACCACAAAAAGAGCTGTAGAGCCTATGATCTTATAACTCCTCTAGGACATTAAGGTATATGGCATAAAAATTATTCCATACATTATACCCAAAAGGCTATAAAACTGTGCATACCCTTTGATCTAGCAATACCACTACTAGGTCTGTATCCCAAAGAGATTAGGAAAAAGGGGAAAGGACCCAAATGTACAAATAAATTTATAGCAGCTGTTTTTGTGGTGGCAAAGAATTGGAAACTGAGGAGATGCCCATTAGTTGGGGAATGATGGAACAAGTTATGGCATATAAATGTAACGGAACACTATGGTTCCATAAGAAAAAACAAGCAGGTAGATTTCAGAAAAACCTGGAAAGACTTCTATGAACTGATGCTGAATGAAGTAAACAGAATTAGGAGAACATTTTACACAGTAACAGCAATATTGTGCAGTGACTAACTTTGATATACTTAGCTCTTTTCAGCAATGCAATGATGTAAGACAATCCCAAAAGACTCATGGTGGAAAATGCTATCAACATCCAGAGAAAGAACTATGGAGTTTGAATGCAGATCAAAGAATATTATTTTCTTTCTCTCTTTTTTTTCTTATTGTTCCTTTTGTAGATTCTTCTTTCACAACATGACTAATGTGGAAATATGTTTAATATAATTATACCTGCATAGCCTATATCAGATTGCATGCTGTCTTGGGGGAGGAGGAAAGGGAGAAAAGGGGAAAATTTAGAACTCAAAATCTAATAAAAGTGAATGTTGAAAACTAAAAATAAATTTAATAAGAAAAACTTTAAAAATTCCATATTGCCTGAAAGGAATGAATATATTATCCTTCCAAATGTCTATGGGCTATGGCTTTCTTGAATCTCCTCAAAAATAATTTTTAAAAAATAAATTAATTTGATTATATTTTGTTTTCATTAGCATTTCCCAATTTATCTCTCCCCTACTCCCTCATAGGACAGCATCCCTTAAAATAAAGAAGAAAAAAATAGGAAATAAAACTCCAGCAAAACAAACCAACATGTAAAAAAAAGGTCTGGTTTTATATATGCAGTGATCTATAACCATGGTCCCGCACTTCTGCAAAGAAGCAGGCGCAGGCATCTTGAGGGGAAAAAAAACCCAAAACATAAAAAGAAAAGCTCTATTTTCTTATAACTTTAAGGTCTTCTTTTTCCTTTTAGTCAACCAGCCAATAAGCATTTATTAAGTGTCTACTATGTGCTAAGGAGCAAGGATACAAAGAAAGGCAAAATATAGTCAGTTCCTGTTCCCCAGGGCCTCAGTCTAATGAAGGGAAAGTGAATTCTCTCCAAATATAAAGAAAGGGGACCTCCTAGTTACATATAGATAGCAGAAGTCTGTATTTTCCTTAAATGTATCATATGACCAGTCTAAAGGTAAAATCAATAGGGAAAAAAGTCCAGTGGCCTCTTGCGCTCTACATGATAGATTTGGATTTTTTGTTGGACTCAAGGAGTGAGTGAAAGTGAAAGTAAAAGAACCAGAAACCACATGTGAAAGTGGTTCTGGTTCTATGGCTACCTAGCTGTCTATTAGGAAGACACCATATTTATGGTACACCATCTAGAAGCTACTAAATAGACTTTGTTTTCTGTCAATACCACTCCCTAATTCGGCATGTCATGTTATAAGCAGAGAGAAGAGCTTTAGAATCAAGAACATCCTTTATCCTCTTGGCTACCTAATTTTCTTTCTTAATATTGAGTATTAAGCTTTTTTTTCAACATCGAGCTACAAATGTTTTCTCCAATTCTTCAGAGAAAATGGCTCTAGACTGTCATTTAGTTCTCCTTTCTGAATGTTTCTTCTTAATCTATCACTCAAAACCAGTTTTCAGGTTTTCACAGGTTAATCTTCAATCCCACCAATTGTTCTCTCTCCACCCCCACCTTCTTCCACTCCCCACTGAAGTTCACTCTTCTTGCTTTCAATTTATTTGTCATTCAGATGTCATTTCTTTGTTGAATTCTCTGCTTTTCTCCTGGTCTTAAGGCTTCAGCTTCAAAGGTTAAGAAGTTGGTAAACTCTGAATGAGGTCAACTCACAATAAAATCTCTAGAACCCTCTCTGCCTGGCCTTATAACATAGTCTCATGTCCTATATATAAACCAATGGGAAAACCATAAGTAAAGTTTCCACAGACTAATATGAGTTTAGAAGAAGCAGTTAGTAAGTAAGATACAGGTATTTCTGTGTGAATCAGCAGGTTTGGTTGTCCCTCCAACCACATTTCACTATGATTAACACCCTTCTAATAATTTTGATTATCAAAGATCTATGTGTAGACACATCTAGAATGATACAATCTTAAGAGAAACATAAGCATAGGAAAACACGTTTCAAACAGAGTAAGCTATATTTCTTTTAAAAATCCAAATTAATAAGATTTGAGATCTTCTAAAGCAGATGATTTAATGGGAAAAATCCTCAAAATTAGCCTACAAGATTGAAATTTTCTTTGATTATTCTTATACATAAATTAGATGATACATTTCAAAGTCTAATGATTAGATTCAATTTTCCCTACTATTCTGGAAGAAAATCTCAAGCAAACTCAAATAGGAAATAAGTAAAGTGATGGAGAAAAATCACTTGCAAGACAGTATAAGCTGCTTGAGGACAGGGACTTAGTTTTTGTCTGTGTAACAGGAGCCATTGAATTAAAGAAATCATTTTGACTCAATCTCTTTGATTTTGCAGGAGTGAGTAGGCTTTATTTTTTAAACATTTTTTATTAAAAGTTTTGAGTTCCAAATTTTATCCCTTCTTCCCTCATCCTCTCCCTGATCCTGAGATGGTAAGCAATATAGGTTGTGCATGTGCTATTATGTAAAGCATTTCCATATTAGTCATTTTATATAAGAAGACTAAAAAGAAAAAAGAAAGTCAAAATAGCATGCTTCGTTCTGTATTCAAATAATATCAGTACTTTCTCTGGAAGGGGATAATATGCTTCATCATTAGTTCTTTGGGATTATTTTAGAATTCAGGGGTAAGGATTCTGAGGCTTTGGTGACACAATGTTCTCCTGATTCTGCTCATTTCACTCAGCATCAGTTTATGTAAGTCTTATCAGGTTTTTCTGAAATTCACCTGCTCATCATTTCTTATATCACAACAGTCTTCCATTACTATCATATACTGCAACTTGCTTAACCATTCCCAATTGATGGGCATCCACTGAATTTCCAATTCTTAGCAACCACAAAAAGAACTGCTATAAATATTTTTGTACAAATAGATCCTTTTCCCTTTTTAAAAAACCTCTTTGGGATGTAGACCTAGCAGTGGTATTGCTGGATCAAAGAGTAAACACGGTTTTATAGCCCTTTGGCTATTGTTCAGAATTGCTCTCTGGAATGGTTGGATCAGTTCACAGCCCTACCAACAGTGCATTAGTGTCCCACATCCCCTCTAACATCCAACGTTTTCCTTTTTTGTCATATTAGCCAATCTGATAGGTGGTGCCTCAGAATTGTTTGAATTTGCATTTCTCTAATCTATAGAGATTTAGAGCATTTTTTTCATGTTACTATAGATAACTTTGATTTCTTTGAGAACTGCCTATTCATATCTTTTGACCATTTATCAGTTGAGGAATGACTTGTATTTTTATACATTTGACTCAGTTCTCTATATATTTGAGAAATGAGGCCTTTATCAGAGATACTTGTTACAAAAAATTTCAGTTTTCTGCTTTCCTTCTACTTTTGGTTTCATTCTTTTTCTTTTTGCGCGAAAACTTCTAAATGTTATGTAATCAGAATCATCTATTTTACATTTTGTAATGTTCTCTATATCCACTTTGGTCCTTTTTTGGTCCTTCCATTATCTATAAATCTGACAGATAAACTATTCCATGTTCTCTTAATTTGCTTATGTTATCATCCTTTATGTGTAAATTATGTGCACATTTTGACCTTATCTTGGTATATGGTGTGAGATGCTGGTCTATACCTAGTTTCTGCATACTGTTTTCCAGTTTCCCAGCAGGGGAAATTTGTTGTCAAATAATAAGTTTTTCTTCCAAAATCTTAGGTCTTTGGGTTTATTATATACCAGATTACTATGGTTATTTACTATAATGTAATTTGCATTTAATATATTCTACTGATCCACCACTCTTTTTCTTAGCCAGTACCAGATTGTTTTGATAATTATTGCTTTATAATAGTTTGCGATCTGATAGGGCTAGAGTACCTTTTTCACATTTTTTTCATTGATTACATTGATACTCTTGAGCTTTTGTTCTTACAGATGAATTTTTTCTAGCTCTATAAATTTTTTTTGATGAGTTGGCTTTTTAAGATGTCTGAAAAAGAAGATTCTACTGCAAAGTAATTAATTCAATCATTTACTACACTTAGACATGTGTGTCTCTGCTTTGTGTGCTTTGGAGGGTTACCTTACTTGGCACTTTGCACAGAGACTTGAGAGAAAGTTTGGATTCTACCATGGAGGTGGTGGTTGCTTGCTGAAATGACTGGGACATTGCAAGCAACTTTACAACTGCCTGGGAAATAACAAAAGACTTCCTGTGATGCCTAGAGCACCCTGCAATAAACCAAACGGATGGCCTGAAAATGCACATCTCTGACACAATCTGGCATTAGCAAACCATAATTATTTCTTCTATTGAGGAGTCTGTCTGTCAATCACTGTGATGTGCTTTCAGTTTGTTTCAATTGAACATTTCTTTTTCATTGCCATAGAAGGAATCTTTGACAGGCTAAGTTACTGTCAGTGCCAGTCACTGTCTTACTGGAAGTCTGTCTGGACATCCTTTTCTAAAAAACAACCAAGTCCCCGCTGCATCAAAGTGAGAACAAACTGCTTGGTGAGGCATTGTAAAACTGTCTTGACAGGTTCAACTCATAATCTCTTGATCGTTTGTATGCTGGATGCCTAGGAGTGTGCCTATGATGTGGGAGGGCTGACAAGGTCAGCTAGGAATGGGACTGTGGTCAGGGGATATTTGGGAGATTTGAAGGCAGGCCCTCTCTGGCCAGGTGTCTGTTTCCCGGAGGAAGCCAGCAAATCCTCTTCAGTGTGCACATTGGGACAATCTTCCCTAAAATGACAACCCTCACTTTGTGAAAATGCATGCTAGTATTGAGAGAAACATTTTGACTTAGTCTGTCAGAAAACATGCAACTTGTTTCCACTTTATTTCTCATTAAAAACTCATACTTTAAAAATAAAACAGGAGAGACTGAGAATGTATTTATCATTTGCTTCTAGAAGAAATGGTTTTGATTTGGGAATTGACCCTGCCTTTGTTTCCTTATACCCATTTTCTCCTTTTTTCTTCCCTCCCCTCTCACAGCCCCAGTGCACACTCCAACACTGTGGGCCCCACCACACTTAGAAACTTGGTTCTAGGATCCTTTTGCCTATAAAATGTCTGGGAAAATCCTGTTTCCTTTTATAAACTGGCCTTGAGGGTAGGCCACTCTGTCAAACGTGGTTTCTTCAGTGTCTTCTTTATTCCCACTGGAAATGAGTTTTCTAGTTCTGTGATTGCTTCCCTAATGGTATTGTAGTTGATTTGGTATGACTTTTTCTTCAAGGAGATGTGTCATGTTCTTGCTGCTTTCCAAGCCCACAACTCTTCCTGGGCAAATGAGGAATTTTCTGGTGATATACATCTTGTGTTCTCCCTTAGGAGAAACTGACTCAGGTCAAATTCATTAAACTCCAGTGTACTGCTTCTTATTAAAAGAGTCCAAAAGACTTCATAGATCTGGGTTTTTTTTCCTCTTCCTAACTTACTAATAATGTTAACTTTTCCTTCTAAGCTTTTAAAAATTGGAGTGGGGTGAGGAATGAAGGGGGGAAAAGCCATTACATTTTCTCCCCTTCCCAAATACTTTATTTTAATATCAAGAGACTTGGAAAGCAAGTTGGTATGAATGTAATAATAATTTGCATTGATACTATAATAATGTAGCATTCTCAGGTTTGCAAAACACTTTACACATAGTATTAAATTTGTCTTCAACAACATAAAGGTGGGTGGTATTATTAATGCTCATTTTATAGAGGACAAAGTGAGGCAGATAGAAATTAAGGGCCTTTCCCAGAGCCACAAAACTAGTAAGTCTGAATTTGAACTCAGGACTTCCAAGTCCTATAACTCCAAGTCTTGTATTCTATATTTTACCCTCTAGCTATATGAGATTGCATCATGATACAGTGGAAAGCTTATTATCTCTAAAATCAGAGAAACCTGTTCAGATCTTGCCTTTGAAACTGAGTGAATTTAGGACGTCACTTTAAAGTCAAGATCTATTGTCCAAAGGGTACTCTGGGTGCCTCTCTTTTAATCTTTGGGAAGTTTTATTCATCTTTCTAAAGGTTTGTGATGGAAGAATGAAGTGTCAAAACTCAGAAGTTCTAGTCCCCGAGAGAAGTCAGAATGGATGCCATAGAGCAGCCTCTGCCTGAACTGGTAATCTATTTGTGTAAATGAGGATGGATGGAGCAAGATTTGATAGAAGATTGATATATGAATAGGAGAAGCCTGATTCTTCCTCAAGCACCTGTGGAAGATTAACAGGAGTCAATCAATCGTGGGCATGGAAAGAAGCATGATGAAGAAGGGGATTTTCTGGCACTTTTGCCAGTCTCATGATGGTTGGCTGATTTCATTTCAAAATATCTTGGGGCCTTTACTCAGGATAGTGCTCTGCAAACAACCAGCAGGAGAGTCATTTGAATGAGCCAAGAAAAACACATGTGCATGTATGCATGTGTGTGTATATACAGACACATAGACATGCTTTTTGTTGTTTTCCTTTAAATCCCCATGTTTCTGAAGCCCCATCTGCCCTTGCCCAGCAAACCACTGCACTTTCTGTCTCTTTCTTTTTCTGTTTTTCCCACCCTTTTTCTCCCTCACTTTCTCCCTCCCTACCCTCTTCCTTCTCTTTCTATCTTTCTCCCTGACTCCTCCTTTCTCTCTGTCTCTGTGTGTCTCTGTCTCTCTGTCTCTGTCTCTCTTCTCTCTCATTTCCAGCTGTTAATTTCTAATTGAACCAATTCACTAAATGAGTCTATATAAGTGTCAGCTTTGGGACTGTGTCTGTCGGAGCTGAGTTTGTTTACACTTTGCCAGTGTCATCATTTACAAACTTCAAAAAACACGCTGACAAATTCCCTTGCTGTTTTGGCAGCGCTTCCATCAATCACCCAACTAATAGCACCAACATTTCTCCTGGGCTATTATAGTCACTTCAATCGCTGCTGCTGTGGGCTGAGGAGAAGATAAATCAGATGGGACTCTTTGAGATGGCCAAGAACACAGCAGCAGGAGTTAGGAAGGTTGTTTTTGAACAGACCAGTGCTTCTCTCCTAACTCTGGCCCCCACTCCAGCCCAGCCCACCACAAACAATTCTTTCTGATTTTCCCTTTTACAGATCAAATAACCTGGTCATGCATCTTTTCTTTAAAAGTCCCTTTGTGAAGTCCTTTGGTAATGGGTCCATTTATTATTTTGAATTTCCTTCTGCTCTTTTTGGTTTCTGGATGGAGCCCTCCAATCAATGTGTATTGTGTTTCTGTCAGCAACAGGTGCTTATCTTTCCAGTCTGGACACACCCCTGAAAAGCAGCTCACATGTCTAACAACCGTAACTTGAAAACCTGAAACCGTTTTTCCCTTTCAGCTAAACTCTTTGTGCTCTCGGGCCAGGCAGCAGCTGGATCTCTGGAGGCAGGGCGGCTCTCGTATCTTAGCTTGTGCAGTTTTTATAGTTTCCTTTCATTTCTAACAGCCTCACACCCCTGCTCAGAAGTGAGAAATATTGTAAACACCCGGCCTCCACACCATCTATCCAAACTTGCTTCCAGGCACTGCAAAGCCTACTCCATTTTTTTCTTTCTGATTTCAAAACCCATCTCTTTTAATTTTTTTTATTATTTGCTATGTATCTCCTTCTCTCTCTTTTCTTCTCTGTCTCCATCTCTCTGTCTCTCATCTCTATCTCTGACTCTTTGATTTCTCTCAACAAAATGATCAAACAGACAGGCAGACACACACACACATACAAACACACACACAAACCTTTCCTGTTTCCAACTTGCCCACCATTCAGGAACATGGCTCCCATCTTCTCCCTTCATTGAACACACATTTGAAATCTGGACATGAAAAGAGAAGCATCCGCCAAACTTGGCAACTCAGGTGATGATGATTGGCTCAGAATCCTCATTGCCCAGCTGGAGTGTTTATGGGTTGTTGTGCCAACTGGAAGTCCAAACAAATCCTGAGACTGCATTTTAAGTTGCTGCATGAGTGATGTCCTTAACTTGGTCACTGAGGGCTCTATTCATCCTAAATGATCCATGGTCTTGTACAAAGCATAAACTGCAGTCCCTTCCAAATTTTGGCTCTGTACCTGACCAATCAATTAATCAGAAATTTAACTGGGCTTTGGAAGTGTTTTGTTTCTTTTCAAAGACTCGATGAGGGTGAATACTTCATGTAGATGATGTCTTCAACTTGATTCATGAGGGCTTAGATCTGTAAATTGATGGTCACTGGGTCTATTACCCCAAAATATTAATCCCTCTTCTAGCTATCTCAACTGCACAAGACTATCATCACTATTAGCAATAGCTGTGATTGCCAGCTCTCTCTAGGAGGCCAAGTGGCCAAATAATAGTAACCATTTTAATGGTTGAAAGATCTTTTCTCTTCAGTTAAAGGGAGAATATCTTCAATTATCACTCATTTAAAAATTTTTTTTCAAGAAAGATTTATGTTTAAGCCCTTAGTGGTAGATTATCTTCAAAACGGCTTTTAGTTTCCATGGAGAATTTTCACCCACTCTAAGTGACAGAATCCAGAGTGGCAACTAGCTGATTGGAATTCACTGACCTCATATGGAAGCAACATTTTAGAATCCAGTTTTGTTTTCAGTGGTAGAAGAATTCTCAGAATTGTGAAGGAATGAAAATATGCTTTTGTGTCAGTGATTTATATGTTAAAAAAAAGGTGTTACACCTGAATCCAAACACCCTTTATCTCCCTCATCCCACTCAGTGAATCCTGATAATGTTACCTTGGTTCATGGTATCCTGTGGGCATGTAATGTCAGCTCATGAGCACCCACTTGACCTTTATTAATCAATCTAAGGTCACAATTAGTAGGAAGGAAAGGAATTTAATAAAATAACAGAGTAAGGAAAGAAGTAATAAAATATTTCCCCCATAAATGGCACATAAATACCCAGTGAGAAGAATCGGTACACAAATAGAACATAGAGCGGCCCCCATATAGGCTAGATGGCCAGGGCACACACTGGAAGGGGGTAACACAGGCCTCTAATATGACATGGCCACTGATGTCTGGCTAGTGATAGCATCGTGTTACTACCACTGCCTCTGTTCCCCACAAGCCTCCACTAGGAATCTCATCTCTGCTTTTATGTGTTCTCTCCATTATTGAACTCATCTACTGGATATGAAGTTTTCCTGGGTTCTTTCTTCTCTTCTAGTCTTATGGCTGTTTCCTTGACCCTTTCAGGGACTGCTCTAATTGGGCATGTGGTTGTGGTTGTCAAACTTCTCTTTACTGCCAGCTTCAGATGGATTCCTTGGGTGAGGTTCTCCCTCCTAATAGGAAGAGTGGATTCTGCTGTGCTATCTAGTTTTAAAGCCCTGAGGCTTTCTACAACTTTTTTTTTTTTTGCCATAGGACCAGCAAAAATCTATCTAAGTAAAAGAAAACATGGGATTGAAAAAAAAAATCACTCAACGTTTCTTTCAAAAGAAATCAAATTCATGGGCATGGGCTACTCTCCTATGAAAATGAGTGGTCAGTGGGGGATCAGGGAGGCAAATATCTATTCCTTGTCCACTCTCATGCATAGGCCCATTCCTACCTTTGTTATTACATTCATTCATACACACACATACACACACGTATGTATGTATGTATGTGTGTGTATATATGTGTGTGTGTGTGTGTGTGTGTGTGTGTATTTTATCAGCAGATGCTAAAGCCTATTTAGGCTTTTCACTCCTTTTCATCTATACCTATACCATAATATAGGATGAAAAAACATAGTAAAAGTTAGTAAATCAACTTTCATTTACTTCTACCTCAGGCGATAGAAATCTCTCTCCTTTTTGAGAAAATAGAATAAATGGGGGGCGGGATAGAATGGAGGGAAATATAGTTAGTCTTTCACAATATGACTACTATGGAAATGTTTTACATAACTACACATGTATAATCTATATTGAATTGCATGTCTTCCCAGTGGGGGTGGTTGAGGAGGGAAGAAGGGAGAGAATCTGGAACTTAAAGTTTAAAAAAACAAATGTTAAAAAAATTGTTTTTACATGCAACCAGGAAATGAGATATACAGGCAATGGGGTATAGAAATCTATCTTGCCCTATAAGAAAGTAAGGGGGTAAAAGGAGGGAATGGGGGATAAAAGGGAGGGGAGCCTGGGGGAAGGAGTAATCAGTATGCATGCCATCTTGGGTAGGGGTAGGGGAAGGATGGGGAGAAATTGGGAACTCAAAATCTTGTGGAAATGAATATTGGCAACCAAAATTAAATAAATAAATTCTGGAAGGAAAAAAAAGTTTAAAAATGTTTCTATTCAATAAATCTTTATGTTAAAAAAAATCTTTCCTTTCTTTTAAAGCCTGACTCAGATACTTCCTCCTCAATAAGCCTTCTCTGATCTAGCTGAAAGTTATGTCAACAAACATTTATTAAGCACCTTAATTTATTAAGCATCTTTATTAAGTTCTTTAATGAAATATGCCATCTTATGTCATTTCTGAATCCTCTGCACCAAGATCATTGTTTTACATATAGGAAATGCTTAATAAATGTTTATTGAGATGGAATATTTGCCTCACTTCACAAAGCTATGTGGATTAAATGAAATATGTGTAAAAATGATTTATATAATGAGAAGTACAATGAAAATCAAAGGGTAGGGGTATGATAATGTTATATTAAGTAAAGTAGGGAGTACTCTACAAATATTGGAAAATTATGTAATGCATCCTCAAGTAAATATAAATTTTAATATATACTTCATTGATTTTAGACTAGATTACCTTTTAAATGTTTATAGTACAACCTAAGATTGGCTGAAGTTGATCTTTATGTTGACTACATGTGAAGAAAAAGTTGGCTATGCAAATTAATAGTATTACTAAGACTATTGGGATGAGTGGGGAGAGGCAATGCTTTTAAAAAATATATGTGGTTTGTCAATATATTTTGGTTTTTTTTATATCACTTTTTATACCACTATTTTCCCCTGTCTCTGCTAGAGAGTGATCAAATGTAGCAAATAATATTCTTGAAGGAAAAAAAAAGGAAAGGAAATAAAATGAGTAAAACTTATTAATACGTTGAAAAAGTCTGAAAATTTCCCACCCATGGACCTTTGACCTGTGTAATGGCATATTGTACAGGATATCTTCTCATTTCTCTCTTTGGAGTCATGCTTATTCTTTGTAATTCTGCAACATTTAAAAATTGTTTTGTGGTTGCTTTTTCCGCTTATATTTTTGTAATTGTATATTGCTTTATTGATTCTGCTTATTTCACTCTATCAAATTCTGTAAAACTTTTTATGCTCCTCTGTATTCATCATATTCATTACAGCACAGTAATATTCTATTACATTTGTGTACTACAATTTGTTTATTCATTCCCCATTTGATCAGCATCTAGTTTGTTTTCAATTCTTTGCTACCACAAAATGTACTGCTATAAATATTATACTGCTTATCTTTTTGGAGTATAAGCCTAATAGTAATAATAAGCTTAATCTCTGGGTCAAAGGATATGTGCATTTTAATTACTTTATTTGCAAAATTCTAAATTTCTTTCTAAAATAATTATACTGATTCATTACTCTAGCAACAATGCATTATTGTTCCCTACTGCCCCACAACCCTTTCAACATTGCCTATTCCCATCTTTTGTCACCATTACTAATTTTCTGGGTGAAAAATAAAACATTAGGGCTATTTTGATTTATTTGTTATTAGTGATTTGGAACATTCTTCATAAGACTGTTAATTTTAATTTTAGTTTCTAATTCATTTTTAAAAATTAAACTTTTATTTATTTATTTTTAGTTTTCAACATTCATTTCCACGAGATTTTGAGTTACAAATTTTCTCCCCGTCTTTCTCCTACCCCCACTCCAAGATAGCAAGCCTACTGAATACCCATTCCCCCAATCTGCTCTCTCTTATATCTTCCCTCAGGACCCCCTAACTTTCTAGTAGAGCAAGATGGATTTCTATACCCCTTTGCCTGTATATTTTATTTCCTAGTTGCATGTAAAATTTTTTTTAACATTTGTTTTTAAAATTTTGATTTCCAGATTCTTTTCCTCCTTCACTCCTCACCCACCCCCACTGGGAAGATAAGCAATTCAATACAGTTGTACATGTGAAGTTATGCAAAACATTTCTATAGTAGTTACATTGTGAAAGACTAACTATATTTCCCTCCATCCTATCCCGCCTCTACTTAATTCTATTTTCCCCTTTGACCCTATCCCTTTTCAAAAATGTTTGCTTCTAACTATCCTTTCCCCCAATCTTCCCTCCCTTCTATCATCCCCCTCTTATCCCTTTCCTCCCTACTTTCTTGTATGGTAAGATACCCAATTGAATGTGTATATTATTCCCTCCTTAAGCCAAATTCAATGTGAGTAAGTTTAACCCAATCCCTTTCATCTTCCTGTTCTTCCCCTCCATTGTAGCAGTTTTCTCTTGCCTCTTTTATATGAGATAATTTACCCTATTGTATCTCTTCCTTTCTCCTCCCATTATTTTCTTCTCACTTCTTAATTTTATTTTTTAGATATCATCCCTTCCTATTCAACTATCTTATGCCCTCTGTCTATATATACATGTATACACATATATACACACTTACATATATTTATACACACATACACCCTCCTACACACACACACACACACACACATATATATGTATGTATGTATACATACATACATACATATTCCCTTCAACTATCCTCATACTAAGAAGAGCCTCATGAGTTACAAATATTGTTTTTCCATGTGGGAATGTAAATAGTTCAAATTTAATAAGTTCCTTATGATTTCTTTTTTCTGCTTACCTTCTCATGCTTCTTGTATTTGAAAGTCAAATTGTCTTTTCAGCTCTGTTTTTTTCATCAAGAATACTTGAAAGTCCTCTATTTGGTTGAATGACCATGTTTTACCCTAAAGCATTATACTCAGTTTTGCTGGGTAGCTGATTCTTGGTTTTAATCCTAGATCCTTTGACCTCCAAAATATCATATTCCAAGCCCTTTGATCCCTTACTATAGAAGCTGGATCTTGTGTTATTGTGATTGTGTTTCTATAATATTCAAATTGTTTCTTCCAGACAGATCGTTATATTTTATCTGTGACCTGGAACTCTGGAATTTGGCTATGATATTCCTAGGAGTTTTCTTTCTGGGATCTTTTCAAGAGGTGATTGATGAATTCTTTCAATTTCTATTTTGCCCCCTGGTTTTAGAATATCATGGCAATTTTCCTTGGGAATTTCTTCAAGGATGATTTCTAGGCTCTTTTTTTTTGATCATGGCTTTCAGGTAGTTCAATAATTATTAAATTCTCTCTCCTGGATCTATTTTCCAGGTCAGTGGTTTTTCCAATGAGATATTTCACATTGCCTTCCATTTTTTTCATTTGTTTGGATCTGTTTTATAGCATCTTGATTTCTCATAAAGTCATTAGCTTCCATTGCTCTAGTCTAATTCTGAAGGAATTATTCTCTTCAGTGAGTTTTTGAAATTCCTTTTCCATCTGGCTAATTTTGGTTTTTCTTTTGTTTTGTTTTGGTTTTTTTGTTTGTTTGTTTTTGCTTTTTGCTTTTTGGAAGGCAATTGGGGTTAAATGACTTGCCCGAGGCCACATGGCTAGTTTTTGTGTTAAATGTCTGAGGCTGGATTTGAACTCAGGTCCTTCTGACTCCAGTGCTGGTGCTCTATTCACTAAGCCACTTAGCTGCCCCTCAATTTTGTTTTTTAAGGCATTCTTCTCCTCATTGGCTTTTTGGGCCTCTTTTGCCATTTGTGTTAGTGTATTTTTTAAGGTGTTATTTTCTTCAGTTAGGTTGTTGACTCGTTTTTTGTGATTTTCTTGCATCATTCTCATTTCTCTTCCCAATTTTTCCTCCACTTCTCTTACTTGATTTTCAGAATCCTTCTTAAGCTCCTCCATGGCCTGTAACCAATTCATATTTTTCTTGAAAGCTTTTGATGCAGAAGTTTTGACTTTGTTGTTTTCTTCTGGCTCCATGTTTTGATCCCTTTTGTCCCCCAAAAAAGGGTTCTATGGTCTGATTGTGCTTCCTCTGCTTACTCATCTTGCCAAACAGTTACTTAACTTTTGAGCTCTTTGCCATGATAGAACTCTGCTTCCAGAGTGGAGAGAGCAATTACCCTCTGAATGGTTGCTTGCTCCCCCTATGACCTGCAGGCAGGAGTTCTGGAGGCAGCCACATGGCAGTGGCAGCAGCTGCAGCTGCCTTGCCTGCAACCACCTCCCACCCCCAGGGACAGGAGCAGGACTGCACTCTTCTCCACCCAGTTCCAATAGTGTTCCCTACTGAACTTTTACTTTCTTTTTGGCATTTGTGGGTTGAGAAGTCTGGAAACCACCACAGCTGCAGGTGATTCACTCTCCAGAAGTCTGTTCTGGCTGGTCTGTGTGGCTGATCAGGGCCACCCCAGGTCTGGGCCTACATGGTTCATATGGAACTGTTTGGCTCCCAGTGTAGTGAGATCAACCCTTCCTGTGGGCCTGCCAGGCTGCCTTCAGCAGGAAATTTGTTTCTCTCTGTCACCTTGTGGGCTCTGTAGCTCTAAAATTTGTTTAGAGTCATTTTTTTACAGGTATTAGAGGTGGCTGGAGTGGGAACCGAAGCAAGTTCCTGCCTTTACTCTTCTATTAATTCTTTTCTTTTTTGAGAACTTTTGCTCATGATCCTTTGACTACTCATCTATTAAGGAGTGGTTTTTGGTTACATATATGTATGCATATGTATGTATCTATACCTGTATATCTTGTCTGCATATCTTCCATGTCAAGCTATTATATGGGAAATTTGAAAGATGGTTTTCTCCACTCAACCACTTCTTTTCTTCACCTAGATGCATTAATATTGTTTGTGCTGAAACTTTCCAGTTTCATATAATCAAAAGTTTTATCTTTTGGGGTGGCTAGGTGGTGCAATGAATGGAGTACCAGCCCTGGAGTCAGGAGAACCTGGGTTCGGATCTGGCCTCAGATACTTAACACAAAAAATAGCTGTGTGACCTTGGGCAAGTCACTTAACCCCAATTGCCCTCAAAAAAAAGTTTTATCTTTTGTAATTGTCTCTGTTACTTGTTTAAGAATTAATGTCCTTGGGGTGGCTAGGTAGCATGAATAGAGCACTGGCCCTGAATTCATGACCTGAGTTCAAATCTGGCCTCAGAAACTTAACACTTACTAGTCATGTGACCTTGGGCAAATCACTTAACCCTAATTGCCCTGCCCTTTCCCCTCCAAAAAGCCAAAAAAAAAAAATTAATGTCCTACATATGTAATTTGTGAAATATATATGATATTTTCTATTTTTATGGTATGATCTTTAATATTGAGGTCATATATCCATTTTAAAATTTATTTTAGAATACAGAATAATAGTCTAAACTTAATTTCTGAGAGACTACTTTCCAGTTTTCCCAGCAACTTTCTGTCAATCAAATATGGAGTTTTTCCCATAAGTACTTTGCTTTCTGATTCATTGAACACAAGTTTATTGAGTTCTATTCTTTCTGATTTTTGTCCAATTTGTTTCTTTGATCAACTTTATTTTTTTAACCAGTACCAAATGTTTTTCCTACATACTGCTATCTAAGATAGTTTGAGGTATGGAAGTGCTATTCCTTTAATCCCTGCCTTTTTTTGTTTTTGTTATTTACTTTGATATTCTAGATCTTTATTTCTTCCAAAGAACTTTCAGTTCTGTCCCATAAATATTTACTGAGTTTTTGTCTTTATGCTAAGCACTGGAAATACAGAAAGAGGTAAAAGAGAGTCCCTGCCCTCAAGGAGCTTACTATCTAATGGGGGAGAAAGCTTGCAAACAAATGTATGCAAAGCAAGCCATATATAGGATAAATAGAAAATAATTAAAAGAAGGCAAACACTAAAATTAAAAGGGACTTGGGAAGACTTCTGGGAGAAGGTACAATTTATTTGGGACTTAAAGAAAGCCAAGAAGGTTGGTAGTGGAGGGAGAGACATTCCCGGCATGGGGGATGACATGAAGGAGGCATGGGGGACTATTAGAAAAAATGCCTTGGGCTGAGAGATGGAGTACACCTTGTTTGTGGGACAACCAGGAGGCTAGTGTTACTAGTTCAAAGAATATGTGTTAGGGAGAAATGTATAAGACTGGAAAAGTAGGAAGGGGCTAAGTTATGAAGGACTTTGCAGGGCAAATAGAGCATTTTGTATTTGGTACTAGAGGGTAATAGGCAAATGGAATTTAGGGGAAGTGACAAATAGGACCTGAATTTTAGGAAAATCATTTTAGTGGCTGAATAGAGAATGAACTGTAATCCAGGGCGACTTGAAGCAGGCAAACCCACCAGCAGGGTGTTGCAACAGTCCAGGCATGAATGAGGTAATGAAGGCCTGAACCAGAGTGGTGGCAGTGTGAGAGAAGAGAAGGGGCATATTTGAGAGATGTTGCAAAAGACTTTGACAATAGATTAGATATGGGGGTTGAGAGATAGTGAAGAATCTAGGCTCTCTCCTAGATTGGGAGCCTGAGTGACTAGGATGGTGTTGTACTCTCTAGTAATAGGAAAGGTAGAATATGGAGAGGGCTTAGGGGGAAAGGTCATAAATTCATGATGTCTGAAAGGCTGTTGGAGATGAAGACACTGGAGCAGGAATAGTAGATTTGAAAATCATCAGCAAAAAGACGATAATTAAATCCATAGGAACTGATGTGGTCTCCAAGTAGAGTAGTATAGAGGGACAAGAGAAGAGGATGCAGGACAGAAGCCTAAGGGACACCTGTGGTTAGAGGAAATGATCTGGAGACAGAAGTAAAGGAGACTGAGGAGTGGTTGTGAAGAGGGTACCCACTAAGAGGGTTAGGTTTGCTCCGGAGACCCCAAAATACCAACATGCTGGGTCCTGCCAAATGAATTCAACTCAAATCTTCTCAGACAAAGAAAAGTAAAATTTATTAAAAGTTCACTTGCATTAGAAACAGAGTTAATCTGTGCTGGGTCATCCTGTGGCACTCTCACTATTCTATGGCATTCTATGTCATTCTCATTCACATGGCATGAGATGGGGTCTTATATACAGAATGTTGTGGGAGGAATCTAGGGGTGGTCTAGAGGAGGAGTTTGGGTTAATGAGGTCAATGAATGATTAAGGGTGAGGAATAGCTGGAGGCTATGGACAATGGTGGACTAGGCCAGTTCAAGGGTGGGAAGTCTAGCAACAGACCTGCCTCATCAAATGGAATGATTCAATCAAGAGTCCAAGGGAGGTTCCCAGAACCTGTACCTCAGGGACTCAAGGAGAGCTCCAGGGCGCTCCCAGAGCCCATACTTCATCAGTTGGACAGATAAGTAGGAGGAAAACCAGTTGGTGTCTTGAAAATCTAGAGAGAAGAGAGTATCAAGGAGGAGAGAGTGATCAACAGCTTCATAGACTACAGAAAGGTTAAGGAAGGTGAAAATTGAAAAAAGGCCATTGAATTTGGCAACTAGGAGTTCCTTAGTAATTTTGAGAGAGCAGTTTCAGGGGAATGATAAGCTCAAAAGCTAGAATGTAAAGCACTGAGAGGAGAGAGAGAGATGAGAAAGTGAAGGCGCCTATTGAAGATAATCTTTCCAAGGAGTTTAGAAAAAAAACAGAAGAAAAATTGGATTACAGAAGGGATGGGAGGATTAAGTGAGGTGTTTTGTTTTGTTTTGTTTTTTTCAGAATAGGAGAGATAAAGACATGCTTTTTCTTGGAGAGGATCAAGGCCACTTCATCACCTGAGATAGGGGTAAAGGAGGAGACCGTGGTAGAAGGCAACTTAGTGATATGAAATTAGGATGAAAGAAGAAGAGGAGGCTACAGCAAATTGACCATTTTAAAATGTAAAATATGAGGCAAAGTTCTCAGTTGAGAAAGTAGCAGGAGGGGGAGCCATGGGAGGCTTGAGGAGGGATGAAAGGTTTGGAAGAACCATTGTGGAGAGCAGGTTAATGAGCTGATAATTGTAATGCCAAGCACAAGCAACTTCCAGGTTTGGATTATGAGCATAGCAAACTCCATTTATTCAGGGACAGATTAAGGCAAAAGATACACAGAAAATCAAGATCAAAATACATGGTGACTCAGTCATCTAAAGTTCTCAATTACTCCACCCCTGGCCAGTTCATTTAGTCAATCACAAAGACTTCTCTCTATTCAACTGGAGATTAGTTTCCAATCATCAACAAAGTACATTCATTTGGTCTGTCACACAAAGTATAAAAGTCAAAAGTTTTCCACCCCTGGATCACAACTGAATTACAATGCCATCCAACACCATTAAACACCCTCTCAAAGGGGCAATAGAGAGCACAAAGGCCATCTACCCTTAAGCCACAACAAGGTTACAGTTATCATTACAGCATTCAATACCCAAAGAGAGGTCTTTTCTTCATCCTCACCTGAGGCAATTTCTCAGCAATCTCAGTTCCTGGGGAGACAAAGCTTAACAAAGCCACAATACCCATGGCCAATATCCTCATCAATTCCCTCTCTGACTGCAGAACAGTCTCAGGACACCTGAAAACATCAGCAAGGCCCTCCTCCAGGATTTCTGTAAACATACAAGAAAATCCTTCTTCTGGGCTTCTGAACCAATAGCAAGGTTCCAGGACCTCTGCAACAACAGCCCTGTGCTTTACCAGTGGACAAATCTGGCAGAACAACATCAAAACAGACAGTAAAAATACCAGCACCAAAGTCATGCCTCCTCAGTTCTCAGCAGCTCCAGGCGGCAGTTCTCAAAAGTCCTGGGCAGCTCCAACTGTCCCTCAGCAATCCTCTCTCTCCCTCTCCCTCTGCCCCCCCCTCCCCTCCCTCCCTCCCTCCCTCCCTTCCTCCAGGATGCTGCTCCCAAAAGTTCTTCTGGCCTCTCTCTCCTTGGGCCTCTCCATCCATGGCACCAGCTCCACCCACTCTTCATGTCAACAAGTCCATCCCACAAGTGGGATTCACAAGCTCTAGGTTTTAACACATAACCTGAAAACCAAGCCAATACAAGGGAATTTTTAAATTCCATTATCATTACAATAATTGAATTATAGTAGGATTACCCAACTGTAATGAGGTGCCAGAAGATATTATATAACATACTTTCTAGTGGACCCAGTCAGAACTGTTGCATTATTTTCTCCTCATTCATTCATGTGTAGGTGAGGAATAGTGATAGTGATCCAAGACTTGGCTGGGCATAATGTAACACATGTATGTATTATAAGGGGTATAAGGATTCAAGAGAGGAGGACAGTGTATAGTTGAATTGGTTCACCAAGGACTCAAGATGGGGAGAAAAAGAGAAAGTGACTAGTACAAGGAAAATGGCTTTTGAAAGAATTTGATTGTTATTTTATCAACTTTTGTAATGTATATCTTTGACAATTTAATCATATGACATTAAAGCTATAAATTAACTTTGGAAATATTGTCATTTTTATTATTTTGGCTCAGCCCAGCCATGAGCAAAAGAGTAAATATTTAAGCTACATAATGGAACACACTTAAAAAAAGATTTTGGGATATCGTTTATTAGTATATAAAGAAAATAATTACAACTGAGTTACAGCAGTATAGTATACAGTTCAACACCTTCACACCATCATCTAACACGGTAGAAGGTAAGATTCAGATTAAAAAGTGTTTTTTTTAACAAATGCTTTATTAACTTCTGGTTTACATCATTCATTTCCGCCAGATTTTGAGTTACAATTTTTTCCCCATTTTTCCCCTACCCACCATCCCAGAATAGCAGTCCCACAGGATATCCCCTCATCCAATCTGCTCAGTCCCATTTCTTCTCCCATACACCCTTCGACTTTTCCATTAGAGCAAGGTGAATCTCTATGCCCTAATGCCTGCACATCTTATCTCCCAATTACATGCAAAATAGTATTAATAATAGTATTTATATATATTTGAACATTTAATTTTAAGACCTCTAATTTCAGATCCATTCCCTTCCTCCCTTGTCACCCATTCCCTCTGGGAAGATAAGTAATTCAGTATGTGTTGTACATGTATAGCTATGCAAAACATTACCATAGTAGATATATTGTAAAAGGCTGCTTGTAATTCCCTCCCACCCATCCCACCCCCAACCTGGTCCATTCCCTACTTTGATCCTGTCCCTCTTCTATAGTGGGTACTTCCAACCTCCCTCCCCCCAGAATGCCCTCCCCTCCATCATCCCCCCTCTCATCCCCCTTCCCCCTACTCTGCTGCAGGTTGAGATATCCCATTTAGTATATATGTCATTCTCTCCCTGAACCAAATTCAATGTGAATGTGGTTTTGCCTTTTTGCCTTCCTATTCTCCCCCTCCCTTGCAACCACTTCCCCTTGCTTCTTCTGCATGAGATAGTTTACCCTACCCTGTCTCTCCCCATCTCCTCTTGCCACTTTCCTCTCTCACCTCATAATTTCTTCCCTTGAGTATTCTCCCTTCCCAACAAATTCAACTTATGCCCTCTATCCATATATAACTGTAACCATCTACACACACATTCACATATGTATTCATATGACCACACACCCTTCCATTATTTTCATAGTGAGAAAGATATCATCAGTCACAGTTATTGCTCTTCCATATAGGAATGTAAGTAGTTCAGCTTTGATAAGTTCCCCTTGATCTCTCTTCCCCAATTACCTTCTCAGGCATCTCTTCCTTCCTGTGTCTGGATGTCAAATTTTCTATTCAATTCTGGTTTTTCCTCAAGAATGCTTGAAAGTCCTCTATTCCACTGAATGACCATATTTTCCCCTGAAACAAAATACTCAGTTTTGCTGGGTAGGTGACCCTTGGGTTCATTCCCAGCTCTTTTGCCCTCTGGAATATCATATTCCATGCCTTTCTATCCCTCAATGTAGAAGCTGCCAGGTCCTGGGCTATTCTGATTGTGTTTTCACAATATTGAAATTGTTTCTTCCTGGCTGCTTGTAGTATTTTCTCCTTGATCTGGGGATTCTGGAACCTGGCTATGATATTCCTGGGAGTTTTCTTTTTGGGATCTTTCTCAGGAGGTGATCTGTGGATTCTTTCAACCTCTATTTTGCCCTCTGGATCTAAAACATCAGGGCAGTTTTCCTTGAGAATTTTTGAAGGGTGATTTCTAGGTTCTTTCTTTGATCATGGCTTTCAGGTAGTCCAATAATTTTCAAATTGTCTCTCCTGGATCTATTTTCCAGGTCAGTGGTTTTTCCCACGAGATATTTCACATTGCCTTCTATTCTTTCATTTGTTTGGATCTGCTTAACAGCCTCTTGATTTCTCATAAAGTCATTAGCTTCCATTTGCTCCAGTCTAACTCTGAAGGAATGAATCTCCTCAGTGAACTTTTGAGATTCTTTTTCCATCTGCCAAATTCAACTTTTTAAGGCATTCTTCTCCTCATTGCCCTTTTGGGCCTCCTTTGCCATTTGAGTTAGTCTATTTTTTAAGGTGTTGTTTTCCTCAGTCAGGCTGTTGACCCTCATTTCATACTTTTCCTGCATCCTTCTCATTTCTGTTCCCAATTTTTCCTCCACTTCTCTTATTTGATTTTTAAAGTCCTTCTTAAGGTCCTCTATGGCCTGTAACCCACTCATATTTTCCTTTGGGGCTTTTGGAGCAGGATTTCTGACCTCACAGTCCTCATCCTCTTCCATGCCTCTATCCTCCTTGCCCCCAAAATAGGAGTCTAATGTTGCATTTTTCTGTTTATTTTGGCCTTGTTGCCACAATAGGACTCTGCCACCAGACAGGGGAGCTTCAGTCCTGAACACTGGGGTCTTCACAACTTCCATTTCTGGCAAGCTGGATGCCCACCCCACAACCGCCACCCCAGACCACAATCCAGATCCAGGGAGGTTAAAGCAAGAGTGATTACCCCCCAAGACTGATCGCTGGATCTCCCTACAGTTCACAGGCCAGGAGCTGGAGCTGCCACTGAAATTGCAAAATGGCGTGTCTCCTCAGTGGCTTCTAGCCTCCAGGGGAGGAAGCCTACCTGTTCCCCAAATACTGGTCCCAAAGTCCATAGGGCACCAACCTCTCAATTTGTCCTAGGCATGTCTGTGTTGATAAGTCTGGAATCCCCACAGCTGCTGGTGTTCTGGGGTCCCTCTGGCTAACTGCTGGCTCAGCTGCCCTGGGGCTAAAACCACGGCTCAGGCGGACCTGGGCTCAGCTCTCCCCACTCTGGGCTGTCGGCTCCCAGAGCACTGTGCTGGTCCTTCCTGCAGGGCTGCTGGGCTGTCCTCAGCAGAAGGTTAGCTTCTCTGTGTTGTTCTGTGGGTGATGGGGTTCCAGAAGTTGTTCAGAGTCCCCTTTTACATGGTTTGGAGGTGATCCGGGGGTAGAGCACCTTGGACGTGCTGTTTCTACTCCTCCATCTTGGCTCTGCCCAAAAAAAGTATTTTTCTTTTAAGAATTTTATTTACTGTACAGTATTTTTGGTTCTGGATGCAGCTAGATGCTCAGTTTATAGAGCATGGGTCTAGAGCCAGCAAGAACTGAGTTCAAATCTGACCTCAGACACTTACAAACTGTGTGACCCTGGGCAAGTCATTTAATCTTCATTTCTTTTATTCCACTGAAGAAGGAAATGGCAAACCATTTTAGTATCTTTTCCAAGAAAACCCCATAAACAGTATTGCCAGTCTTGGGGCCATGAAGATTTGGACACAACTGAAGAACCAAATAACAACAACAACAATTCATGGAATTGTAGATTTCGTTTGTTATGAAAAATGAATATTGTGTGAAATTAAAATTTTTTTATTTAAACGTTAGCACCAAAGGTCATAGAATTCTAAGGAATTACTAGCAAGAGAAAAATGTTCTGCCTGTTGCCAATTTTATTTTGTGTACTGTGTTTTATGGGTTTTTTTCTTGGTTACTTAGGAAACATGCATATTATCAGAATTAATATTTTGTTATAAAGTATTGTATGCAGAGAAATGTATTTTCAGCAATCTCTAGCAAAAGATTAGTTTTCAGTGGTTGTGGGAGTCTACCCACCTATTTCCCATTGGTTTAATGTATCAGCATTTTCATTTTTGACTTTTGCCAGGAATGTTACCCCCATGAAAACTGAGGATTGACTAATTTCTTTAAGAAGTCCTGCAATTCACAGTTTTCACTTTTTCCAATGGGCCCTCCTTCCATTCAGCTATTCTAAATTTGTGAGGTTTATGCTTATTAGCTTTATGACTCTGTACATATTCAAATCTCTAAATCTGTTTCCTTACATATAAAATAGAGATAACAGGATTTCTGCTATTTCACAGAGTAAGGAAAGTACTTTTCAAGCTTTAAAGTACCATATAAAGGTGTTATTATTATTTACCTGGTATTTTAATAGAATTCTGATTGAAATGGTCCCAAGACAAATGCCTCTTATATTATTGATCTTTTATATTCTGTGGACCATCACACAACTAAATAAAATAACTGCTAGTTTATGAATGATAATGAAATTCTAATGTATAATCCCAGCCACCAGGTCACATCTTTCGAGTTGTTTGTTAGATGACAAATTTTCACGGCCTGAAATGATCTTACCCAGTTCTACTCTTTCCTTACATAATCTGCATTGAATAAGTCCAGGTCCTGAAAGGCTAGCTTACTTGTCATTTTTACTTAACAGGGCCTGATCTTGATTTACCACACCAAATCTTTTGTTTCAAAGAAATCTTCATCACTCAGGTATTTATCGATTTTCTGTCAATATATGGTTGGTTGAATTTTAGGGAATGCCAATCCATGGGAGGATCTTTTGAGTCCAATCTTGGATATTAGTTATTTTCCAGTCTCTATGTAGAAATAAACCACTTTTGGTCATATTCAACAAAGTCTACCATCTATGTGTGTGTGTGTGTGTGTGTGTGTGTGTGTGTGTCTGTGCATGGTATGTTCCTAAAGTCATAGTGTAGTTTTAATTATTAATGACCTGAAAAGAATAAATGTTATAAACTTAGAAAAACAATACATGAAAGTATAATTATTTAAAATTTTAAAATATTGATACTTACTAAAATTTGGCATAGTCACCATTTTGTACTGTACATCGATCTAATTGATTTTCCGCTTTGTAAAATTTTTATCAGCTGCTACTTGGAGACTGGAAGGATTATATTTATTATCCCAGTCTTAAGATCATCTGAACAAGATTTTGGTGTGTACACTATAGTTCTGATGGTGTGAAAAATTCTAAATGAAGATAGATTAGGTTACTGAGGTGAACAAGCAAGAAGATCTCCTCTACCAATTTACTGTTCTGAGATAATGTCATCTAGAAACTGTCACACAGACTAATCCATCTTATTAAAATTAAAATGTATTATTCAAAATTCACAGAACTACATGGCAAAAAGACACTTAAAGTTTATAACATTTATATTTCTGAAATTATTAAAGTTTCAGACTATCTTATATTAGTATATATGTATGTATGTATGTATGCATATATATAGTAACCAGCCTTTATTGACAACATATTGTCAGTTTCTTTCTCTGCTTCTTTGTTTCTCTCTGTCTTTCCAGACTATTTCACTATTACTTAGTGAAATGATATCTGCTTACTCCAAAGATTTTTCTGTAAATTTTTAACCTATGTATCATATGCTCTCAGAATACGAATTAATTCTCTTTCTCCTTTTTATGAGGAACTGTTCATCTTTCCATAGCTGCCTTGATGGGTTATGAGTTTCATTCATTTCATATGGGATTTTTAAAAAGATAATCTTGATCCATATATATTTATAGTTCCAAAAGTATATATATATATATATATATATATATATATATATATTACAACAGATATTATTTAGATGTTAGTTACTTTAATATGCCCTTCCTATTGAACTTGGTTTTCAAGATGATGATTGATTGTTGTCCAGCATGCTCAAAGAGGACCAAAATGACATCACTATATTGGGGTCAAGGAAGATGTCTCACTGTAGGTGATCAGACCAATACAAGCTTGGAAGGCTCTAGCACAGGTTGGGCACAAATAGTCCGTAGGAACATTTGGAGTAGAGATGGCTCTAAATTTGGACATCTCGTGTTTCTTTTGGGCTAATGCAGTTCTGCTTTGCTCATAAAATCTTCTTTGATGAGGGGATGCTATGCTGGGCAGTCCTGTACCATTGTCTCCCATGGCTCTTTTTATGTTTTTTGTCAAATGCTTTATTAACTTCTGATTTACATCATTCATTTCTGCCAGATTTTGAGTTACAAAATTTCTCCCTACCCACAGCCCCAAAATAGCAGTCCCACAGAATATCCCCTCCTCCAATCTGCTCTCTCCCATATCTTCCCCCATACCTCCTTTGACTTTTTCAGTAGAGAATGGTGGATCTCTTTGCCCCAGTACCTGTATATCTTATTTCACAATTACATGAAAAGTAGTATTAATAATAGTGTGCATATATATATATATATATTTTTTTTTTTTAAACATTTGATTTTAAAACTTTGAATTCCAGATTCATTCCCTTCCTCCCTTGTCACCCGCCCTTACTGGGAAGATAAGCAATTCAGTATAGGTTGTGCATGTGTAGCTAATGCAAAACATTAGCATAGTAGATATATTGTAAAATACTGATTATTTCCCTCCTTCCTATCCCACCTCCCACTTGTTCTATTCTCTACATTGATCCTGTCCCTTTTCAAAAGTAGGTGCTTCCAACTTCCCTCCCCCCCAGCCTGCCCTCCCTTCCATCATGCCCCCTCTCATCCCCTTACCCCCTACTCTCCTGAGATACCCTATTTAGTGTGTATGTCATTCTCTCCCTAAGCCCAATTCAATGAGAACAAGGTTGACCCATTCCCTTTTGCCTTCCTATTCTTCCCCTCCATTATAACCATTATCCCTTGCCTCTTCTATATGAGATAGTTTATCCCATTCTGTCTCTCCCCATGTTCTCTCATTATATTCCTCTCTCACCTCTTAATTTCACCTTTTAAGTATCATCCCTTCCTATTAAGTTGGTCCTGTGCCCTCTATGTATACCTGTAAATATATATGCACACATTCACATGTGTATCCATACACCCATATACCCTCTGACATAGACATATCTATCTCTATATATACCTATATGTATATGTGTATATATGTATATGTATATATATGTGTTCATATATATACATATACATATATTTCTATTCCCTTCAACTATTTTCATACTGAGAAAAGTTTTATCAGTTACAAATATCATTTTTCCATATAGGAATGTTAACGTCAACTTTGATAAGTTCCTTATGATTTCTTTTCCCTGTTTACCTTCTCATGCTTCTCTTGCTTGTTGTATCTGAATGTCAAATTTTCTATCCAACTCTAGTTTTTTCATCAAGAACACTTGAAAGTCCTTTATTCCACTGAATGACCATATTTTCCCTTGAAACATGATACTCAGTTTAGGTAGGTGATTCTTGGTTTTAATCCCAGCTCCTTTGACCTCTGGAATATCATATTCCAAGCCCTTCAATCCCTCAGTGTAGAGGCTGCTAGATCCTGAGTTATCCTGATTGTGTTTCCACAATATTCAAATTGTTTCTTCCTGGCTGCTTGTAATATTTTCTCCTTGATTTGGGAACTCTGAAACCTGGCTATAATATTCCTAGGAGTTTTCTTTTTGGGATCTTTTTCAGGAGGTGATCAGTGGTTTCTTGCAGCCTCTATTTTGCCCTCTGGTTCTAAAACATCAGGACAATTTTCCTTGAGAATTTCTTGGAGGATGATTTCTGGGTTCTTTCTTTGATTATGGCTTTTAGGTAGTCCAATAATTTTTAAATTATCTCTCCTGGATCTATTTTCCAGGTCAGTGGTTTTTCCCATTAGATATTTCACATTGCCTTCTATTCTTTCATTTGTTTGGATCTATTCAAGAGCATCTTGATTTATCATAAAGTCATTAGCTTCCATTTGCTCCAATCTAACTCTGAAGGAATGAATCTCCTCAGTGAGCTTTTGAGATTATTTTTCCATCTGGCAAATGCCACTTTTTAAGGCATTCTTCTCCTCATTGCCTTTTTGAGCCTCTTTTGCCATTGGAGTTAGTCTATTTTTTAAGGTGTTATTTTCCTCAGTCAGGCTGTTGACTCTCATTTCATAATTTTCTTGCATGTTTCTCATTTCTCTTCCCAATTTTTCCTCTACTTCTCTTATCTGCTTCTTAAGGTCCTCTGTGGCCTGTAACCAGCTCGTATTTTTCTTGGAAGCTTTTGGTGCAGGAGTTCTGACTTCACTGTCTTCCTCCTGTTCCATGCTTTGATCCTTTTTGTCCCCAAAATAGGAGTCTAATGTTGGATTCTTCTGTTTTCTTTACTTCCTTTGCCTGGTCATGTCACCACTCAGTCACTTTTTTTTTTTTTCACAGTAGGACTCTGCCACCAGACAGGGGAGCTTCGTTCCAAATGCTGAGGTTTTCTTAGCTGCCAGATATATTAGTTGGGTGCCCTCTCTGAACCTTCCACACACTCTAGCAAGCTGGTCACACACCCCAGGACCACTACCCTAGACTGCAATCCAGATCCAAGAAGATTAAAGCAAGAGTGATTCCCGTTCAGACTGGTTGCTTGGTTCCCCTATAGTCTGCAGGCCAGTAGCTGAAGCTGCCACATGGCAGTGGCTGTGCAGTGGCTCCTCAGCAACTTCTTGCCCCAGGGGATGAGGCCAACACACTCCCAACTACTGGATCCCAAAGTCCACACTGTACTGACCTCTCACTTTGTCCTTAGCATCTATGGGTTGATAATTCTAGACTGCCACAACTGCTGGTGTTCTGGAGTTTCTCTAGCCAGTGGTTGGTCAGGCCCACCGTGGGGCTAAAACCTCTGGCTTGAGCGTGGCTGGGGTTGGCTCCCAGAGCACTATCCTGGCTGCTTGCTGCCAGCCTGCCAGGCTGTCCTAAGTGGGAGGTTAGCCTCTCTGTGTCATTAGGTGGGTTCTGTAGCTCCAAAGTTTGTTCAGAGTTCTCTTTTACATGAATTGGAGGTGGTGGGAGCCAGAGCAGCATGGAGTTCCTGTTTCTACTCTGCCATCTTGACTCTGCCCCCTCTGTCTCCCATGTCTCACAATCAATTCAAAAGTTCTCCAGACAGACCTTGAGAGTATCCTTGTATCAGTACTTCTTACCTCCATGTGAGCACTTGCCTTATATGAGTTCTCTGTAAAATAGTTTTTTAGGCAAATGTATATTTGACATTTGAACAATATGGCCATCCCATTAGATCTACATTCTCTGCAATAGAGTTTCAATGCTTGGCAGTTCAGCTCAAGTAAGGACTATAGTATCTAGTATCTTACCTTGCCAGATGATCCTCAGAATCTTCCTAAGATAATTCAAATGGGAGTAGTTCTATTTTCTGGCATAGCACTGGTGACCTGTTCAGGTTTCACAAGGATACAACAATGAGGTCAGCACAACAGCTCTATAGACCTTCAGCTTGCTAGGTTGTCTAATACATCTTCTCTCCTACTCTTTTCTCTGGAGCCTCCCAAATACTGTACTAGCTCTGGCAGTGAGTCCATCAACCTCATCATCTATGTGTACATCCCTGCTAAGGTAGGTGAACTTATCCATAGCATTCACAATTTCTCCACTTGCTCTAACTAATGGTCCTGTATATGGATAGTGTGGTGCTGACTGGTGGAGACCTTCTGGTTTTTTGGTGTTAATTGTTAGACCCAAATTAGCACAAGCAGTGGAGAATTGATCCATACTTCATTACATCTCAGTGTTTGAGGCTGCATTGAGTGCACAATCATCTGTAAACAAAAAAAACCATGCACCAACCCTCCTCTTCCACTTTAATCTTGACTTGTAGCCTTTTCAAATTATATAATTTAACATCAACGTGGTAACTGACCTTCATGCAGTTTTTGTCCATGTTAAAGGCATCCAACAGCATTGCTGAAACATTATGTTACAAAGCATGGGAGCAAGCACACAGTCCCATTTCACTCCATTGGTGACTTGACATGCAAAGACAAAACTTTTTCCTTATCCATTTCTTCAATCTGGTTTCTGGATTCTAGCAAGTACACTTAATCTTTGCTTTCCTTGGCATACATTAACAATCATATTCTTATCAGGTTCAAATTGCATTTTTTTATTATTGGAAAAGGATTCCACAAGATGAGGTTATCTTATGTGTTTTTGGTGGAGCCATGTAACTTGATGTCATTTGTTTACAACAAATGTTTAGGTATGACTATCTCTTTTATTTATAGGTCATGCTCAATTCTATTTAGGAGAAATTGTAATGGATTGTAGGCTTACCCAAACCATCAGGGCTCAAACCCTATTCTATCTTTCATGTCAGTTGCTCTTGACATTATTACATCAGTACATTTGAAATAGTAAGTTTTCCATATGAGTATCATATAGTCTAGTGTTCTCACTGTTACCTCGATATCATTTATATATTTGTACTATGAATAAACCATAAGTAAAGACTTTGTGGTGATTAGTAGAGGCAGTATTAATATTATGACACTTTTAGAAAGCTTGTTCAATAATAACCAAATCAACAATAAGTTGCTTAATCCCCAAATCTGGGGCTTTTTGCCCACGTTTTTGCTCTTTAGTCAGTATATTATTTCTTATAGTTGTTTATAGCTTTTTTTTTTTAAATAAAGGAAGCTATTTGTAATTTGTTTATATATAAACACTTGATTGGCCTATATTTAGAGGGAACATGGGGTTTCATCTTTTTGGTAATAGGTAGGCAATACCTTCTGTTAAGAAAGATTAGGTTTATATCTGAGAGAAAGCTGGTCATTACTTTGCTAGGAATTCATGTGCCTCTGTCAAGCATTTGAGTCAATTTTGGACCTTTTCCAGTTTTACCACTTTCCAGTTTTGAAGAGAAACTTCCTTAATATAAGTATTAAGTCATTCATCATATTAATGGTTTATAAGCTTCCTAACTGATGTTCGATCCATTTTGGTTTCATTGTGTTGGACTTTGCTATGGTGTAGATAACCAGACATTTTCTACATCTTCCTTCTCTGGGTACTCTGTTCTCTGAAATCTTTGCTTGTCAAACTTATGTAGCAAACTTTTTTATTGTTATTGAATTATTTATTTTGCTATTTATATTGCATTGATTTTTTTGTATGTCTTCACCTTTTGACTTTTTTGCCTTCAGTGTTCAATGCTCTTATCATGTGTTATTAGAATATGTATTGATTCTCTTTCTCCTTTTTATGAAGAAGTGTTCATCTTTCCATAACTGCCTTAATGGGTCATGGATTTCATTAATTTGAAGTAGTTTTTTTTTTTTAAGATAGTTTCCAAATCTATTTTTGGTCCAAACCTATTTAGAGTTCCATAAGTATACATTACCATAGGTCCTAGAAATGTGAGTATACTTTTATTTTCTGAATTCTGTTTCACATTTTTTTACCTTTTTTTGTTAGTAGATGCAGCTTTTGAGTTTTCTATTGGGCATATGAGCTAGTTATTAAAGTAAGCTTATAATGCCTTTCTTTAGATTTTCAAAAGCTTCTTCAAGTTGCTTTTGCCATGGTGGTTTTTGATGCCTATTTTTAAGAATAGTATTCAATAACATGACTTTTTTTCCTATTGTTCTTACCATGGCAACCGCTACTACATATACTGTTGTGTTCAAGCCCTGAAATGTTTCTTCAACTTTAGTCAAATGTCACGCGCTTCGTAATAGTTATAGTAACTAGTAACTAGTACCTTTTTTGAATTACTCTTTTTGGGTATAGTTGGTCTGCTCATTGGGTCATGATAAAGATGACAGTGGTGAGTGTAGATAATTAAAATACTATTCTGAATTAATAAGTTTAATTCATTCTTTGGTAGTGTCAAATCCTAAACAGAATGAGATATATTCTAAGAGCTAAAAACATATAATGTATTTTTGGACCACATATTCAACTCCCTATGATGAGAATGTGCCTGTAAGAAAACAACCAAATGTCTTTTGGAGGGGGAAGAATTATTTTTTCTTTTTTAGTCATATATATATATATATATATATATATATATGGGACTTCTAAAAGACATTTTTATCTCTCCCTTCTTCTCTACTCCTACTGCTTTCACTCAGGGATTAAGTGGCAGTAAGTATCATATTGCTAGACTGGAGGTCAGAAAGATCTGAGTCCAAATCCTGACTCAAACATTTGATTGCTGTATGAATTTGGCCGAGTTCTATAATATTTCTCAATCTCAGTGTCTTCATTTATAAAAGGGCAAGATCACCTGTTTCATAGGATTATTGTAGGGATCTGTAAATTTTAAAATGCTATAAAATAATAATTTATATATTGATAAATCATTATTACTATCTGTCTGGACCCCTGAATATTTCCTTTCTGGACTCCCTACCTCTGGCTTTCTGTGACAAAATTAATATTTTATGCTATTTCTTTCTTTAAGCATAGATTTGAACATGCTTCTCCTTTCTCCAAACTGTCAATAGCTCCACAGTAATTACAGAATGATATCCAAACTCTTTAGCCTATCATGAAAGGCCTCCCTATAACCTGCTTCCATCCTGTCTTTATAGCTTATGTCAGACTCTCCCTTTCCCTCTCTCACTTCCACTCCCTCTCTCCCTCTCTCTCTGTGTATTATAGTTGTGTCATATAGCATGTATCCTCTGTATTGCATATTATATCTCTCTCTGTGTGTATGATATCCTTTCTGCTAGATGGTAAGATTCAAGAGGGCAGGGTCCATGTATTAATTATTTTATATCTCTCTTAGTTCCTAGAACAATAATTTTCACAGTTTAGACACTTAGTTGACTTGTACAGAATGAATGATTTATATCAATAGCTCTCTCTCTTCCTTTCTTCTCCTCTTTTTTTCCTTCTTTCCTTCTCTTTCTTTCCTTTTTTCCTTCTCTCTCTCTCTCTCTCTCTCTCTCTCTCTCTCTCTCTCTCTTTTCAGCACTGAGTCTTATTGGTACTAGTGTACCTGTCCTTGGTACCCCCCATTTATAATTTGCTACTTTCTACCTCCTACCTTAGTCCTTTCTGTGGCTGCATTTACTTCTTGAGCCCCGATTCAATTGACTACCTTGTGACTTGACTTCTGAATGGCTAGACTTGTACCCTTGACTCAATTTCCTGTTTGTATCCCCACTCCCTTGGTGCTGGACATTCTGGTATGTGTAACAGTTTCCCCAATGGCTAGATTTATGGTTCCTAGACCCCAGACTTTCCCAATAGCTGTCATCTTTGATGACAACTGCATACTCACTTGGACTGTTATTTAAACTGCTTCCTACCCCCCCTAACTCTGCAGACTGGGAGTTTAGTTTACTGTTAAATTAAAAATATGTCAGTTTTTAAAGTAATATGTAAATGATCAAATTTGAAGTAAATCTTGCAAGAAAAATTCCCTTTTTATTTAATTAATGTTTTTCTTCCTACTTTTTTTTAAACAGGAAGTTTTATATAACTCATAATGCTGATTGGCCTTAGGTCGCCTTTTCCCTTTGAACCAGGATATTATGTTTTGCCAAGTGTAATTGGAGCACTGAATTTCAATTTGAAAATTTATTTGGGGATAAAAAAAGTGATGAAATGTATGGAGGGCCCAAATCTGACCCCAGTGTGTTCATCTATTCTGATAGTCAACCCAGTTAGCTAGGGACCAAATATTCATCACTTCTTGAGATAGAGGGCTTATGATTAGAAATCTAGAGAATTCAATAACCAAACTCCAGAGACAGTAGGGTCCTTAAATCTCAAAGGAATTGGATTTGGCAGCTACCAATTAAGAAACTAGCAAGAATCCCAATAGCATTTTTTCAGTAATCATGAGAAGTTGGTCACCTACAATTTTGAATTTGTAAAATGATTTTGATACTTGAGCCCATAATTTTCCAATTTTAAAAATCAGGAAGAGAAACTATATAACATGAGCATATAATTTAATTAAAATCTTTACATTCATGAAGACTGTGATACATATTACAGTGACTGGATGTGTGTCCTTCCTCTTTTTATATTTGAACATTGTTAAATACGCTTTTTTTCATCAAATGAGTAGATATTTTCTGTTCTGAAACTTATTTGTTTATTTATTGCTTTTTGAAGGGGGGGAAGGCAGGGCAATTACAGTTAAGTGACTTGCCCAAGGCCACATGGCTAGTAAGCGTTAAGTATCTGAGGTCTGATTTGATCTCATATCCTCCTGACTCCAGCTCCAGTGCTCTCTTCACTGTGCCACCTAACCACCCCTGTTTTGAAATTTAATAAGTAATCCAGAATTGCAGGAAAATGCTGTTCCATATAAAAATCTGGTTCAATTTTTCTCATATGTATGTTTTGCCTTTGATCTTAATGGTCCTTGTACACCAGAAAGAGAAAAATTTATAACTAACACCTGTGAAATTCATATTTCATTTGTGTCATTTAGATCAGGGCTTCTTAAACTTGTTCCACTAGCCACCCTTTTCACATTTCAGCAGCATTCATTGGCACTTCATGGGTATGATGGCATGAACATGACGGCAAGGCTGCAGTGAAGTTGTTTGATGTAACATGGGCAGGTGTTGCCAGAAGCACCTTGGATTCATTACACATTTGATTTTTCATTAATTTTTTGTTTTTGTGTGCTCAGAAACCTTTTACTGTTGCCAGATCTTTCATGACCCCATACAGAGTCATGACCCACAGTTTAAGAAGTGCTGAACAGATAACTATATCAAGACCTCAAATTCAGAGCCATGTCCAACATGGAGCAAGAAGTATAATGATTTGGGGGAAGCATGCATCTTCCTGGGGAAGGTGTCCTCACACCACATGGTGAATGAACACTGTCTTTGCACCTACATATTCTCAGCTGATCTCTGATTCTCTCCTGGGTTTGCCTTCCTCTTAACTCCCACAGCAGTAAGAGCAGGCCATCTCCCTTCCTGATGTTGCTGTCCAACTTAAGCTATTTTTGCCTTCAGTATAAACAAAAAACCTAGTTGTTCTATTCTAACATTCTGCTTAGAATTTTTATTTTCTGTTTTCATTCATCTATACTGAAATGTCATTTGTGACTTTTCATTCAAATACCCACTATGCTCCTTGGCTCTATTCAAAAATAACCATATGAGTTGATCTCATCTAGCCATGATACTATTTAAACAATCAGAACAACACTAGGCATGAGTTCACATTCAGATGTATCTTAAACTCTAGCTCCTTTTTAAAAAAATGTATTTCACAAAAATTATAATTCTGCCTAAATTAACTTATTTAGTGCCATACCAATCAGACTACTCAAAAATTATTTTGTAGAACTAGAAAAAAATAATAACAAAGTCCATCTGGAAGAACAAAAGGTCAAGAATGTCAAGGGAATTAATGAAAAGAAATGCTACGGAAGGCGGCCTATATTCCAAAGAGACCATACAGATGGGAAAAGGACCCACATGTCCAAAAATACTTATAGGAGCTCTTTTTGTGGTAACAAAGAATTGGAAATTGAGGGGATGCCCATCAGTTGGGGAATAACTGAACAAGTTGTGGTATATGGAGGTAATGGAATACTATTGTTCCATAAGAAATGATAAGCAAATGGACTTCAGAAAAACCTGGAAAGACTTACATAAACTAATGCTGAGTAAAACGAGGGAGAACATTGTACACTGTAACAGCAACATTGTACAATGGACAACTTTGGTAGACTTAACTCTTCTCAGCTATGCAATAATCTAAGACAATTACAGAAGACTCATGGAAAATCCTATCTAAACCCAAAGAAGGAACTATGGAGTCTGAATGCAGATCAAAGCTTAGTATTTTCCCTCTTTTTTTCTTGTGGTTTTTCCCTTTGGTTCTAATTCTCCTTTACCACATGACTAACGTGGAAATATGTTTAATAGGCTTGTACATATATGGCCTATATCAGATTACATGTTTTCTTGGGCTAGGGGAGAAAATTTGGAACTCAAAATCTTGCAAAAGTGAATGTTGAAAACTAAAAACAAACAAATGTTTTTTTTTAAAAAAATGTCTTTTAAGTGAATTAATTTAATTTCATCTATATATCTTTAATATCAGACAAATCTGAAGGGATTCCCCTCAGAATGAGATGTAAACTACCTGGTTCTCATAGTCCTGAGAAGGCAGCTTGAGAGGAAGAGATAGAAAATGGTGAAAGTAGAGGGCACATTTTCTAATTGTTCTACTCCACATTAAAAATAAATCCTTTACAAAGTTTTTTAAATCTCCTTTCCTTTGGTTTTCTTTGTTAAATGTGTGACCTAGGAATATTTGTTTATGAGTGATTTGGATTTAAGGTATGGGCCTTAAGAAAGAAATCTAGCCCACAAACCCCATAACAGAGCATCAAAGATGTACTGATTCACCTCAAGAGTATCCAACTTTGTTGGCTCTCCAGTGCCTAGAAGATGGAAGGATTGTTTGAGAAAGAAACTTAACATGAGGACGGGCATGATGTCAACACATCAATGAGTTTAGGAGTCAGTCTATGGTATAATGCACTTCAATGATCCCTACTCATTTCAAAAGAAGAACTAGAATATTGTTTGTTTGTTTTTTTAATAGAAGATCTGAGAAACCACTTAAAGTATCAATCAATAGCATCATCTCCAAGTTCCATACTTCCAAGTCTCCAGAAACTATCCATAATGATGGTACTGAGGAAGACTGTGAAGATCTGGAAAAGAAAAGACTTCCAGACTTTGAACAAGTCAAAGAAAGCTGAAAAGCCTTTATTAAATGTTTACCATCTTCCTATAAACTTCTCTGTAGGAGGCATGGATTGATTATCAGAATATCTAGAAATTAGGCCTCTATTTACTATAGTCTGCCAATTCATGATAACACATCAGAAATATTCCTTTAGTATATAAAAATATTTCTATAAAATAGGATTTTTTATATACTAAGGGAATATTTCTATAAAATATTAGAGACATAGTGTCTCAGCTTTCCTGTAGATCCTCATGAACTTTATACTATCTTGCTCATCATTTCTTATAGCACAATACTTTCAGTTATTCCAAAGAGGTACCATCTAAGGAGAGGTAGGGTTATCGCTTTCTTGGCCTGTGCTCTTGTCAGCAGGTAACTAAAAGCAGTCATTATTTGCTTTGGAATTGATCAGGGTCCCAGCTCCCTTCAGCCTTTAGTTTGCTAGTGCTTATTTGAGGAGAGATAGAGCACTAAGCATGATCAGACAATGAATATGGTTTTGAAAACCTTTTTTTCCCCAGAAATCAGATCAATTATGTCTAATTTTTTTAAATAGTATTTTATTTTTCCTCAGCTACATGTAAAAACAATTTTTAAGATTGGTTTTAAAATTTTGAGTTCCAAATTCTTTCCTTCCCTTCTTTTCCAAGCCTCCTCCCTCACCCCATTGAGAAGGCAAGCAACTCAATATAGGTTATGCATGTGTAGTTATGCAAAACATTTTCAAGAAAACATAGACCAAAAAAAAAGCCACTGAAAGAAAAATAAAGTAAAAAAATATGTTTCAATCTTTATTCAGACCCTACCAGTTTTTTTCTCTGGGAATGGATAGCAGTTTTCATTGTAAGTCCTACAGAGTGGTTTTGGATCATTGTATTGCTGAAATAACTAAGTCCTTCACAACTGATCATCTTATGATATTGCTTTTACTTTGTATGTGGTACATTTTACTTTGCTACAATTGAGGTACATCTTTTCAGCTTTTTCTGAGAACATACTGCTCATCACGTCTTATAGTACAATAATATTCCATCATCAAACACATAGCACAATTTGTTCAGCCATTCCCCAGTTGATGGGTATCTCCTCAATTTACAATTCTCTGCTACCAGAAATGTGTTGCTATGAATATTTTTGTACATACGGATCCTTTTCCTTTTTTTTTCTTTCTTCTGAAATACAAACCGAGTAGTGATATTTCTAGGTCAAAGGATATACTTGGCTTTATAGCCCTTTGGGCATAGTTCCAAATTGCTCTAAAGAATGATTGATTGAATCAGTTCCACAACTCCACCAATGGTGCATTAACGTCTCATTTTTCCCATATCCCCTCCAATATTTGTCATTTTCCTTTTCTGTCCTATAAACCAATCTAATAGGCATGTGGTAGCACCTCAAAATTATTTTAATTTGAATTCTCCAATCAACAGTGAGTTATAGCATTTTTTAAAATATGATTGTAAATAGCTTTAATTACTTCATCTGAAAACTTCATATCTTTTGATCATTTATCACTTGGGGAATGGCTTTTATTTTTATAAATGTGACTTATTTTTCTATGTGTTTGAGAAATGAGGCCTTTATTAGAGAAACTTGCTTCAATTTCTTTTTCAAAATTATTATTGCTAACAGTATTTCCCTCCATCCTATTTCCATCTTCCCACCCAGCTGTTATTCTATTCTCTTCCCTTTAATTTTGTCCCTCCTCAAAATTGTTTTGTTTCTGACTACCCTCTTTCCTAATTTGCTCTCCCTTCTATCACCCCCCCACCTTTTTTGGCTCCCTTCCCCTCCTACTTTCCTGTATGTTATACCCAACTGAGTGTGTATGTTATTCCCTCTTTGAGTCAATTCTGATGAGAGTAAGGTTCACTCACTCCTCACTTTCCCCCTCCTCCCCTCCACTGTAAAAGCTTTTTCTTGACTCTTTTGCATGAGAAAAATTTACCCCATTCTACTTCTCCCTTTCTCTTTTTCCCCAGTATATTACTCTCTCACTCCTTAATTTTATTTTTATATCATCCCTTTATATTCAACTCATACCTGTTCCCTCTGTCTATACATACTCCTTCTAACTGCCCTAATAATAAGGAAGTTCTTATGAGTTGCAAGTAACATCTACCCATGTAGGGATGTAAACATTCAAACCTTATTGAGTCCCTTATGATTTCCCTTTCCTATTAACCTTAAATGTTTCTTCTCTTGAGTCTTGTATTTGAAAGTCAAATTTTCTGTTCAGCTCTGGTCTTTTCATTGAGAATTGTCCTTTATCTCATTGAATGTCCATCCCCCACCCCCCAAAGGATTATAATCAGTTTTGCTGGGTAGGTGATTCTTGGTTGTAATCCTAGCTCCTTTGTCCTCCAGGATATCATATTCCAAGTCATCTGATCCTTTAAAACAGAAGCAGCTAAATCTTGTGTTATTCTGACTGGTTTCACAATATTTGAGTTATTCTTTTCTGGTTGCTTGCAATATTTTCTCCTTGACCTGGGAGCTCTGGAAGTTGGCTATAATATTCCTGAGAATTTTCATTTTGAGATTTCTTTCAGCAGGTGGTTGGTGGATTCTTTCCATTTCTATTTTGCTTTCTGGTTCTAGGATATCAGGGCAGTTTTCCTTGATAGATTTTTGAAAGATGACAATCTATGCTCTTTTTTATCATGGCTTTCAGGTAGTTTAATAATTTTTAAATTATCTTCCCTTGATCTATTTTCCAGTTCAGTTGTTTTTCCAATGAGATATTTCACATTGTCTTCTTTTTTGTTTTATTTTATTGTTTCCTGATTTCTCATGACATTATTAGCTTCCATTTGCTCAATCCTTATTTTTAAATACTTGTTTTCTTCTGTTAGCTTTTGGACTTCTTTTTCTATTTGACCAATTCTACTTTTTAAGGAATTTTTTCTTCAGCAAATTTTTGTGCTTCTTTTTCCATTTGGGAAATTCTGCTTTTTAAGACATTCTTCTCCTTACTGGCTTTTTGTGCCTCTTTTCCATTTGGCCTACTCTGTTTTTTAAGATATTATTTTCCTCAATATTTTTTTGTGTCTCCTTTACCACACTGTTGACTTGTTTTTCATGATTTTCTTCCATTACTCTCATTTCTCGTCCCAATTTTTCTCCACCTCTCTTACTTGATTTTAAAAATAATTTTTGAGCTCTTCCATGCCACGAGAGCAATTTGTCTTTTTCTTGAACATTTTGGATGTAGGAGCTTTGACTTTATCTTTTTCATAGTGCGTGTTTTGGTCTTACTTATCACCATAGTAACTTTCTTTAGTCAGAATTTTTTTGTTTTGTTTTCTCCTTTTTCCAGTCTATTTCTTGACTTTTAACTCTTTGTTGGAGTAGGGCTCTGCTTGCAGGGTAGAGGGTTCACTGTCCCAAGCTTTAGGGGTTTTGTGCAGCTGTTTTCAGAGATACTTCTTGGTACCTATAAGTTTTCAGTTCTCCCAAGGTGGTATGATCTAAAGAGAGGTATATTTATTATTCTTCTGGCCTGTGCTCTGGTCTGTGAGTGACCACACTCTTTTCTATCCTGGAACTGTGAGGAGGGTCTTTGCTCCACTGCAACTGCAAGTTCTGGTGTACTAGTGCTCCTCCTTGCTGAGGGACTGCCACCCAGGACTGTGACCTGGCACTGAGTAGGGGCAAAGGAACAGAATTCTCCCTCAATGCTAGCAAAGAGATCCCTGTAATTTCTTTCTTAACAGTTGTTCAATACCCTTGTCATCAGTGGACTGAGAGCTCCAGCTGTTGCTGTTGATTTAGTGGCTTCTAAGGTCTATGCCTGGTTTGCTGGGTCTGGGTCTTGTGCCGGTGCAGCACCAAACTGTGCTTCACTGTCATCAATGTGAGAAAGATCTTTCCTGCTTGTAATACCAAGCAAAGGCAACTCCCAACGTTCAAAAAACCAGCATAGCCGCTCTCCATTTTATGTAGTGACAAATTAAGAACAGAGAAAATCAAAATACAGCATTTACCAAGTGTAATTCAATAATTTCCAAGTACTACTCCACCCCTGGGCAGTACATTCATTTAGTCAATCCCAAAGACCCTCTTCTCAAATGGAGATTAGTTTCCAATCATAAACAAAGTATATTCATTTGGTCAGTCACAGAGAACAACAACAACAACAAAAAAAAAGGTGAAAAGTTTCCCACCCTTGGATTACAACTGAATTACAATTATCATTAGTTAACATCAAGCACCTTCTCTAAAGGGGCAGTAGAGAGCACAAAAGCCATCTACCCCTGAGTTACACGGTTAAGATATCATCACAGCATTTAATACCCAAAGAGAGGTCTTTTCTTCATCTTGACCTGAGGCAAGTTCTCAGCAATCTCTGTTGCTGGGGAGACAAAGCTTAACAAGGCCACAAGATACATCTCAGTGTCCTCATCAATTCATTCTCTGTCTGCAAAACAGTCCTAGGACCCCTAAAAACATTAGCAAGACCCTCTTCCATGATTTCTGTAAACATACAACAAGAAAATCCTTCTTCAGGGCTTCTGAACCAATAGCAAAGTTCCAGGACCTCTGCAACAACAGCACTGTCCTTCACCAGTGGACAAATCTGGCAAAACAACATCAAAACAGACAAAGTACCAGCATCACAGCCATGTCTCCTCAGTCCTTGGCAGCTCTGGGTGGTAGCTCTCAAAAGTCCTAGGCAGCTTGAACTGGCCCTCAGCAATCCTCTCTCTCCCTCTCCCCCTCCCCCTCTCCCTCTCCCTCTCTCCCCCTCCCTCCCTCCTTCCCTCCCTCCCTGATGCTGCTTCCAAAAATTCTTCTGCCTCTCTTCCTCTGCTTGTGCCTCTCCAATTTCACAGCACCAGCTCCTCCCAGTTCAGCCCTCTCTTTTCACATCAACAAGTCTATCCCACAAGTGGGATTCACAAGCTCCGGGTTTTAACAGTCAACCCGAAAATGAAGCCAATACAGGTGGATCTTTAAATTTCATTACTATTATACTGCTGGACCTCTAAGTTGTCTTTGTCTGGGAAATTATTTTACCCCATCGTTTGGTAGGTTGTGCTGCTCTGAATTTGTTTTATGGCACTATTTATGGGTTTGTTTTATGGCATTTATGGATTTGTTTTATGGCATTATTTAAAGGTGTTCAGATAGGTTTTGGGGAGAGCTCAGGCAAGTTGCTACCTTTTCTCCACCATCTTGGCTCCACCCTCCAAGATGACAATTATATCTATTTTAACCAGAGTTTGTTATCAACATGTTTTCTTTGGTCATTAAAATGTGTCATTGAGAACCCAGTCACTTGATAATTATTGTTTGTGTCATTCTTTGTTCTCATATGTCCAGATGTTCATTTGATGTTTCAGAATATCAATTTGGAAAACCCATTAATGGAATTTAAGGAGCTGCATAGTGAGATGTTAGAATTTTTCTTCTGGTATTGGGCCTGAGCCCCCTGACATCACGGTATTCTCATCCACCCAAGCTCTGTTGACTAGGCTCTACTTTCAGAAATCAGTAATTGTATCACAATTGCTGCCTTAGTCTGAATCTTTAATATGGATTGGAAAAGTACTAGTTTCTATTATCATTCCCTTGAATTCCCTGCTCACCCAGTTGGGCATGCTGATTAATAGGCATGGGTAATTTATTTTTCAGTAGGATTTGTCCAGCTCTTCTTTTCCAATCAAATGACATCTTACCTTTACTCCCTTCCATTATTTTTAGGCTCTTATAATGCAATAAGCCACACACTTTCAGTGACATGAAAGATTACTTTTCCAATCATAGAAATAGCATTCAGGAGGAGGTGATGCTGACATGGGTCATTTAGATAGGCAACTTATCTTGGGTAAATGAATCCAGGCAAAACACTCCTTATTAATTTCTAGACCTCTTTAGGCCCAGTTAATTCAGCAACCATCACATTATTAATGACATGATCCTCAATGACTGATGATAGCAGCTTCTAATTTTCCTCCATGTTTTGCCTGTAGTCAGTGCCTCTAAGCTCAAGAACAGTATGAATTACAAAATATAAGGAACTCTCAAACAGTTGAGTAGTCGTTTATTATTTATGTATTCATTTACTGTGGGAAGAGGTAGAACAACTACGTTTTCTTATGCGTCCTAATTTGAACTCAGACTAGAATAGACAGAACAGAGATTGAGCATCTGGCCTTTCAGGAAAAAATGCTTCCTCTTAAGGACAGCCGCAATTAGTGACTCTTTTTATTTTTTTAAATCAAACCAGTCAAATTTTCTTGTCTTCTCTGCTATAGTTACTATGCATCTGGTTGATGAGCAAAACAAGAAAATAAGCCAGAATTTCCAAAAGAATATTGAATAATCCATCTCTTCCATTTTGAAAGGATTCCAAACCTCACTTCAGTTTATAAATGTAGGAACTGTACTCCATAGAGGTTAAATAATCACACAGAATATAGTCTCCTTGAGGGCAGGGACTGTTTTTTGTTTGTTTGTTTTTTGTCCCTAGCACTTAGTTTAAAGTGTTTAGCACATAAGAAGGAAGGGGAAGGGAATAAGCATTTATTTAGCACCTTCTATATTATATGCCAGGCACTATTGAAAGCACTTTATAAATATAATCTCACTTCATACATAGTAGGTGCTTAATAAACAATGATAGTTCACATTTGTGTCTTTTAAGGTTTGTGATGTACTTCACATGTATTATCTCAGTCTTCACAATAACTCTGGAGAGTAGGTGCTATTTTTGCCTCTGTTTCACAGTTGAAGAAACTGAGGGTGAGAGATTACATGAGTTGATCATGGTCACACATAGCTGGTATGTATCTGAGACAGAGGAGAAGGTTGTCCATTGGATAGAGCATTGGTCTGAAAATCAGAAAGACTCATCTTCATGAGTTCAAATATGTCCTCAGCCACATAATAGCTATATGACCCTGAGTAAATCATTTACCCCTGTTTTCCTCTGTTTTCTCATATGTACAATGATCTGGAGAAGGAAATGGCAAACCATATCTAGTTTATTCTGGTATCTTTGCCAAGAAAACTCAAAATGGGGTCACAAAGAGTTGGACATGACTGAAAAAGTACTGAAAATCTGAAACAGAATTCCAGTTAGCACAGTGTTCTGCACATAGTAGGCACCTAATAAATTTCTATTGAATTGAATTCAAACTCAGGTGTTCCTGACTCTAAGCCTAGCACTCTGTCCAGTATGCCATCCAGCCTAGGTATTATCAAGGTTATATGACTAGCTCTGTCCCCAACTGCAAATTTAAGTAAATAACTTACTCTCTGGACCTATTTCATCCTCTGTAAAATTGGTGGATTGAGGGTATGTGTATTATTGAATGTTGTACCAAATGATCTCTAAGGTTCTATCCAACTCCAGCTGCCTGTGATTCTAAATCAAAAAGCAACTTTTAGTCAATAGTCAACCAGTCAATAAGTGCCTCCTATGTGCCAGATACAAAGAAAGGCAAAAGATAATACTTAACATAAGAACTCACGATCTAATGGGGGAGACAACAAGCAAACAACTACTGTACAAAATAAGTTATATATAGGAGAAACAAGAACTACAACAGTGGAAAAGCACTCAAATTAAGAGATAGTGGGAAAGGCTTCCTGTAGAAGACAAGATTATAGCTTAGGCTTGAAGGAAGCCAGGGAAGCTAGGAGGAAGAGATGAGGAGGGAGGACTTTTCAGATTTTGTGATTTGCTGTAGCCTTTGTGGATGAATGGTAATTGTATTCACCATCAGAGTCGGATTGTGATATCCCAAGGTCTTAAACCATGCCAAATCATGAAGGAAACTGTAAAAAAGAAGTTATTTTACAAGAAAGTGCATTGGTATAGAAAGATAAAGACTTTTATATCTACATCTCTATAAAGGTGAAGTTGTAAAAAGAGGAACAATGTAACTAAAACATACCTTGAAATATGATTTTTGGCACTATAAAAGTTTCAAGTGATCACATTTTTGCCTGATTTCCTAATTAGTATATATTAAAACATTGTATTTATAGCAACACAAAAGCAGCTACAGTTTTCCAGACCCGCTTATTTAATGGAAGCAACAGAGTCTGCAATATGTCTGTTTGCACACGACGTTCTCTTTAACATGGAAATTTAAAGCAATTTGCCCTGTGATTTTTGGAGAGGAAAGTCACTGGTGATGTGTTCATATGATAAACTACTCCACTAATTAATCTTAGTAAGTGCCTCAGATACACAATGACAGCAAACTGACTTGCATGAAGGATAAAGACAGAATATACCAGAAAAAAAAGCCTGGTAATCAGATCTTTTTGTTGTTGTTGTTGTTCACATTTTTTGATGATCACATTTACTCTGCTTCTCTTCAGTAATTCCTTGTTTGTAATGTGTTGTAACCTGTTCTCAACCACCATGCATGTTTGCCTTGCCATCTGGATGATACTGATTTTCAGTGTTTAGCAGACTATAGTGTTCCATATCTTGCAACCATATGATGATATTGGAAGACTCTTGATATTAAAAAGATAAGCCTTTGTTCTGAATTGGTGATGTGCTAAGAGTAAAGGATGATGAATGGACAGCCTGGGTGTTGGACTGGCATCCTAATAATGTCAAGAGAATGTATGGAAGGTCCCTTGCCCATTGGGTAAACCCCTGTATGGAAGGATATGGGCACTTATCTCAATGGCCAAATCTAATGACATTTTTTCAGTCCTTATTCTTCTTGACCTTTCTGCAGTCTTTGACACTGTCAATCACCCTCTTCTCCCTGATTTTCTCTTCTCTCTAGATATTTGTCATATTGCTTTCTGCTTGTCCTCCTACTTATCTGATTGCTTGTTCCATTAGTTTCTTTTGCTGAATCTTCATCCACGCCATGCCAGCTAACTGTGGGTGTCCTAAAGGGATTGGTCCTAGTTCCTCTTCTCTTCTTCCTCTAGACTACCCTTCACTTGGTGACTTCATCAGCTTCTATGGATTATATTATCTTTATGCTGTTGATTCTCAAATTTATGCACTAACCTCTCTGCTGACCTCCACACTTACACCTATAACTGCCTATAGGAGATCTCAAACTGGATATCCCATGGGCATATAAAATTCACATATATTCCTATAAAATTCAAATATAAGCTTATCTTTTCCCTCAGTCCTTTCCCTCATCCTGATTTCCCTATCACTGTGAAGAGTACTATTATCCTCTCAGTAGCCAAGGCTTCCCACCTAGGTGTTATCCTTAACTCCTCACATTTCCTCACTCCCTGATGTATCAAATAAATGGTTGACACTGCAACCATCCTGGTCCAAGCCTGTATACCCTCTGGCTGGGACTATTACAATAGCTCACTGGTTGGTCTTGCTGACTCAAATCCCACTTTAAACCCATTCCAACACATCCTTCACTCAGCTGTCAAATTAATCTTCTTAAGAAAAGCATAGTCTAACCATATCACCCCTCCTATTCAAAAACTAAAAACAAACAAAAAACAAAAAACAACCCAAAACTAAAGTGCTTCCCTATGACATGATGATCAAATATATAACCCTCTGTTTGACTTTTAAATTTCTTCATAGTTTGGCCCTTTCTTACCTGTCTTGTCTTAGCCTTCTTGCTTTCCCTCACCATGACACTCCATGTGTGCTCCTAATTCTAAGCATTTTCATTGACTGTGTCTCATACCTAGAATGGTTTTTCTCCTTATTCCCACTTTCTAGCTTCTCTGGCTTCAAGTCTCAGGTCAAATCTCACCTTCTATGAGAATAGGTTCTCAGTACTCCTTTATTCTTAGTGCTTCCTATTGCTGTTAAGGCTTAGATTATTCCCCACTAAGACTATTCTCAATTTATCCTGTGTATATAATTGTTTACATGCTGTCTCGCCCATTAGACTGTGGCCACCTGATTCAGTTTATTTCAACAAACATTTATTAAGTGCCTATGTTTGCACTGCCATCTGCATGATGCAGATTTTCAGTGTTGAACACAGTATCATATTCTATCTCTTATAACCATACAATGGTATTGGCAGACTACTGATATTAAAAAGCTGTGCCTTTGTTTCTGAATAGGTGATGTCATACCTCTGGGTCAGCCACTTCTAAGTTCTGGGGATACAAATATGAAAATTAAAGGCTGTCCCTGCCCTAAAGGAGCTTACAATCTAAAAGGGGAAGACAAATATACAAAAGGAAAGCAGAAAGGGGTGTTATCTAGGGGTCTCAGGTGGTGGGGCATAATGTTCCTTGAAGCTCAAATCAAGCAGAGTTGCAGACAGAAAGTAGAGAATTAATCTAGAAGCCAGTTCCAGTCCAAAATAAAGGAAAGCTTTGGAAGGAGTGTAGTGCTCCGCCCTCCAGCCTGTCAGTCACAAGAAGGGGGAAACTGTAGGAGTTGAGAAGGTGTTGAATATCCAAAATTGAGTTAATTAGCTTGATGGTAAGATTTCAGGTAATTAGTTTATTCTGGGTAGGGCAGTCCCTTGATAACAGGGACAGGTTTTGTTGTTGCTGGGTTGTTTTTGTTGTACTCTTTTGTTTTTGCCTTTCCTTCCATCTCCAGCACTTAGCACAGTCATTGGCACATATTAATAAATGCTGTCTGACTAACTGCCAGAAGGTGGGTAGGCAAGAATTGTCAATTGAACCATTAGTGGTGATATTTACATCAATAAGTCTATGGATCTATTTGGCTATTTCAGTAATAGCATAAGGACTGAAAGGGGCCTTCTAGGTCATCGAATCTAACACATTCATTTTAAAGATTAAAAAAATGAAGAACAGAAAAATTAAGTAACTTGAGGAAAGTCACCTAATTAGTGATGGATCTGCATTTCAGCCTGCGCTCTTTCTATTGCATAAGGTTGTCTAGCCAAGCTTTGACAGAATAATAAAAAAAAAAACTAACAAATATAAATTGATATGAGTCACTTTTAAATAATATAAATATAATACTGACAGTAAAAAAAAAATAAAAGCCTACGACACTATGATCTTATTTAACCAAGGGGGAAATGGGAAATAAATAGTTGACCCATTCCTGATTTATATCTTATATTGAGGGCTTTTTAACTCTCCCACTGTAGGAAGATGCTAGAGAGAAAAACTTAGTAGACCGAAGATTTAAAGGCATTGTTCTTCATGGTTTTAGGATCAGGGTCTAAAACTCTCAGAGGTTCCCAAAGTGGGTGATACCACCCCCTGGGGGGGGATAGAATGATCCAGAAGGGTGGTGGTAGCCTTGGGTGCAACTGGGGGTGTTGAATAAAAATAAAGGGGTGGTATAAACATAAGGAAAGAAGAGAAGATAAAAATTTGAAAAACCATTTGTCCATATGTTGTGTAACAGAGCTAAAGTGGTAGTGATTACATTATTTTTCATATAAGCACACAAAATGCAAGTTATAGCCAATCAATGGTCAAATCTACTGAAAGGTCTTAACAAACAAGTGTTGGCAGGTGAGCATCTTGGGCATTGTCAGGAAGTCCAGCATGCATCAGCAGGAATATGTGCATGTAATGACTCATTTATAATATGATACTATATAGATATGACAAGTTTGCATCATCAAAATTTCAATGCAGGAAAAAACCCCACAAACTGACAATAAATTATTAAAGTTAAGATGCATCATTTAAAAAATATATATTTTTGAAGTAACCCAAATTAAGAAAAAACATTAAAGGATTAAAGAAAGATTTCCAAGGGGGTGCTGAGTAATTTTTTTTTATTAAAAGGGGGCAGTAGGCCAAAGAAATTTGGGGAAACCTCTGGTCTAAAAAAACAAAGAACTGAAGAAGAGGATCCAAACCCCTCCCATTAGAGGCCAGGCTTCCTCCTAGGAGAAAAGTTGGTCACTGTGTTTGGGAGTTCAGAGATGAGATGGGCCCCTTAATGGAAAAGGGAGCCTGCATTCCTTGGCCCAGCAGCATTTCTGATTGTTAGACAAGCATTATTCCAATCTCATAATTTCAACTTTCTGAGTTCTGTTCATTTGAATGATTTTGAAAGGTCTCCCTTCATGAACATTTCTCTTTTCTGAGTAGCAGCAGCCTTCAACAGTTTACTTATCTTTTCAATGGAACAAGGAGTTTATTCCTTGTGTAAAATGATACTGAACTACAAAATAGGAAAAGCTTAACAATAATGCATTTCTAGAAGTGTCCTGTTCCAAGTACATATAGAAGAAATTTAGACTGGGGAACACGAATGGAACCCAATCAGCATATGAAATAGATTAGAAGCTTTATATATTTTTAGGACCTGAGATTTTGCTTCCAGCAGTCTGTGGCTGGCAGTCCTAACTTGGGGCTGAGGGTACTGGAGCATTGTAAGTCAGAGTAATTCAGGAAGTCAATGTGCATGGTAGTGGGGTGTGTGTGTGTGTGTGTGTGTGTGTGTGTGTGTGTGTGTTTACGAGGGTTTGGAGCACTGCAGTTATATCTCTCAAGGAAATGCTAAGAGAGTAATCATGTAATAAATGAAGTTCCGAAAAGGTATGGAGTCAGGTAGTAGGAAGCCAGGTAGAATCTGGGTTACTGATTTGTGAGCAGTTGTACCTTGACCAGATAGTTGGACATTAGTTGACATACATTTGCTCTGCTTTGGGTCTTCAGTGGATGGACTGGACTTGTCGGCTGCTTCATCCTCATGCCCCTTGCAGTAAGGTATAATTAGCCAGCTGGCTATGTGTTGGCATTCTCCGCCCTCACCCCTCCCAAATATTGCCTGGATGCAAAGCATTCAGAAAGTGAAAGTCTGATTCTTGGCTCTTACAGCTGATATTCATCTTTGATTTATATTTGCTTCCAGGGCTGAGAACAATGTTCTGCATAGAATAGATGCCCAGAAATTGGTTTTTGATGATGATGAAGTGATTGCTTTCTCCTCTGAATTCTCATGGTATTTTTATACTTCTCTTTTTTACTCTTACAATCTACTTTGTATTTATATTACCTCTACTTTGTAGTTATGAACATGTCCAGATCATGAGCTATTGGAGAATAGGGACATTTCACTCTTCCTTGTATTCTCTGTGGTGCCTTGTCCACAGCAGACACTCAGAAAACTTCTGGGGACCATGGGTTGACATCTCCTATGAACTGACATCTTGACCCGGAAGATGACAGGTATTTTCCAGTATGGCCTTTGCACAAGTGACAGCCCTGTTTGTTTTGCCCTTTGGGGAAATATTGGAACCCAAACTAAGTCTTGCTTTTGCCTGGTGGCTTTGGTTGGATACGAGTGCAAAAAGGAGCTTCAGATTTGCAAGGGAATCTTAGCTTCAGCCTCAACTTTTCTTCTGAATTCCAGATCTGCATTTCCTCCAACCTATAGGATATCTCTATCTGGGATCATCAAAGTAGCACCTCAAACCCAATATATCCCTAACTGAGCTTATTGTCTCTCCCTTTAAGCCTACGTTCTTGCTGACTTCATTATTTCTGTCTGTAGTATTACCATTTATTCTGGCTCCTGGGTTCAAAACCTTGTTGCTATCTTTTATTCTCTTTCTCACTTATATTTGTAGCACCACAGTCAAGTAGACTTGGGTAGTCTGCTGAAAAACAGCTGTCATGAATAGAAGGAGACATGGTGCTTGATAAGCCAAGAAACTTCTTAAAGAGAAGCAGAAAAAAGGAACATTGGAGAGGCAGGTGAGAGGGGATGAAGGCATAGATTTTGAATGGCATCTGGGAGGTTCCAGAGCCACAGTCATGTGGGGAGGAGTTGTCATACCAAAATATCTGTGGGGTCAAAGTTTTACATCCATTATTCAGTCTGTGCTTTCTCTCAACTCTTACACATGCCTCTACTTCTCCTATTTCTTCTCTCTCCAAAGTCTTTTAGCTGATCAGGCGTCCTGTATCCCTCCATCCACACACAATCTCATAGAGCTGTCATTTAGGGGATTTCCCAAGGCTAGTTGGACAGGGTGTAATTTGTCCAATCATTTATAAAGTCCTATTGGCTCAATATTCACAACTTCCTTTCCATCTGTCCTTTCCTCTGCATTTCCACTGCTACCATTCTAGTATAGGCTCTTTTAAAAAACAGGATCTTGATACCTTTGACCTCAACTATTGTAATGGCTTCCTAACAGACCCTTTTGTCCCTATTCTGTTATCTTATCCAATATTTTCCTTATTTTACTATTGTAATAATCATCCTTATGTAGAAATCTTGTCATGTCACTACTCCTGCTTAAAGAGGCCTACTGGGTTAATTCCCAACTCCTTTATAGGACATTCAAGACTCTCCAGTAATCTAAAGTTACTTTACCTTTCTCAATTATCTCCTATCACGCCCTGACATGCACTCTGAGCTTGTCAAATGTATTCCATTCCTTGGACATGCCCCTATGACCTTCTTCTGCCTTTTCTCATGTTATTTCTCATATCTGGAAAATACACCCATCCTCTTTCTCTCTTGCCTTCTTTAGTAGGTAAAAGAGTTTGGAAATTTACTCAATAGTCAATAGGGAGCCACTGAAGATTCTGGAGTAGAGGAGGTGGAATGGCAACAACTGTGCATTTAAAAAAAAAAAAAGATTAGTCTAATTGTGGTATGAAGTGGGGTGGGTGGGGAATGACTTAGAATTGTGGCAAAATCTATCAGGCTATTCCAGTAGCCCAAGTGAGTGGTATTTAGACCTTCTGCTAGAGTGGTGGCTGTGGGAATGGATTATTGTTCATTTTTCCTTTTTGAAGAGGACTGATAACATCAGGAGGGTGATGTCTTGACTTGCAGATGAATTGGATTGTACTGAGGCAGAGCTGTGCAAAGTCATCAGCCTCACTTTCTCCTCCAGAGTCATCAGAGTCTGGTGGCAAAGACCCAGATCAAAATGACTGGTGATAGCTCCTTATGGGAATGGAGAGGAGGCAGATTTAAGAGAAGCTGTAAAGATGGAATTCATAAGACCTCGCAATTGCTTGTTGTTGTGGTTCAGTCATTTAGCTGTGTCTGACTCTTTAGGACCCTATAGACCATAATTTCCATGGGGTTTTCTTGGCAAAGTTACTGGAGTGGTTTGCCATTTCCTTCTCCAGTTCATTTTTAGCGATGAGGAAACTGAGGCAAGTGACTAGCTCATATAACTAGTAAGTGGAGGAATTTGAACACAGGTCTTCTGGACTCCAGGACAGGCATGTATTGTGCCGTTGAAGAGGTTACCCATAAAAAAATGAAGAAGTTACCCACTAAGAGGGTTAGGGTTGCTCTGGAGACCCCAAAATACCAACATGCCGGGTCCTGCCAAGTGAATTCGACTCATCTTCTCAGCCAAAGAAAAGTAAAATTTATTAAAAGTTTGCTTGCATTAGACACAGAGTAAGTCTGTGCTAGGTCATTCTATGGTGTTCTCCCTCTTCTATGGTGCTCTCACTATTCTATGGCATTCTATGGCTCTTTCATTCCACATAGTGTGAGATGGGGTCTTATATACAGAAGGTTGTAGGAGGAATCTAGGAGTGGTCTAGAGGAGGAGTTTGGGGAGGGTCTTCAGGAGGAGTTAATGAGGTCAATGAGTGATTAAAAGTGGGAAGTAGCTGGAGGCTACAGACTTATGGTGGGCTAGGCCTGTTCTAGGGTGTATTGATGTTTTGATAGGCTCAAGGGTGGGAAGTAGATGAGCAATGGAGGGCTAGGCTAGTAACTAGGCTAGTAGTTAGCAGTTAGTAACTATGCTAGAGGTCTGGGCCCAGCCACAAAGTAAGGCTTATTGCCTCATGCAAATGCCTCATCAAATGAGACAATTTAATCAAGAGTCCAAGGGAGATTCCCAGAGCCTGTACCTCAAGGACTCAAGGAGAGTTTGAAGGGGCTCCCAGAGCCCATACCTCATCACCATGAGTCACCTAGCTGTCTCCTACTTGCAATTGCTACTCATTCTTTAAATTCAAACTCAAATGCTACCTTTCCCCCTTTCCCTTCAAGTCTTCTCTGTTTCCCCTTGTCGGCTATTACCTTCCCTTTTGCATTTCACAAGCACTTTGTTTCATTCTCCTAATGTACTTATATATATTATAGAAAAGCAGTGCCCTGGAACCAATCCCCCCTCTGACACACACCCTGGCTTAGGAACCTGAGCAAACCTTTTAGCTCTCAGTCTTCTAGGCAACTCTCTCAAATTATAAATGGCAGAGAAGATGCCTACTTACATTGGTAAAGGGGGTTTCCTAATATGGAAGTCACAGGTCTGTTCCTTATCCCTGGGTTTGAGTCTTATTCTCCTACTAGACTCTCAGCTTCATGTTGTAAATTTTCTATCTGCTCCATTATCAAGATCTGTGCTCTGCATATAGCAAATACTTAATACATGAGAGCTGAAGGAAGGTATAGAGTTACCATTAAGCTGTCTGGGTCTACTGTGAGTCCTGTGTTAATCTGTCATATGAAAGGGAGTTTACCCAAGCTTGTGTCACACCTTCTTTTGCTGTTATAATCCAGGGCTGTTGAATGCCCTTTGGTTATGTTCTATGGTGGTGTTTAGACTTTTCCCCACCCTCCTAATCACATTAAAGAATGAGTCATTTTTGTTATGTAGCTCACAGGACCCAAGGAGGGATTTCTGAGCCCCTGAAATGAGTCATTAGTCTAGGATAACCCCCACCTGTCTGTCTAATTAATACCAAGTAAAGTAGAGATATGGCAATTATCTAGTTAATTTGATTACCTATCTCTATCAAATGAACTTGACATTTGACAGATCTTCACTGAGTCTCATAGACATGTCCTTGTGCAAAGTTGGGGCTGATATGAGGATGCCACTCCCCCAGAATAGTCTGGGAGCTGCTGGACACTTGGGGGGGGAAAGGGAGGTCTGTAGGCAGCATCATATGTTAAAATGAGACCAGTTATGTTTACAAAATCAGTGTCCAGACCTTCTATCCCAGACTTTTAATCCCTACAGTTTATCTTTCTATTCTTTATACTTGGACACAACTTGGCACTGTTGCTTGCTTCCCTCCATTGCTAGGGCTGCAGACAGCCCTACCGCATGGCCCCTAAATATTTCTTAAGATTTGTTATTTCACAGAGCTCTTCAGCTCTGTCTCAAGGGGATGTGGGTGGAGGCTGCTCTTTTAGTAATTGTGTTGTATGTGTTAAGGAGATGTCTGTTTATCTTGGTGAGCAGGGAGGAAAGACAAAGGTGGCTTCAAAACTGCCTAGAGAGAATGGATGCAAATTTGACTACTGTTGGTTAAAATCCATCCTCATCAATCACTATATCTTTATAGAATTATTGAACTTGTTCCCGTGAGATCTTACCTTTTAAAATAGCACTGACGGTTCCTCTGCCCCTGGAAAACCCTTCTTCCAAAGGAATATAGTTAGCTTCTACTTATCTCAGAGTTTAAGTAACTGATACAGTTAATCTTCAAGATAAGCCTGAAGTTAATGTGGAATCTATTGGGAGCTCCAACTTTGGATGGGGATGATCATTAGGGAAACAAGACTTTTAGGTATCTTCATTGTCCTTTCTCTTGAGGGTATCCTATACAGTAAGAGAACATTAGGCTGAAGAGTGGGGACTCAAATTGGCAAGCATCACCCTCTTCTAGAGCAATTGAAGTTCACTGGCAAGATAAAAATCAGGGTGATTGGCAACGACCCAGGATGCAGTGGATGACCTTGCTGCCTTACTCTCTGACCAAGCTCCAAGTGCTCTTCAGGGCCTGCTTCAGCTGCTTTTGTGGCCTTGGAACAAATTGTTCTCATCTCCCCATTCCTCTGGAGGACAACTTCACATGTTTGAGGTGGACATCTCTCTACTTTACTGGCAGGTTTGAGGCCTAATGGTTATCTGAACTTGGTTTAACCTGCCTGTTTGAGATGGTTTACTGGTCTGGCTGCTATACGTGCTACGGCTTCTAGGAGACACAGGTGAGAGTTGGGTGGCAGGAGGACACCAAAGGTGGATAAGCAGCCCTTACATCAGAGGTGCTGGTCCTCCTGAACACTCCATTCCCCTGTGTATATTTTGCAGATAGTAGTGTGATAAAAACTGTGGAGATACAAAGAAGGGAAAGATGAAGTCCCCATCCTGAAGAATGTCGACCTGCTAGGGAGACATTCTTTGAAAATAAGACACAATGGGAGAATGGGCGCTGGCTTCAGAGACAGAGGACTGGGATTCAAGCCTGACTGCTGATGTACAGATGTTTTTTCTATTTTGGGCAAGCCCTTGACTTCCCTGGGTTTCAGTTTCCTTATCTGTGAAGTGAGGCGGCTGTACTGAATGATGTTTGAGGTCCTTTCCAACTTGGGATAATTCTGGGAAAAGACAGCCTCTAAGTAGGGTGGGCATCCAGAAATAAGAAAGATCAGTAGGGAGTTGGAAAAACAATCAGGATAGGCTTCTTAGAGAAAAGGTGGAGATTTGAAGTGGGCTTTGAAGAACAGATAGAATTCGGGTGAATATTAAGGAGTTCTGTAATTATGGGTTAATCGTTTAACTTTTCTTGGCTTCAACTTTTTCATCTCTAAGATTATTTAGGGCACCAAAGTGGTTCAATGGATAGAGTGCCAGACTTATAATCCAGAAGACTTTGAGTTCAAATCTTGTCTCAGATGTTTACTAGCAATGTGACCTTAATCAAGTCACCTAAACTTACCTGCCTCATCTGTAAAATGAGCTGGAGAAGGAATTGGCAAACCACTCCAGAATCCTTGCCAAGAAAACCCCAAATAGGGTCACAAAGAGTAGGACAGTTCTGAAACAACTATACAGCAGAAGCAGCAGCAGCAAAATTATCTAATTATAGCTCATATGTTCATCTTGCTCTGTACTTTGCAAAGAAGCTCTTTGAGTTGGGTAGCACAAATTATTGTAATATCTATTTGCAGATGAAGTTGGTAGAGGTTATTGAAGAGTAGTTGAGAGACTTATGAAAGGTATAGGATAACAGATTTAGAACCAGAATGAACCTCAGAGTTAATCTAATTCATCTTATCCCCTCATTTTGCAGATGAGGAAACTGAGACCTGGAGTGTATTCTCCCCGCAGGTCTTCTGACTTTAATCCTAGTTCTGTTCCTGCTGTTCAACCCTGCCACTGCAGCTAGTTAATATCAGAAGTGGACCCCAAACCTAGGTCTTCTGATTACAAATCCAGTGTTCTTACAATTATACCACATTGCCTTTCCATGCAGCAAATATAGTTTCATATTCTAAGGTAATATGGTATATTGATAAATGGCCTTCTGTATGGACAAGATGTCCATGGGGAAAGATGAGAAAGAAAAGACCACATCAGGCTGGAATGGTTATGGAGGACTGTACACAGTAATTCTCTTCGGCCTAACTCTCATATTGCTTGGTATTATACAAGTTGTACAGCCAACAGAAAGCACTGAATGAGTGATGTCTTCGTGCTCTCAAAAAGAAAAGGAGATTCTATATATAAATAGCACAGGCCTTGATTGCCTATCATGTTTGGCCAACTCTTCCCATTAGCTGATATGAAAACAAAGCTCTTCTATATTAAGACCAAATGATAGTCTGGGCTTTATGATTGCTGTCATCTTTATTCATACTCATTAATGCAAGACCTTTATCTTGAAAGATCATCTCATTATTGAATCACCTACAGCCCAAGCTACCCTGTGTGTGTGCTCTTCCACTGAAATATATCAATTTATTCTAGGAGCTAGAACATAGAAACCAAAGGTCACAGACACTTGGTTTCATTTATTTTCTGGATTTAAAAATTATTATTTACATATTGATATTTTCAACTGCAAAAAGACATACTTTTAGATTTCATATCTTAAAAATTTATTTAGTAATTTTTTTTCATGTTCTACTAGGGAAAAGCCACAAATTAAACAGTTGTTTTTACTCTTAAAGAATTACAATTTCAAATAAGTGGGTCCATTTCTGTGTTCTGTTGAGATTTTTGTGCATAGAATACCTAATATATATGTAAGAATAATAGGAGCAACTGTTATTTTTCCTTAGTACCAGTCATTTCTGTCTCTTGCAATATCTCCATGACACTGGCAATTCTCTTTCCATATCATTATCAATTCTGCCTCTGCATTGTCTCTGCCCCCCCTTTTCTACTTCTACTATCTTAGTTCAGGACCTCATCACTAATTGACTGCACAATTGTAAAATCCTTCTAACTGATTCCCCTGCCTCCAGGCTCTTCTTTCTCCAATCCATCATTCCCACCACTGCAACGTATAGCTTAGTGGAAAGTATAATGGACTTGAATTTTGACAGGACCTGGCTTTGAACTCTTACCTTTTCCACTTACTACCCATGTGACCATGGGCATGACACAAACTCTGAGCCTTAGTTTTCCCAACTGTTAAATGGATATGACAATACCTATAGTATGTACCTCTTAGAGTTATAAAGTCTATGACATACGGAGATAACATAGGCAAAGTGCTTTACAAACTAAAAAGTTCTATATAAATATCAATTGTTAGAATTTCATGTTTTTATTCTCATTGCCTAGGAAAGCTCCTCACACAAAGAAAGTGTTTAAAAGAATATTTTATGAGTTTATTGATAAGGCAGAGCCAGGGGACTAAATTGTGGTTTATAATATGATTCAGCCAATTAAGGTGGTATTTGAAACTTCCCTTGCCTAGTACATGTTTCTGGGGGAGGAAGTTGGGAGATGTGGGAATAGAAAAAAAGCATCTTGTAGTTTGTAGACAAAGTTGGAAGCAATTTCGAGAAACCATTTACTCTTCCTCTCAATCTCTATGCAAAATTATAGCTTAAATATCTCTAAAACTTTAAAAATCCTCCATAAAAAGAGATTCTACAACTTTATTATGCAACTAGCAATGGGCAACTTTTATTTTAAGTAACTTTTAAAAATAGCTAATGAATCCTTTTCTATTGATGTTTATGTTCAATTGTTTTTGCTTCTTCCCCCAGGGAAGATAAGAACCCCTTGCCACTTAATTTTTGTCTTTTGAATTATAACCTTTTACACATTAGACAGCATCTAAGGTGTGATTAAACAATTACTATTAATTGCAACGTTAGCTTTCTAGTATTCAAACAAAATAATCTCAATTCATCATCCAAATATACAAAAATATAATTAGTCCTGGGTGCCCCTAAATACTTCATTTGCTAGCTTGATACTGTATAGGAGATGGATGAAGGAAATGACTATGTTCAGGTTTTTTGAGGTTCTGTTCATCTTTGAGTGGTGTAACAATAATTCACAACACCCACGGTGGTTATGAATATGCTGGTATAGTTGTGAATCACAAAATGTAGCAGACTCTCCACATAGAAGGCAGAACCAAAGCCTTTATTCAAACACCAGAAAGCCAAAGTCATTACACTAGCCAAGAAGTTGATACACATGGTTAATGCAGTGAACACCCACATTCCCAAGCTTTCACAACAGAACAGGCTCCCTCAAACAGGGATCCTCCTCTCCCACTCACCAGTAGCTCCTCAGCCTGGTTGTTGGAAGTCCTTAGCAGAAGTTCCCAGAAGAAGGGTCTCAGCAGAAGTCACAACCACCAGATGCTCACTGAGAGAAAATTCTGACTGTCCTGCTGCTGCTCTTCCTTATATATAGCATAGCTCCTCCCAGTTCTGCCCCTTCCTGTTACACCAATTACTTCCTCCACAGGGGTTAACTACTTCTGTGTTAATGAAATAGCTTAAACAAGGTGTTAACTTGAAACCAGGTGCTAAGTACCTGCTTACTTGCATTTGTATTGACAAAGAGGCATGGGAGATATTCAGATTCCATTAACATTACAAGTAGTTTTTCTTCTTTTTTTCTGTGTAATAATATAGATACCCTTGAGTAGACTTTGAGCTTTTGATGGTGTAACCAAAGAAGGTTGGAGAAGCAAGGACTATTCCAAAGGAATAACTAGGCACTTGTCCTTGTCTGGTCTCTTTCCTTCTGCTATAGCTTCTGGTAGAGTTGAACTTGGCTGCCATGGCACTGAATAAGACAGCCTTTGAGTTGGAAACATAAAATAAGCCTTTTCCAGCTAATCTGAAATGTCCATGAACTTTAACCTTTTGTGAGTTCTCATCCTCCTTGATTAATCTGCAGCATGTAACCCTAGTTGGTGCTAGTCCTTAGTTTTCAAAGAGGACCAGTGACATCATGGGTCATATCTTGAATTGCACATAAATTGGATTTATATGAGGCAGCTTTTCACAAAGTCATCAACCTGACTCTCTCTTCCAGGGTCATCGAAGTCCAGTGGCAAGACAGAAGTCAGAATGACTGGAGATGGCCCAGGATGCAGTGGATGACCTTGGCATCTTTGTCTGGCCAAGCCACCTGCTTCAGCCACTTCAGCTATTAGAACAAACTGTTCTTCTCTGCCCCTTTAGCTGGGGAACATCTTCACATGGTGAAGTCATTGATGAGTTTGAGGCCTGTGGGTTACCCTTGACCTGGTTTGACCCATCTGCTGATATGGTTTTACTGGAGTGTGACTTCTACACATGCTACAGCTTTTTGGAGCCATAGGTAAGAGTCAGATGCCAGGTGGAAGCCAATGGTGGATAAGCAGCCCTGCAAAGAACTCAGTAAACCCTCATACCAGAGGTGCCAGTCCTCCTGGAACACCCCATGTACCTTAATATTGTAACACTTTAACCCCCTGTCCCTTCCCTCCTTCCATTCCTGTGACCTACACACAACATACAATGCAACAACATGTATGAAGCTTCCATTTCTATGTTTCAAGAGGATGGAAGGGGGAAGGAGAATATAATTCCCTTGATTATGAAGCATCCCATTAGATCAAGGTTGACAAATTATGGTCCATAGACCAAATATTGCCCAGCCCCTGTTTTTGCATGGGCTGAGAGCTAAGTTTGGCATAGTTTGCTGTCCCCTGCATTAGATAGTGCCAGTCCCCTCCAGTGAAAGAATCTCTTCTACTTGGATGCTGGACAGCTAGGCATGAGAATAAAGGTCTTGTGTCTGTTATTGTTGTATCAGTGAAATCTTGATAAAGTTTCATGGATGTGAATTTGTCTAGGCATTCTATCGTTTGCACAGGTGGATGGAGGTTCAGTGGGAAATATTTAGATCATTATGGTACACTCTGGTGGTCTACAAGGTCTGTGAGGATCAGCCTAATGCTAGGCCTACCTGGCAGAAATGACTTAATGTTTCTCCACCAATTAATCTTCCTATGTACTGGGAAGTCCCTATGTAGCCAATATTGGTTTTGTTGTTGCATCATTTTTCAGTTGTGTCTGGTATTTCATGAGCCCATTTGGGGTTTTCTTGGCAGAGATACTGAAGTGGTTTGCCATTTCCTTTTCCAGCTCATTTTACAGATGAGGAAACTGAGGCAACCAGGGTTAAGTGACTTTCCCAGGGTCATATAGTTAGTGTTTAGAACTTCATTCAGGCAAAGAATTCAAAGGTCTCTTGATTATATTCAGTTTATTGTCTAATCTAGGTAACCAGGGTTTGCAAACTTTCCTAATCACAATACCCTCATCTTGATTAGGAGGGCTGCAGTCCAGACTACCTGCTGATTGACTGTCCAAAGAGCTCCTCCTTCCATTCCTTTGTGCATTTTCCCAGCAAAAATAATCAGGTATAAGGACAGAGACCTAGAGATGTGGGTTCTTGAGGAGAATACACATGCCATAGTACACCTGAGCCAGTGTCGTGTGCCTGTGAGGGATGCTTGCTGCCTGTAAAGAACAACCTGCTTGATTCATGATCCTCTGGGTGCCTCTGTTCCTCTTCAGTTCCTCACCTAAGATCCTCTCACGATATACAATGGAGGCTTTAAACCAGCTCTACCAGCTAAAGAATGGGTTGCCTTTTCAAATGATTACCATAGACAATAGGCACTCTTCATATACTTGATTCCTACCATCCCAGATATGTATTGAGAGGGCAGCTAGGTGGAGCAGTGGCTAGAGTACTGGATTTGGAAGCTTTAAGACTTATTTATGTTCATGAGTTCAAATCCAGCCTCAGATACTTGCTGGCTATATGACCCTGTGCAAGTCACTTAACCCTGTTTGCCTTAGTTCCTCATCTGTAAAATGAGCTGAAGAAGGAAATGGAAAACCACCTCCTATCTCTGCCCCAAACTTGGGGCAGCTAGGTAATACAGTGACTAGAGCACCAGCCCTAGAGTCAGGAGGACCTGAATTCAAATCCGCCTCAGACACCTGACACACTTACCGGCCACGTAACCTTGGGCAAGTCACTTAACCTCAATTACCCTCCAAAAAGCAAAGAAAAACCCAAACAAACCCCAAACTGGGGCATGAAGAGTAGTATGTGACTGAGATGACGGAATGATAACAACAGTATGTATTGACAGGTCAAACTTATTTGAGTGGTTGTAGATATTAAAGAATCAAAAAGTTGGAAGGCATCTCAGAGACTCCCTAGTATCTGAATTAGTATACCCATAGCTGAACAATTGCCTTTATAACAAACCTGGCAGCTAGTCAACAGCTTCCTAACTTTTGTTGCATGCAAATTTGAGAAGAAGCATGGCATCTATGAATAATAATATCATCATCAATATCTACCATTTATATAGCACTTTAAGGTCTGCAAAGCACTTTACATTTTTTTGGCCTTTTTGAGGGGGGAAAGCAGGGCTTTTGGGGTCAAGTGACTTGCTCAAGGTCACATGGCTAGTAAGTGTTTCAAGTGTCTGAGGCTAGATTTGAACTCAGGTCCTCCTGACTCCAGGGCTGGTACTCCATTCACTGCACCACCTAGCCACCCCAGCACTTTACATTATTCCAATTTATTCTATTATTCTAAGTCACTGAAAAGAAATATTGAACAGCACTGTGTCAAACATAGGCTCTGAGACACTCCACTATAGGGTTCTACATGGAATTAAAGACAAGGTAACTTATTTATTGCTTATAGATTCTCTCTTCTATTTTTGGAAAAATCAGAACAGTATTTTTCCTTCTTTACCTCTATAGCCCCTATCCTGTTCTTCATGATTTTTCAAATAACTTTGACAGTAACTGGTTCAGAAATTATAGCCATCCATTTCCACCCCTATCCCCACTTTTGAATGTATTTCTTCTGGGTCAGGTAAATTCATTTGTGATAGAAAAGAGTTATTTTACTATTACTGGATGTATCTTGAATCCCAGTGTTTAAATAAACATTTTATTCTTTTTTTAAATCCAGAAATTTTTCTCTTTGTAAAAGGAAACAGACAAAATAAGAGTTGGGTAATTTTTCCATCCCTCTATCAATCATTATAATAATAGGTTTTATATCTATATAACATATATAGAAATAATACAGGCAATATATAATATTATATATGTATATATAATATAATATAGGCAGGCTGTCAGTAAGCATTGATTAAGCAATTACTCTATGTCAGGCACTGTATTAAGCTTTGGTGATACAGATACAAGCAAAAAGAGACAAGTCAGTAACACAGATGGGAGGGTATAGTCTGCATCCTATACCAAAATGGAGGCCTCCAGAAGGAACTCATCAATGGGAGAAGGGGGCAATAAATTCAAAAAGATGTTCTATGCCTGGGGTGGGTGGGGAGGAAACTGTGTTCTCGAGGTCACATTGGCTCTCTAGGTCCCCAAAGTTTGGATTCAGTCAAAGGGCCGCACTTGAGGACCTAGAGGGTCCTCTAGGTCTCAGTTTCCCCACCCCTGTTCTAGGGTGCTTTCTAGCACCTGAGGCATGGTGATAACACACAAAGAGACTCAGAAGCATAGCTGGAGGGGAATTGACCTGATAGAGTGCTTTAAGGTTTTCAAATAACTTCATAGAGATTATCTAATTTGAACTTCACAGCCATCTTATTATGTCAGCACTGTAGCTTAATGATATAGCTATCCCAGTTTTATAGGTGAGGCCTGAGGCATAGTGTAACTTGCCCATGGTCACACAGTGAGTGCCAGAAATGTCATTCAATTCCACGTCTGCCTGACACCTTCTTCCTCTCATTCTCCAAATACAGCGAGCTATTCACTCTGTTTCAGCGCTTCCTACTTAGATTTGCTTCCCATCATCATCATCCCGCTGCTCCCTCCTTCTCTGAGTCACCTCTTTGTCCTAATGTAACTAAAAATATTTTTTTTTCTCTGAGAGTCCTTTGTCAGGAAAAGTCAAAAAGGAAAGAAAGAGGAATTCCTCTTTGCTAAGGCAAAACTTTCTCTGTCCTTTGCATGATCTTGGTCTTCCAGGGAAAAACCTCAACAGTGCTCGCGTGAGAGGGGCCAGAGTTCCTCTTGTGGTACACCACAGCTCTGGTGATATAATACCAGGCCAGGGATGAGGGTTTTTAAAACTTCTTTTTCCACCACTTCCCTCAGGCTCTGGTCACAGAAGAACTTTCCTAGAAGTAGGGTTAATCATTATCTTCAGGTGAGTCATATTCCTGCCTACCAGGTTTAGATACAGGAGGCACAAATCTTGATTTCTTTGCCCCATCTGACAGTTAAGTGGGATGTCATCCATTGTAATAGGTGTGGGGAACCTGTGGCCTTGAGGCCACATACAGCCCCACTTGAGGACCTAGACCCACCCCTGATCCAAGAGAACACTACTTATTTATTCAGGAAATGGTAAATCTTCCCAGTTGTTCCTCCAATTAGCTCTCTTAAGCACTATTAACTCTAAGGTTTTAATAGTGTCTCATGGTTCCTAAACTCACTTGATAAGATAAAGGCTGTGCTTCCAGCAGTCTATAGCCACACCTGCCATCCTACCAATACTGTTCTCTAAACTTAGTTCCTTGGGAGAGACAGGGTGGGGGGTGTTTCTGGCACTAGATGTATTTGTATGTGTCTTTGCTCATTATGTTCACTGTCATGTCATTAAAGCAGAAGCATAGATTTTTTTAACCTCTGATTTCATCAGTATAGGGAGTTCTGTTTGAAGTCCTCCTACAAATGCATATTGTCACCTGTTCTGTAATTAATAGTCTTGGGAATTTTTTTTTTGTGGGGTGGGGGTGGGGGGTGGGATGGGGGGAGAGGGGGAGTGAGTGGGTGGGTGGGTGGGTAACTGAGCTGAAGGGCAGCTAGGTGGTGCAGTGAATAGATCTTCCTGAGTTATAATCTAGTTCAGACATCTGCTAGCTGTGTGACCCTGAACAAGTCACTTAACCCTGTTTGCATCATTTTCCTCATCTGTAAAATGAGCTAGAGAAGGAAAAAGCAAACCACTCCAGTATCTTTGTCAAGAAAATCCCAAATGTGTTCATAAAGAGCTGGACATGACTGAAAAATGACTAACAACAACACAGAGGTGAAGTAATTCCTACAAGGTCATACTGTCAGTGGGTATCAAATTCAGGTCCTGAATGTGAGGTCTCCCATGCTGCTATGCTGCTTTTCTTTAACTATTGTGTATCGTCGGATTGGAGATTTGCAGTTTTGAATCTTTGTGGTATTCTTCCTTACAACTCCTACCACCCTCCCCTACTTGTGTCATTTCATAACTTGTTACTTGGCTTTCTCATTCTTCCATTCAATTGGTTGCAGTGCAGTGTGAAATCATGATTGCCTATAACCACAACTGCTAGAAGAAAAGTAAATGGTAGGGTACAAGGTGTGTGGATGTCTATTAAAGGGGAAACAAAAGTCACAGGTGTTTTTATTTTCTATTTTATTTTATTCTGAACTTAAAAAATAAAACAAGCATTTACATAACAGTAGAACAGAAAAAAAGATGATTGCACATGAAACTGTAAATCTACTATGTACAACTTGCTATCCCTTTTAAATATATAATAAAGTTATGTCACTTTTTTATCTTATTTTTTTAATCTTCTTCCCTCCCTATCCCCACCCTAAAGATGGTTACCATTGGACACAAATATATATATATATATATATACATATACATATACATACATACATACATACACACATACACATATCCACATGTATATATTTGTATATTTACACACATATTTATACAAACACAATGTATATGTATATATATATGGTGTATAGATTATAGATGCATATGTATATATATTATATATAAAACCATTCTATGCATATTTCTATTCATCAGTCCTTTCACAGGTGCTTTTTGAAACTCTGTCAAAATGAAATGTCTGCTATTTTCAAGTGATAAGAGAAAGACAGTGGGTAGAAGAACCTAAAGAGAGGAGAGACCTGGGAGAATGGAGCAGGGATTGCTGAGTAGCAGTTTACACAAATGCAGCATGTCCAGGTGTATCTCTAGATAGTGATGGCATTGTATCTTGTCCCCTTCGTTTTTTTCTCTTGTATTTTATTAAGCACATGAAAACTATCGGACTCACCGCTGCCTTCCCTGACCTTTCGGCTCATGGTTCTTTTTCCTAGTGAGTTTTTACATCATGTGGCATTTTATTAAGGACATGGGGCTGGGGTGTGGGTGGGGGTCCAAAGGCTCATCTCTGCCTTCCTTGTCTCTCTGTTTATAGTTGCCCACTATTTGAGGACTCTTCTTTTAAAGGAGAGTTGTAGAAGCAGTGTGTATTCAGGAAGATTCCTAGAAGCATCATGGCCCAGCAGAAAGAACTCAGTCTTTGGAATAAGTGAACCCGGGTTCGGATCTTGCCTTTATATTTGACTACTTCTGTGTTCTTGGACAAATTTCTGAACCTTTGGGAGCTTCTTCCTCATATGTAAAATGATAGAGTTGGATTATGTGGCTTCTAGGGACCATGCTAATCCTAAATTCATAATCCTGTGAACCGATCAGATTTGATAACAGAGGGTGGCTTATAACTTTCAAATACTAGATACTTAACTATTTTGATGGACTGAAAAATGTATGTTAAAATGCTCTGAAATGATTAGCATTTCATAAATACATAAATATAATTACATATCTATACAAACATAGATACTAAATCTATCATAAATATATAGAGATAACATTACATAGATATATCATAAATATATATAGAGATCATTACAATATAATGGAGGAAAGCAAAGATTAAGATGTAAAGGGAGGAAAAAAAGATTTTATGTGAGCATTAGTCAGATAATAGTGGTCTAAGGACACTTCAGAGCCCCACTCCATTCTAATGCTTGAACCCATTATCCTCTTGGTAGGCAACTATTTGTCCTGCCGTTACTCTCTATTATCATCTGGACATAGGCATCTGGTCTACTACTTTCCCTTCCTAAATACACCATGGCCTTTTCACCTGCCCTGAACTCAATATAAAATATGTTGCCTGCCTCAATTAGAACTCAAGATACTTGAAAGGAGGGAATATCAAGATATTCTATTTGTATTCTCAGTGTTTAGATAGTACTTTTTGCATAGTAAGCCATTTTCCATTCCATTCTACACCCACATTTAATTGGATTTCTGGGTGGCTTAGATCTTTCCCAGACATCCATACAGTTCAGAATTAGAAGGTAAAAAATGTGTGGACAGGTCGATAGAGAAACAAAGGGAGTAGTTAACATGGTGAAATGCTTTCAGATGGTCTAAGGGTGCCATCTTTACCTATCAGGTCATTTGCTTTATCATTATCTTGTTTGGTTGGCATTACTGGATATGTTATAAAGGTGTTTCTGTATATCTTTCAGGGTTGCTCTTTCTATAGAATTGAGATACAAGAAATTAACACAAAGTCCTACTATGTTGTTGGCAACATAGGCCAGTAATCTCGAGCATCACCTGTAGGTGCCATTTGCAAACATTTAACATTGGAAGAGAAGACAGGAAGAAGAAAAATAAAGAGAAGAAAAAATAAAAGGATAATAGAAGACTGGATGGAAAGAGAAATATAAGGAGTGGTAGAAAGGAAAACATGGTAGGGAATGGTAAAATGACATTTGCCTCAAATGCTCATCAGAAACCTTAGATTCTCTATCCTGCTCTGAACTATCAATAGTATTATTAGTAATTTCGGTTGAGTTAAACATGTCTGGAAGTTTTGTACTTTCTGCAAGTAAGGAGTCCAATATTCCTGCTTAGGAGCACTTTCTCTAGGCTTTTCATTTAGGTGATTCAATTATAAGCTCCAGTTGAGGTCAACAAAATTTATCCCTCTATAATCACTCAACCCAAAGTGCTTGAGTGGGTCAAAATGCTAATAATAGAAACTCTCTTTTGAGGGAGGAAACAAAAATTTATTAAATTCCTAGTGTGTGCCAGGGATTATACTAAGTGCTTTACAAATATAATCTCATTTGAATTTTGTAACAACTCTAGGAGATAGGTGCTATTATGATCTTCATTTCATAGGTGAGAAAATGGAGAAAGCAGAGATATAATGAATTGCCCAGGGTCACACAGTTTGTAAGTGCCTGAGGCTAGATTTGAACTCTGGTCTTTCTGACTCCAGGACTATGTCCTATTCACAGTACCACTTACCTGCCTGGAGCCTGAGTAGTTATTTATAGTCATTGAAAATTCCTTCTATGTGTAAGATATTGTGGGAATTCAAAGAGGAAAAATAACAATCTCAGTCCTTAATTATTTACATTCTAATAGCAGGTATGACAAATACATAAATAAGTATGATTAGAGGTAAATGGAGAATTTCAGAGACTATATACTTGGAAACCATGAAGTATCTGTGATTTTGTTAGGGTGTACATTCCCTCTAGCAATGCATATCAGAAATCATATGCCTAGCCATACCACATGACTGTTTTCCCTTGCCCCCCTTTGACCAATGCAGTTCAAGTACTCTTAGGGAATTTGGAGAAGGAGATTTTTCTTTTAGCCTGGGGCTGTCAGTGAGAGGGATCACTTTCTACTTAGGGCTTGGAGGAAGAGAAGGTAGATCTTCAAGGGGCAGGTAGTATCTGAACTTGACCTGGAAGGAAAAGAAGTGCCCAGATAGAAAGAGGTCCATTCTAGAAAGTGGAGTGACTAGCCAATGCAGAGGTGGGAGAGAGAGGGGTGCTACCAAGAAACAATTAGTATGCCAGTTAATATGTGCCAAAAGGAATAACATGAACAAAGCTGACAAGGTATATTGGAGCCAGACGGCAGAGGGACTCTAGCGCTGTGCTAAGTAAGGAGTTTTCAATTTCTTGTTGCAGGCAATAGGAAGCTACTGAAAGTATTTGATCAGAGGGGTAACAGGATTGCACCTTTGTATTAGAAAGGTTATCTTGGCAGCTGGAGGGAGGATCTTTTAAAGACAGGAAGAGACTGAAATCACAAAATCAACTATCAATCAACAAACATTTATAAAGAGCTTACTATTTGCCTAGCACTGTATTAAGCATTGTGAATACAAAAAGGAGGCAAAAGACAGTACCTGCTCTCAAAGAGATTACAATCTAAAGGGGGAGACAACATATAAACAAATGTATACAAAGCAAGTTAGAGATAGGATAAATAGGAAGTAATCAGCATATGGGAGGTACTGGAATTGGGAGGGGTTGGGAAAGACTTCTGCTGAAAAATAGGATTTTAATTGAGATTGGAAGCCAGGGAAGTCAGTAGGGAGAATTGAGGAGGGAGAGTATTCCAGGCCTGGGAGACTGCTAGAAAAAATTCCTGCAGCTGAGAAATGGACTGTCTTGTTGACTAGAAAGCTATTATAATGGTTCAGATGAGAGGTAATGAAGGTCTGACCTAGGGTTGTAGAAATATGAGTAGACAGGGACAGCTGCCAGAGATACTGTGGAGGCAGATTTGACAGCATTTAGCCTCTGATTGAATATGAGGAGTATGGAAGAGGAAATAATGAAAGATAATGCCAAGTTTTCATGCCTGGAAGCTGAGGAGGCTGGTAGTGCCATCAATAGGAATAGGGAAGTTAGGAGGAGGGGCAGGTTTGGGGGAAAGATGATGAGTTAAGTTGGGGCCAGATTGAATTTGAAGAGCAGGCAGGGTATCCAGGTAGATAGGTCCAGCTGGCAGTTTGAAACGTAGGGCTTGAGCTCAGGGGTGAGATTGTTCTTTAAATAAAAGACAAAATCCTAATATAATTGTATTCCATTGAAATGAAAGAAAATGACTATAATTATGCAAATTAAAATAAGTCAACAAGTCTCAGAACACAATGTACGATAAGTAATGTTTTTTAAAATAACAGTCACTGAGTCTGGTCATTTGCACTTAATAATAGGCTCAGTAGGAAGCCTACTGTCTAGGGAGAAACAGCTGTGGTAATAGAAGCATTACAGCTTTGATAGGTTCCCCCTAGTAGTTTTACTTCTGTATTTGCTTTAGATTATAGAATGCTCCCAGAGTGCCCCTCTATTGCAAATCCCATCATTCTCAGTGCTCTAATTAAGTGATCAGATTTGACAGAAGTTGAACTGACAAGGCCCACCAAGGTGTCGGCTTTATGTCAGGTATGATATTATCAGCACCCTGGTAAGTACATGATTAGACTTTAATTTACGTCCTAAGTTGTCTTACTGTGACATATAGGGAACATATACATGTGATTTTTAAATGGGATGCCTATTGCCAATTGCCGTGGTAAATTCTGTAGAATGCCAAAAAGACAGGATAATACAGAGTAGATGTTTGGGGTTGTTTTCTCTTTAATATATAGCATCAAGTATTTGGTTTTGTTTTGTTTTGCACCAATGATTTCTTTGGATTTTAGATATTTTGACCTGCTTCTGTGTTGATCTAGTCTATAGCTTCATGATAGGTGGGAACTTGACAGCTTTCCTTACTTTCCAGAACAGATGAAATGTCATTTGCAAATGTCATATGGCCTAGGTAATAATGCCTTTCTTCTATCCCATGCCCCTTCTCCCTCCCCTGCTCAAGTATGTGCACTGTAAATCTCTATCTTGTTTGGAGTTGATATGGTAGAACTATTAGAAGACTGTCTAGCATCAAAGTCCATGCATTAATGTGGTATTTACTTTTAGTATGAAGGATTTGTTTCTATTGTCTGGCTCCAGTTTCCTAGATGATGGTTTCACAATGACTGGCCTACTAAGAATGACTTTATTGCTCTTCCTACTTTAGGGTACACAGACCCTAAGACACAAACTGCAGGTCATTTTCCTGTCTAGTGGTTCAAATTCTTCAAAAACTCCCAAACTCAGTTTCCTCTTCCCAAGCATGTTTCATTTCCTTTTTGCAATTCAAGTTGTCAGGGCTGCTTTGACTGTATAAGTAGGGTGTGTGTAAAAGATTATCACTTACAGGATCCCTGACAGCATCTGCCTACTCTACTGTGGCAGAGAGCATAGGGAGCAGGTGTTCTTCCAACACACTCCCCAAGGGGAGTGGTCCCATTACAGCCAGAGTTGGACATCGGCCACAGACAGACTGCAGACTTGTCTACTGGACAGAATTTCCAGCATGGCAGGCCACTGCTTCTTCCTTCTCTATAAAAATGGCAGGATTGAGTTAGTCTCAAGCACAACCACAGAGTGTTTTGGGTGCTCTCTCTTTTCCCCTTTCCATAGGCAGTGAGCTCATGCTACTCTGGAACTATTCACTATCCTCTCCAGAATGACCTTTTGTACTGGGCTAAGGTATTTAGGTAGCATGCTATGGTAGAAAGATTACTGAACTTGGGGGTCAGGCTCTCTGGATTCAAATCCTAGCTGACACTTGTTAGCTGTGTGACCCTAAGCCTTAGTTTCTTAATCTCTAGAATGGGAATAATAATACTTTCATTACTTATCTTGCAGGGTTACTGTGAGGAATATACTTTGCCAACCATAAAGAGCAAAGTAATGCAAGCTGATAGTAGAATGTGATTTACTATTATTATTATTAATTACTAATATTTTTATGAATGTCCTCTATTCCCTTTCTTCTTATAATGTCTATTATGTTCACTGAGGTAATAATGACATAATGGCTACATGCAATAAAGCCTGCTAGGAGTGTTTGTATTTTAGTGGTATATGGAGAAGCAACATGCTATAGTGGGCATACTGAATCAGGAATAAATAAATGAATGAATGAAGCATTTATTAAGTGCTCTCTGTATGTCAGGCACTGTGCTAAGCACTGGGGGTTGTGCTAAGCAATATAGTTCCCAACCTCAAGAAATTTACATTCTAATAGCATCAAAGTCCATGCATTAGTTTGGTATTTACTCTTAGTATGAAGCATTATTCTACCTGTGCCCCTGAATGACAACACACTTAGAAGAACCAAAGTTGAAAAGCAGGGATTAGGGGACTGAGGTGGAAGGTATGCATACAAACTCATCATGGTTTGGAACTGTCTGGGAAGTGGCCTGATGCCCTGGGTCTGGAAAAAATGAAGTAAAAGTTCAGCTAATGTCTGTAGACTGGGCTGGGAGTCTTGAGTTCCAATGGAAAGAGGAGGAGGAGTGCCAGAATGGTTGCTAGCTGGTTTAGAGCTGGTTAGAAGTGTACATGGTGGACTTGTTCTAGGCAATACTAGGTGACTTATCAGAGCCCAAGGCCCATGTAGACCTGATTTGATTCTTGCTTCTGACAAAGATTGATTGTGTGACCTTGAAAAAAGTCACAACCTCTCCTTGCCCCAGACAATTCCAAAGATATAGGGTATTCTCAAATTCTTAGTCCAGTTTTAAGCTATTAAAAAAAACCCTTTAAAATTCATTAAGACTTTGAGGACCCCCTGTATAGTTGTGGAATAGTGTTGATGGTCTGCATTGGTAAAGTGGATTCCTTTACCTAGAATGTCTTACAGCAAAGAAATGACAAATACGGACACACAAAAAAGGTCCTAACCAAAAAGAAATTAATTCCTAATGGTGGAATTTTGTATTTACTTGTATTTATTTTGGAGTAACTGTATCAGCATTAGCTAAGAGAATCTCTACTTGGTCATTGGAGCAAGGGCTGTTTTGTTTTCTCATCCACTCCTTCATTCATTTAGTGAACAAATACTTACTGAGTCCCTAGAATGTGCTTGGCACCCTGCTAAAAGCTGATAGGGGTGTAAGAAAATAAGACATGACCCTTGCCCTCCTGCAGGTTCCATTCTCACCATGGAGATAAAGAACAAATTCAGAAAAAGAAAAATACCAGAAGACCATATAACATCTTGTCCTCATAGATGTATGGGACAAATAAGTGTGATAGGAGTCCATAAGAAAAGGTTGATCCCTAGTATCATTTCACCCTCACTGTCTCCCAAATCCATTATTTGTTATGACTTAGGGGTACAGGCAGCGATATTCTGGTAAATATTTGACAGCTGGCTCTCTGAGGAAACATTTATTCACGAGGCACTTTTACATTGAATCTTCATTGTTGACATTTTCTTCATCACTTTCTTTAGGCAATTGAAAAAACCAACAACAATAAACTAGCCCTGATTTGTAATGTTTGGCATTTTCTGAGATATAAATACTCTTGTAGAAAATTTAACAAACGGCTCTTAACAGCCAGTCTGAGCTGGCTTTAGCACATCCCTGTCTGTACAGGAGTTCAGGAAATAGTAAACTAAATATATTTAGAGGTTGGATAGATAATATTAAGTATGTGTTTATGGTTTCTATAATGATAGTATGAGAGCATATGGGTCTAGAAGGAACCTTAGAGATCATGTGACTCAATGCTTTCCTTTTATAGGTGAGGGAACTGAGAGTCAGAAAGAAACAATGTGTGCAAGACGACAGAGAGACTGAATATGATCTCACTTTGTTACACAGTAGAGCATGGAACATGCCCAGAGTTAATTTTGGCTCCTAACTAGAAAAAAATATGAAGAACTCTAGAAGAAATTCATGAAAGTTTTTAAGGACTAGGTTAGATATTTTTTTCATCTTCCTAAATTAATCGTATTGTTATCATATTGTATTATGTGGTAACATCCTTTCTACAGACTGCAAACTAAAGCTATGTCCAAATGAGAAACCAACAGAGCTAATGGGGAAGGGACAAATTTTAGTCAAAAATTTGTTTTCCTCTTATTTGTAAGATAGGAAGTATCTATCATGAATGATTATATTACTTTGCATGTTATATAGATATCAACTAAAATGTAAACTTTTCCTCCATACCATTTGGATCCAGTGTTTGTTCATTCATTTGTCTAGGAATGTATCAAGATGTTGCATATCAAGAGATTTACTTCTCACATATAGGCATAAAAAGGGTAGGAATATGGATCATGAAGATTTAGATCAATGATCTCTATTACTAACTAGGATTTGTTTTTCTTCAATTTCATTTTCATATCAACTTGGAAAGATACTGGGATCAAAATGGGTGACATAATCCTAGCTTCCATATATTCCACACTGCCCCCTTGTTCCATTCCCTTCCCCCCTTCCCCTCCCAAGTTCCCAGTTTGGGTTTGAGAGGTAGGTAAAGGATTCCAATAACAGAAGTATGAGGATTTTCTAATCCTATGTCAGATAGTTGTCTTGGACTCTGGACTGGGTACAGAATCTCTTCTTCCTGGGAAATAACTTCATCTCTGGAAGTCACAAGCTCAAACCTTGGAAATATCTGCTTTGGTGCTCCACTTCCTCTGTTTGGAGGGTAAAGGGCTTCCCCCAGAACCTCTATTTAAGGAGGAAGACTAGACCAACCATCTTGTAATTTCCTCCCAGGCTATTTGGTAGGACTTTTCCTCTGGACTTTTCCAGATAGTATTAGATAGTGATACTTTGGACTTTTCCAGCATCTCTCCATGCTGAGTAACTTCTTCCTCTCCTTTTCTTCTTCCTTTTATATCTTTCCTATTAGAATATAAGCTCATTGAAGCCAGGGGAGTATCTTTTCTGGTTTTTTTTTCCATCATTGGAGAAGGGCATAGCAGAATTACTGTCTTTACTCACTTCCTTTGGAAGATGAAGACAGTTTGTTCTAGTCTTTTTTCATCTCATTACCTTGAAAGCACACCAAGCTGTCAATCTCCTAGGTTGGTTTTGCAGCTGGAAAAGGTTATTGGGGTTCTGTAACTATAGCCTTGGTGTGGGTTAATGGATAGGAAATTGGACATAGTATCAGGAGAACCTGGGTTCAAGTAATTCCTCTCACTAAACTGTTTGACCATCCTTGAGCAAAAATCTGTACTTTTCAGTGCCCTTGTAAACTCTCTAAGATTGTTGCAGACAAGGCATTGATCTACATTGGCAGAAGCTGTTTTCTCCCATTGGAATTCCTTATACTAGTGAAATAACAGGTCAGGCCAAAACAAACAAACCAAAAATATGTCCTTAAAGGAAGTGAAATGATTGCAATGAAAGGTGCATAAGGTATCTGATTGATCTAGTATTTGAACCTGGAAATTTGCCATCTGAAAGGCCTCTCTCAAGCTGTGGTAGACAAGGGTGTGATTCTTATATACATCAGATAGAAATGGGGATTTCAAATGAAAGGGGGTATACTGTAAACTTGTCCAGACAAGCAGAGGAATCAGATCATGCCCTCTGAACACATATGTGTTTGTGATTTTAAAGCTAAAATAAAATAAAAATCCAACTGCATAATTTTGAATCAGCCTTCGGCAAAGCTATTATTCTGCCCAGGACTTTGGAACAACAAAGCGAGAGTCTGTCCCAGAATAATCCTTCCAAGATTTTACTCAAGAGCAATACAGGCCAGGACAGGACTCAGAGAGCTGGCGTGTAGGTAGTCGAGGAGTATGGACACGTTGATTACAAATGATAGTATTAAAGTATGAGACAAGTCATTGTACATTAGCATGGAAAACATTAAGGGGCCCCAAGATAGTGACTGTTTCTACCTCCCACTCACTAATCGGTGTCACAGAAGATATTTCATTTGCAAGGAAGGCAGGAAATAGTACAACATGTAATATCACTAAAACCCAGAGCTCAAGATGGTTTGCTTCAAACTCCCTTAATTTAGTCCCTTCACTTTATGTAAATGGTGTAGGCTAGTGTTAATGATATTTTTAATAGAATTGATTCAGAAGCATTATAAACCAAATGGGATGTTTTAGAGATGAATCAAAGCAGTCTAATTGGCTGAGGCACTGGGCATTCATTTTCTAGAAGTAGTTGTACTTTCCAATGGAAATGATGTCACACAATGACAAACAATATAGCCTAGATTTTTTTTTCTTCCTCCAGATTTTTCTGCCTTGAATAGCAATCATGACCTTGGAAAAGGATTTTTCTTGGAGGCTGATAGTTTGATGGGATTAATGGTGAGGGTGGACCCTGCCCAATTGCCTAAACTTTTTTTTTCTAGTGATGAGGGTAATCGGCTCCCCCACAATCATCTGGGAAGTTGCACATTTTACCCAATAAGGGGTGTGTGTGGAAGCACAGGGACTATTATAATCTCTACATTTTTTATCCCTCTAGGTAATATCCTTACCTCCCTTGGGTTCAATGATTATTTCTATGCATTTCTATGTCATAAACCAATATATACAGCCCTAGGTGCCCTCTTGAATTACAAGTTTGTATTAACAGATGCCCATTGGGTATTTCAATACGGGCATTTTGTTTCTACCTCCAGGTAGAGATATTAAGCATGTAGCTTCCTTTATATAGTGGGTAGAATAGTAGAGTCATCCTTAGACTAGCCATATGTAGTGGTAATGGGAATTTGAAGATCTTCCCTGCCCTTTAATAGGCCAAATGTAATCACATGGAGCTTATGGGGGGAGGAGCTTGCTAAAAGTATGGAACAGGAAGGGTAGAGCAGGAAGGAGCAGGAGAGAGAGAGCCAGAGCAGTTGGGAGCAAGCAGCATGGAGGCAGAGCAGCTAGCATGAGTGAGGAGAAGCATTTTTGCTTAAGAGGGCCTGTTTTGCTTTGAAGACCTGACAGAGGGAAGGCTTAGGAATGTTGGTGTTTGCTACATTTGGTTATGTGTACCAACTTCTTGGTTGCAATGATGGATTTGGCTTTCTGGTTTGGGGATTCAGCCTTCTGATATTTGAATAAATGTTTTGGTTCTGTCTTCAATGTAGAGAGTCTGTGATTCACAACTATACCAGCATATTCATAACCTCCATGGGTACTGTGGATGTTGCATTGATGTTATACCATGAAATCCTGGGTAAGCAAATTAATTTCTCTGCATCTCAGTTTCCTCTTCTGTAAAATAGGAATATAAATATTACCCATCTCCCAGGACCCTTGTAAGGATCAAATGATACAGTGTATACATAGCATATTGGCAAACCTTAACCTTAATGATCTATATAAATGTCAGCCATTAGTATTATTATTAACTCAAACTGAACATGTACAAAATAAAACTCATTACTATTTCTCTCAAAACCCACACCTTCTCTAATATTCCTAATTTCTATAAATTAAAATACAATGTCCTACTAGCCAAGTTAACTTGGGAGTTATCCTGGATTTTTCCCTCTCCCTCACTCTTCATATACTTTTAGTTGTCAAATATTGTTGATATTACCTCCATGACATGTCTTGTATCCATCTCATTCATTCTTTCCATGAACAAATACTCTAAATATACTGAAGGCCCTTATCAACTTTTGTCTGGACTATTATAATAGGTCTTGATTGGTCCTTCCCTTTTCCATTTCATTCTTCACTCACAGCTGAAAAACTGACATTCCTCAAAAAGATATGTGACCCATTTTACCTCTACCCTCACTCATGAGAGCACTTATTAAATAAAGAAAGGTTCCAGTAGTTCCCTGTTGCCACTAGGACAAAATAAAAAATCTTCAGTCTAGCATTTAATTTTGGTACAATCTGAATTCCACCTAATTTTAAGGTTTATTTTATATTCCTCCCTTCATATACTTTTTGTTCTAGTGAAACTGGTCTCATAATTTTCCTTGTACCCCATGGTTAGTTATCTCTGCTCTCTCTCTACTTTAATCTCTCCCTATAGGTTCCTGCCCTGATGCCTATAGATATGCATATGTTGTCCTGTGAAGATAAAAATTATACAACCTAAAATAAGTGAAATTGAAGCAAAGCTCTGAGCCAATGGCACTTTATTAAAGGGTCCCTGGTCCACCCTAATGAAGTGGACCTTAGAATCTTCCTCATGATCTGAGATATCCCCTCCTTCCAGGGCCCTATTTTTATAAGGTTAATATCTAACCATTCAAGAACAGCTATACCAGATACAGAATAATTCCATTGGTTGGCATATGACAGGCTAGATAAAATAAGCAAAAATGGTCTGTCAAAAGAGTCACAAGTTGGGTAAAGCAAGTAATACGTCCACTGACTAGGTGGTCATGAGAAGAACAACAACTGTTTATGTTGGACAAGAGAGAATGGTCCCCTTTGCCATTCCACCAACCAACTGGGTTTGATTACCATGACAAGGTAAAACAAGGGTAGGGAGCTTCTGGCTGGCTTCCTTTGATTACACAAGGAATCTTAACCATCTGCAGCTCATGGCTCCTGGGCCAAATACACAGAACTTATAATCATTTCAAATTGATTGACACTGATTAGAACAGAATAAGGGTGGGGTCTTCAATGAATCAACTTCCTTAGTTCCTGTCCTTAAAAACCACCATTTTATCCCACCACCCCTACTAGTTATTGTCCTATAACCCTCCTTCCCTTGTGAGCCAAACTCCTAGAGAAGGTCATTTACTCTAGTGGTTCTGTTCCTTTGTTCTCACTCAGTTCTAAATATTCCACAATCCGGCTTTGACTTTATCATTCAACTAGAATAGTTATCTCCAGGGTCACCAATGATTTCTTAATTGCCAAATATATTCTTTATCCTTGAATTCTCTACTGTCTTTGACACTGTTGACTACCATCTTCTCCAGCCAAATGCTATGCACTCATCCCTAGGGTTTGCACTGCTCTCTGCCTGTGACAACACATTCTCAGTTTTCTTTGTTGTATCTCCCTCTGCCTAACAAACTAATGGTGGGTGCCCCACCCCACCCAAAGCTCTGGCCTTGTCCTCTTTTTCCTTTGTATAGCATCTGATTTTGTAAACTCATCAGTTCCTATGGGTTCAGTTATCATCTTTATAAAGACTCTCATATATAAATATATGGATGTTTATTTATATGTGTTTCTACACACACATGCACACACACATATATTTATAATCTACTGCAATCTGGTAGAAAAAATATATATGTATCCACACACATATACACATCATATTTATATACAAATATACCTAAAATATATAGATATATGTGTACACAAATACTTCATGTGTGTATATAGTATGTATATCTACACATGCATATGTACCATATAGAGATATCTGTATTATATATATATATGTATATATACACACATATTTATAGTCTGCTGCAATCGGGTACAATATAAATATATGCACATACATGTTTATATACAAATATATATAAAATATATGGATATATCTGCACAAATATTTCATACACACATAGTGTGTGAGCTAGAAGATTCATATGCATGTACATGTGCATATATGTGTGTGTGTGTATGCATATCCTGCCCTAACCCCTCTCCTGAGGTCTAGTCTCATAATACTACCTGCTTCTTAAACATATCAAACTGGATGGCTCTTAAACACCTTAAACTAAACCTGCCAAAAAAGAGGTCACCAGTAGAGGATACTATCATCTTCCCAGTCATTCAGACTTCCCAGCTTCTGTGTCATTCCTGACAAACTCTCAGATTCACTCCAAATATCTAATCTGTTATGACCTTTCTTATATACAATGTAATCCTCTTCTCTGCCCTCCTCAGGAATGAACTATTTCAATAGCCTTCTTGTTGATTACCTTGCGTCAAGGTTGTCCTCATTCCAGTCCATCCTCCAATCATCTATCAGAATTATTTTCCTAAAGCAAACATCTGACCCTATCATCCCTGCCCAATCTCACTTCAGTCCTATTCTTAGAATACCTAGTTTCCCTCAAAGAAAAACTAACCCTCTTAAAGGAGGCTTTTTCTAAGTGCTCTTGTAGATGTTAGCTTTGCTTTCCTCTTGAAATTACTTTGCATTTCTTTGCAAATAGTTTGTATGTATCTATGCATATTTTTTAATCCTCACAGTAGAGTATAAACTACTTGAGGACTGGAGCTATTTAATTTTTGTCTATACATCCTTGCAACCCAACTCATTGCTTCCCACAGAGGAGATAATAAATGTTTATTGAATTCATTCAAAGGAAAAAAATAATTATTATCCAGCTATGACACACTGTCAGCAGCACTTTATTTGGTTCATGAAGATTGTATTGGCTATTCTTTTTGCTTTTTAACGTTTCCAGCTTTGTTGCAAAGATCTTTGATGTACAACTGATTTGTTAATCTTGGTATTGCTCGGTTTGAAACAAACAAACCACTTTCCAGTAATATGCATAGGACTCCAGTTTTGGACTGGCCACTCTGAAAATCTAGCAACTGTATGCTTCCTGATTCATCATGTTGCTTAAGGCTTCAGATTGGCTCATATTTGGACCATTTGGCCTCACTGTGTTTCCTGCCTACAGCTATATATTTTACCACTTATGAACCATTGATCCAAATAGGAACTAAGCTCCATGCTGGGTTTGGAGTCATAAGGATCTGAATTCAATTCTTGACTCAAACACTTACTAGTTATATGTGACCTTGGGCAAATAACTTAATCTCTTTCAGCCTCAGTTTCTTTATCTCTAAAATGAGGATAATTAGAGCACCTAACTGAGAGGGTTGTGAACAAAAGAGATAACACATCTAATGAGCTTTGTATACCACAAATGGCTTTATAAATTCTATTGTTAATATTATTATACAAATGAGTATGGAAAAATCAGTGAAAACTCATCACCATAATAGGAAAAAGAACCCCAAATATATGGCTTATTGATGGTAGATCAGGAACTTCTTAATAACTGGGAAGAGGATCCTGGCATCAGAAGAGTATTTAATAAATGTTAATGGTTCCATTTTCTTTGCAAGGTTTCCATATGATTGAGCATATATAAGCATTATATGTACTACAAAGTAATTCCATCTACATCTGTTTCTGCTATGGTTCCAGTGCTCAATTAAGATCAAACAATTGATCAGGCTATGATCATGACTAGTAGAAACAGACCATTTGGACCACTTGAGGACTAGAATTGGAATACTTTGTTTTTACTAACTATGTGCAAATATAATTGCAGATGACTCCATGTTTCTGAGGAAATGACTTTTTTAGAAAGGATCATATATTTTGCACCCTCATATAACCATAGTTTGGTGAGGTCTGGCTGAAGCAGTATAGTTATATTCTCTAAATGACTAGGATATATCCTATTACTTCCTTCTCTAGCAGCAGAGTGACTATTTTTCGTAGTCAGATTCTTACAGATAATATTTGATTATCCATGAGATACCTCCTTTTCTCATGTCTTACTTTTTTGACAGAACTGAAGTTGTTGTATCTAGTTAGTTTCAGGAAGGTTGACACAAGACAGAACTTTAGCTCTAAAAGTAGAGTCAGCATAAATTATCAGCATTCAGTGAACATTGAACAATTTTACAGGTCCATTAAGCAGTGATTTTAAACTTTATGTCAATATACTCCATCTTCACATGTCAAAAATAAACAGAAAATGACATTTTTCATGCTTTTGGTTCCTTTGTGGGCTTTATTCCACTCCTCCCTTTCTTAATTCTAAAGGCTTATTTTTTTTCCTTTCAGAAAATAGTTTTTGCAATCTGATTAACCCCTGAGGACTACAATATTGTCTCCCTACCTCCACCAACAACCCCCTCTTTCTTCACTCCTTCACGCTCTCCCTGAAACAGATTGGTTTAGCAGATTCATTCCTTGGAGTTAGAGTACGTGGAAGACACATCTGTAATGCCTTATGCTTGACACTTTGCTAGATAGTGCTAGGTGCACTATATGTCAAGAGAAAAATAAAGCAGTTTCAGTTGTCAGCTTGAAACATCAAAACTATTTCTTCCGCTCACCTAACACTTCTATTCTTAGAGCAACAGGTTTTGCTTAAGGACTGAGATATTTGGTTTTGACTTAGAAACTATATCTTTCATCTGTCTATCTATCTATCTATCCATCTATCTAAAAATGACATGAATGGGATCTTGCCAATATATCTGGGTTGATGTACATAATCACCTGCATGTTGAAATATGCTACACAAGAACTGATGATCTGACCATTCCCTGCTGTCAAAGGTATGTGTTTACAGTGTTTTGAGGTAAAGCAAGGTGCGTCTAAGTATGAGAGCATTTGGAATAATGAATAAGTTACTTTTTTTTCCCCTCTAAATTGCTTGGCTAAATGCACAAGATTCATGTTCATCAAATTACAGGATGATGCAAAGTTGGAAGACATAGTTAATAGATTAGAAGACAGAATCTGGGTCCAAAAAGACTGTGATGGGCTGGGACAATGAGCCAAATCTAAGAAGATGAAATTTTATAGGAATAGATTAAAAATTAACTATTGAAATACAGGATGGGAGAGACCTAGTTAATAGTTGCTCATGTTTAAAATAAGACCTATAGGTTTCAATTGACTGTTAGCAAGTAAAGGGGCACAAGGAAATAAATATTTCTTTAATTTAATAGTACCTACCTCCCGGGATTATTGTGAGGTTCAAATGAGATAATATTTTTAAAGCACTTTGCATGCCCTAAAGTGATATCTAAGTGCTATATACTACTGTTATTATTACCTACATGCCCAGAGAGTGGAATTCTTAATCTTAAATAAAAATAAAAAAGACAATTTTAAATATTACTTTTACAAATGCACAGCAATCAATCAACATTTATTAGATCTTATTATGGGCCAAGCACTCTGCTAGGCACAGGAACAAAAATAGCTCCTGTCTTCAAGGAGCTTATATTCAATAGAAAAAACAACAGGTACATAAATGTATTAAAATATTTACAAAATAAATACAAACACTGGTACCTGGGAAGGTCTAGAAAGGCCTTTAACTAGAAAGGAGGGAGGACATTCCAGAGTTGGGAGACAGTTTGTGCAAACGCATGGAAATGAGGTATAGAAAATAAGCTAGTTTGACTGGAATATAGAGAGCATGCAGAGGAATAATAGGGGTTGTGAATTCCAGGATCAAGAGATATCTTGTGTAGAACCATGGAGATGAGTGATAGGATGTCACTTATGAGGAATAGGAAGTGGATTAGTTTAGCTGTTCTGTAGAACTTATGAAGTGAAGGTATTTCCCATCGGATGCCATGTAGAAGTTCTATTCTGGACATGTTAAATTTAAGATATCTACATAGCATCCAGTGGGAAATATCTCCTTATAGGAAGTGAGTGATGGGGTACTGAAACTCAGAAGACAGAGTAGGGCTGGATATAGCTCTGGGAGTCATTTGGATAGAGATGAAAATTGAACCTATGGGAACTTATGAGAAAGTGACTAGAGGAGAGGACTCAGGACAAAGCCACAGGAAAGAGGTAGGACGTAAAGGATGACCCATAAAATGGACTGAAAAGGAATGGTCAGATATATAGAACTAGAGCAGTATTGCAAAAGCACAGAAAAAAGAGACTATTCAGGAGAAGAGGGTGATTAAAGTGTCAGTTGGTACAGAGAGGACAAGAAGGATAACAAGTAAGAATTGCTCTCTTTCTGGAAATATAGATAATAATAAGAGTAGCACATAGCATTTAGATAGTACTTTAAGGCATACAAAGCATTTCTCAAATATCATCTCCTTTGATCCTCTTAATAATCAATCATGGGAGGTAGATATTTTTATTATCCCCACTTTATGGATGAAGAAATTGAGGACAGGCTGGGGTTGGGGGAGGAGGTTGACTCCAACCACCTATACATGATAAGAGTCCCCACAGACTTTTCCCTTTAGATTAGCTAATTGATGTCTTGGAAGGCTTTCTTTGACCAGCTGAAGGGATATTCTAATTTGTACTCTTACATTACTTCCTTTTACCACTTATATGACAGTTATGTGACATTCTGTTTTGTGCAAAAGGATCTATGACACATAAAAAACATTAAGAGCTGTTTTAGATCTTACTCTTTTTTTATGTACAGTAACAGACCACAGACTTTTCTATCAAACTAGGCTAACCAGAGCTGATAAAAATGACTCATTGTGACTTTTTCCTTGAATTTTTCCATCAGGATTTAGTCTAGTGCACTTTATATATATGTTTAAATAAGTTTTTTTTTCCTTTAAAGGGCAGGAAGCTGCTATACTGATTCTTCCTATGCTACCCTTTTGACTCTGTCCAGGAGAAATATATTTCCATCTGTGTGTCTGTGAATATATTTCCATCTGTGTGTCTGTGTGTCCTTTTCTATGCTTTCCTATGTCAAGATTGCCCACCTGCTATAGTGATTCCCTAGGGTATAGGGATAGGTATCTATTTAATCTTTTTTTTTCCTATGTCCCACATAGTGCCATGTGGAGGAATATACTTAGTGCTTATTCATGATATTTATGATAGTGATTTTAGGGTAAATAAAGCTAATGTATTTGTGACACTGGTCTATCCAGACCCCTATGAACAAAATCATTTATACTAAATGACTGGCTCTGATATTTCCATATAACTGTATGTCCAAAAGCTCTGCTCTTTTCATCAGGGCTATATTTAGGTGAATTGTACTGAAAGATGTTTTCCTTCTTTGTTTGAATTCTCCACATCCTGAAAAAGAAGCATTGATATAAAAGGGTCAGAAGAAGACATTAAAAAGGGGTTTTCTATATATTAGCAACACATTTGGGGAAAAATGTGACATGTAAATGATATGAGCTAATGCAATTGGGGGCGGCCAGATGGCTCAGTGAATAGAGCACTGGGCCTGGATTTAGGAAGACCTAAATTAAAATCTGATCTCAGACACTTTCTAGCTAAGTGAACCTAGATAAGTCACTTGACTTCTGTTTACCTTAATCCGTTGGAGAATGTAATGGCAAACAATTCTAGTATCTTTGCCAAGAAAATCCCGTAGACATATGGTCACAAAGAGTGGGACGTGACTGAATAACAGAAAAACAATAATAATGCGGAATTAGCTAGTGCATTGAGAAGCCTGTTTCAGGAAGTAATCCTATATTCTCTTCCTTGTTACTTTGCATTTGGAACTTTCCATTCAGTTCTATGTGTCTTATAGGAAAACCACTGATAAAACAGAGAATATATGAAATAAGTTACTGGTGGTTGTTCACAGTCATTAAGATCATGTCATGCCAGGATTCATAAACAGGATTGGGGATGTTTAGCTTGAAGAGGAAAAGCCCTTGTTGGCGAGGAAGATAGCTAACTTCTAATGTATAAATGGGTGTCATGTGGAATAAAGATTTATTTCTTTTTCTTGGTCCCAGGAGATAGAATGAGAAGCCACAGATAGGAGTTCCAAAGTGCCAGATTTAGGTATGATATAAAGGGGGAAAACAAAACAACCCAAACTTTCTAACAATTAGATCCATACAAAAGTAGATGAGTGTTTTGGGAGGTTCTCCTTCACTTGAGGTATTCAAGCAATGCATGTATGCCCTCATTGTGTATATTGTCGAGATGTAGTTTTCAAAGTTTTTGGTTTCAGGATGTCTTTACATTCTTTAAAAATTAAAGAGCTCCCTGACCCTCCCCCCAGCTAAATCTTTTGAATATATGGGTTGTAGCTATCAGTATTTACTGTATTAGAAATTAAAACATATTTGTTGAAAATAGTTTTGACTTTGTAAACTCTCTGAAGGGGCTTGGTGATGCCCAGGGACCCTCCGAACACACTTTGAAAACCACTATTGTAAAACAAATTCTTATGCAGTTACAGATTTGACTCAGTGTTGACTGAGAGTTCTTCCAACTCTAAAATTCTGTGTCTTTCACATTGATTCATGCATAGTATCCAAAGCCAACTGGAATATCTGTCATGGGGTTTTGTTCCCATTGATCCAAAGCCATAAAAAATGAAGATAAAGCCATAATAGAATTTTAAAAATATAAATAAAATACATAATTTCCATACTTTGGAAATTAAAACAAGTGGGATCCTGGCCCTATGATTTTTTTAATCCATTAGAATTCATTTGGGGGTGGGGGTAGGGAGAAAAAAACCCAACATGTTTACAGACAGTGATAGGAAAAATGTCAATTTGTGTTTTACAAGATACCTAACATAAGCCCACTAGCAGGGAACAAGAAAAGACTAGCCTTCCCTTCCAAATTAATTGGTTTCAATCCTTTGAGTACACTGTTTAATGAATAGATAAGGGCGAAAGAGTGGACAGCTGGATTTCAAAGCATGTGATACCACTGTATGCCACATGGATTGATTTACAAGATCAAAAGCATAGCTTAGGGGAAGAACTCTTGAAATGGATTTCAACTTGGCTTTGGGACAGGAAACTACATGTCAGTGAGAGAGGCCAATTCATGGCAAGCATGGTTAACAAGTAGGGGTCAGTTGTTCGGTCTCTACATGTTTGACCTTGAGAGAAGCGAGAAGGATTTCTGAAGAGTTTTAATTGGACTAACAATGGAAAATGAAGCAAATGAGACTTATGGATCAAAGAATAGTGTTTAGAGTTGTTTAGTCAGAGAAAGAGACCCGAGGAAAATATTCCAGAGCACACATTATCTGTATAATGTCATATAGATGCATATAAATATTTATTGTATAGAAACTCTCAGAGTCCGGAAAACCATGGTTCAAGTATAGTCTCTGGCTGTATGATTGTGGGGACAACACTTACCCTCTCTGTGTTATAGGCAATTCTCTAAGATCATAAGTTTCAGAGGGGATACTGACCTGCATGTGTAGAGGGAGTTTCCTAATTGGTTGAGTTCTCTATAGTCATGAAATCACAGGTCCAGTCTTTAACCTTATATAAATCACATAAATTCAAATTTCAATTGAGGTTTCCAATTCCAAATATAGATTTATTTGGGTTTTGCTTAAGAACAACTTATGTGGCAATGGAATTCTTATGTGTAGAAATCGAATGTCTTATTTTCTAACCTTTTCCTTGGAGATGAATAGAGAAAATAAAACATTTCAGTGCATTGAGAACAAAGTGAATATTGAGGTGTGAGCCTATTGAATTTGCCTCAACTAACTCCAGTTATTACCTTTATCCCCATTGCCATAAGAGAATGGATATAGAGCTGCAAAGCACCTTGTTGGTGATGGAGTACAGGCCCTATCTTTTTGCAAATGAGAAAATTGAGGTTTAAAGAGGCAAATGGAGATTAAGTGACTAGACCAAAGTCATGTCACTGATAGGTGTCTGGGGTAAAATTTGATTCCAAGATTAGCCTTGATGCACCATGCTATCTGGCCTCTTTGAATGTGTAGTGTCTCTTTGTGTGATTCTGGATGTCCAGAGCTTGTTGTATTATATTATTTTTGTTTAAATACAATTGATGGTGTACCATTATATCTCCATTACTGCCATCGGTGCTGAAGAAAATTCCCTAGTATGTAGTGGCACTAGGGTCCCCAGTACAATAAATACTAAACCATTATTTTAGGAGCAAATTTTAGGGAGCTATAGATAGCTACTTGGGGGTTGTGAGAAGTAGAACTAACAGCAATATGATCTGGGGATGAGTGAGACAGGCTGACTAGGGCTATGTCCTGCCCCTCCCTATCTCTACCTCTCTGGTTCTTTCTGTTTCCCTCTGTCTTTCTCTGTCTCTCTGTTTCTTTTCTTCTCTCCCTTTCCATATCCCCTATCTTTCCCCATCCTTTCCATTTCTTCTTTTTCTTTCTTCCTATATTCCTTTTCTCCCCTTTTACCTCTTAAACTTTGTAAAACTTTAGGGGCTATACACATTTCTGTGTGTGGATTTTTGCTTATTTCTCTTCCTGCTCTTCTCTCCCTGTTTGTTTTCTCCCTTCATTCACTTTCCTCTTCCCTTTTTCATTGTCTTTCATTGCATCTCCACCAGGTTACTATCTTCCTCAGTCCAGATATCCTATCTTGACTGTCAGGATGGCTTTTTTTGAGCCTAAAGGCCAAGCAAGTCTTTTAATCTGCTATCAGACTTTAGTCATATGGGCTCACTGTTTGGGAATAATTTTCACCCCCATTTATTCTTTGTTTTACCCTTGCTGAAAGGTGGTTCCCCGGTCCTTTCAAATGGGATTAGTTATAGTCTGCTTCTTATTGTCTTTGCTCCTTAATAGTCTCAATAAGAGCTAACATTTACAGAGCACTTACTATGTGCCAAGCACTGTGCTTAATTTTACAATTATCATCTCATTTGATTCTCACAATAACCCTGGGGCATAGGTTTTTTTTTTTTTTCGGATTCCATCTGGTTTATTTTTTAGTGTCCACAACTTATTAATCAGAGAGCAAGAGGTTCAGGAGACTCCACTTGTGACTCCTCATGCCTCAAACTCAAACTCGAAGTATTGTGAATCAAAATAGTGAATTCGGTCGTAGCCATCCTCCCCACCACTGCTGTAGCTCTTGCCATCAGGATGGAAAGCAACACTGTTGATGGGGCCAAAGTGACCCTTGACTCTTCCAAACTCTTCTTCAAAGGCAAGGTGGAAGAACCTGGCCTCAAACTTGCCAATTCTGGTGGAGGTTGTGGTTACATCCATGGCCTGCTGCCCACCACCCAGGACTACGTGGTCGTAGATGGGGGAAAGAGCAGCTGAGTTGACAGGTCGCTCTGTTCTGAATGTTTTTTGGCGCTCAAGGGTGGTGGAGTCAAAGAGCTTGGCTGTATTGTCCTTAGATGTGATGACAAACATTGTCATGTCTCGGGATGTTTGAATGTCATTAATCTGTCTTAAGTGCTCCTTGACGTTCACCATTACTTCTCCAGACTTAGCACTGTACTGGTTGAGTTCCCCATTTTCATGGCCAGCAATGATGCACTCCCCCAAGGGTCCCCACACAGCACTTGTGATCTTAGCATCAGCATTACAGGGGATCTTCATGTATGGCTCATTGCTATCAATCTGGCTGGGGTCCCGGAGGTCAAAGAAACTGATAGTAGCCCATCTTCTTGTCCGTGGAGAACATGATGATGTTGCCTCCAAAGTCAAACCCACATGTACGGACAGCTGAATTGGTCTTCAGCAGAGCCAGCTGCTTCCCTGTCTCACAATCCCAGAGGCGGCAGCTATTGTCGGCAGAGCCGGTAAGGACATGTTTGGTGTCCCAATCAGCATCCACACACCACACGGCTCCAGTGTGCCCCGTGTACGTGCCTAGCCTCTCTCCATTTACTGAGTACCATACATTGACAATGGGGTCCTTGGCCACAGTGAAGAGCAGGTCTCCCTCGGGGTGGTACTTGATCTGCGTGATGGACCGCTCATGGCCCTGGAGCATGATCGGTTTCATCATAGCGACTGCACCGTGACCACAGATCTGCGCAGCAGCGTGAGAAACCTTACCCCATATTTCAGATGGGGAAACTGAGTTTCGTGGGCCGTCCCGGGGCGGCGCAGGTGGCCAGTGCGGGAAGCGCCCCACCCCCTCCCCATTGCTCTGTTCGCAGCCCCGAGCTCCCCTTGCCAGAGATGGGGGGAGGGGGTCTGGGTCTGGGTCTGGGTCTGGGATGGCTGGAGGGTGAGTGACGGGCGCCCCTCTGTGTCCCAGGGCAAGTCTGTGCCCTGGTGCTGGTGTCAGTGCTATGGAGCGGCTCCAACCCGCTGCTGAAGAGGGCGACGGGCAACATGGAGCCGTTGTAGGAGGGGAGCCGGCTGGAGCAGCTTCTGCAGGAGATGAAGTACTTGTTTTTCAACTACCAGGTAGGCCTGGGGACCAGTGAAGGGGCCATAGGTTTTTTTTTTTTTAATCCCCATATTACAACTGAGGAAACTAAGGCAAACAGGAGTTAAATGACTTGCCCAGGGTTACAAAGTTAGTAAGTACCTAAAGCTGAATTTAACCTAGTTCTTCCTGACTAGAACCAGCACTCTACCCACTGTACTACTGAGTTGCCTCCTTTGGATGGAAGGACTGGAAATTAGAGAATGGCCTGGAGGGCTGTTAATTTCTTTCTATGCAATTTGTAAACATTTTTTTTTCTTATTCTGCATTGATTAGATCCTAAGGTCTATGAGAGTAGGCACTGAATTTTCTGTATACTCTGTAATTTCTTAGGTAAATCTTAACAATAATAAATTAAACTTTCATAGCACTAGATTTACAAAGCAATTTTTTCCCCACGACTTTAAAGGAACGGAACAGGTATTATTATCCTCATTTTAGAGATGAAGAAGCTTTGGTTTACTAAGGTTAAGTGACTTACACGTGGTCATAAAGCTAATAACTATTAGAACTGGATTCAAACTCAGATCTAGGGTGTTCTCCATTGCTCCATCATGCTGCAATCCTTCCTCTGTCTTGTACAAGCTTCCATCTTTCCCTGCAATTCTAATGACATTATACTCTTGAAGTTTACCAACACAGACCAGCTTCACCTTCTTGATACATTCTGTTCCCTGGGGAATTGTATCCTCATGTATCTTATCTTAACTTTTCCTACTATTCATTCTATATCATTTTTGCTAGATCCTTTTTCCCCCCTGTTCCCTAAAGGGAAACATTCTCCAAAGACATTTTTATCTTTGGTCTTCTCATCTTTCTCTGCTGTCTTCCTTGGTTGTCACCTCCACTTTTACAGCTTCTTGTATCTGTTTTACTTCTTTTATCCTTCCAGATCTTTATCCCACATATCTTGAGGTCCATATCTGAATTTCCAACTGACTTTTAGATATCTTGCACTTAGATATCTTGCTGACACTACAAACTTGACCTTTCTAAAGTCAGTCATCATCTTTCTTCCTAAATATGTTCCTTTTCCTGGCTTATAATGGTCAGACTACAGCAAACAGACTATTATGAAAATAATAACTATAGCTTATACAGTAGCATCTTCTGTAGAGAATGAAGACTATATTCATGAATAAGCTTTATTGAGCATTTGCTATGTGCCAAACAATGTACTAAACACTGAGATCTTCACAAACAAAATATTACCTGCCTTTAACAATCTTACATTATATATGGAGAGAAAACATGTACATACAAGATAGATATAAAATAAATGAAAGGTAGTACTAAAAGGGAAAGCATGAGCAGGGGGCACTCAGGGAACTTGGCAAGATCCTATGAACTAAATTAACACATATGTTGGTCAATGTGAAATTGGACTCAGTAGCATGGTGAAAAATATGGCAGAAATGAAAGAGGCCAAAGGCTCATAGATATCCTGGAAGTTTCATGTTCTACAATATGAATATTTTCTTCAAAGATAGTTACTCACATTTACATAAGATCTTAAGGTTTATAAATGGCTTTCCATGATTGTGAAGTAGGTAGTGCAAAATATTATTATCTTTCTTGGTAGATGAAGAAGAGAAGTTGATGAACCATAGAAGTAATAAGTTTTGGAGCCAGGGTTTACATCTAGGTTTGCTTTTTCTTTGTTTTGTTTTTTGTCTTTTGGAGGGGGTGGTCAGGGTGATTGGGGTTAAGTGACTTGCCCAAGGTCACACAGTAAGTAAGTGTTAAGGGTCTGAGGCCAGATTTGAACTCTAGTCCTCCTGACTCCAGTGTTGGTGCTCTATTCACTGTGCCATATAGTTCCCCCTAGGTTTGCTTTTCCTTTTTCTTTAAAAAAATTTTTTTTGCTTTTTTTTGGAGGGCAACTGGGGTTAAGTGACTTGCCCAAAGTCACACAGCTAGTAATTGTGTCAAGTGTCTAAGGCTGGATTTGAACTCAGGTCCTCCTGACTCCAGAGCTGGTGCTCTATTCACCCTGCCACCTAGATGACCTGGTTTGCTTTTTCTTAATTCAGTATTCTATCATGCCAGAAAAATGCTGAAGAAATGTGTAAAAAAAATCTAAATATCTATATCTTTCTATCTATACATATATCACCTGACAATTGGAAAAATACTCTGTAACAACTGGGCATGCTTACAGCTTAACTCCCATAGGTATCATTAAAGGTGAGAGCCCCTATAGAAAAAAGGCAAGCCATTCCCACTAACTGCCACATTTGGGGAAGGCAAGTCAGCCTAGATGAAGCATCAAGACATGCAGAGGGAAAAACAGGAGGAATCATGCCAAGCAAGTTGAACTATTATCACTGACTGAATCACCCCCATGGCAAACTATTATAGAAAGAGCCGAGCTAATGAAGACCCCAAAAATAATTTTTTTGCTTCCAAATTCTTAAAATGTTTCATCATCAGAAATGGATATGGTTTTATCAGTGGAAAAGACATTAAAGAAAATGTATTGACATCTGCTTTGCTCCTGTACCTTAAGGACCATGAATCCTTTCCATCTGACTTACAGTTAAAGCCACCTATATATGTCTGTCTTTCCTATTAGAATGTAAACTCCTTGAGAACAGGGACTGTCTTGCATTTCTATTTGTTTCTATAGCACTTAGCACAGTGATTTGCACATAGTAAATATTTGATGAATAGATTTATAAATTCATTCCCTACCTCAAGAGTATAAGCTTTGGTAACTTGCCTTCTTATGACCTATTCTGTGATTGATGTAACAGTCAGTTCAGAATCAGCTGTCTGAATCATCCAATCATTGGAACATTAGAACATTGGAACAACATTGGACGTAACTATCAGATTAGAATAAAAGACTAAACCTTACTCTTGATTAGAACATCTCTGACCTGACCTATTTAAATGAAATGTAAACTGGAAAAAACACAAAACCAAAAAACTGAAAAGGGAAATGGACAGAGTTAAGACATCAGCTGTATTTATATACCCTAACTGATGCAAAAGAGACACCACAACAAGAAGGCCAAAGAACTTAGAAGATGCTTCAGTCAGCAAATCTCCTTGATAAGAAATGAGTCATGATAGCCAAGGATAACACTGATTCATAATATACAATTTCATTTGCAAAACATAACAGAGAGGGGGCGGAGCCAAGATGGCAGAGTAGAAACAGCTCATCCAAGCCACTCTGCCCCCAGATTCCCCCCAAACTATGTAAAAGGGGACTCTGAACAACTTTTGGAGCCCCAGCACCCACAGAACAACACAGAGAAGCTAACCTCCCTCTGAGGACAGCCCAGCAGCCCTGCAGGAAGGACCAGGGCAGCGGTCTGAGAGCCAGCAGCACACAGCGCTCAGAGCACAGGGAGTCGAGCTGAGCGGAGCCCAGGTCCCCGTGAGCCGAGGTTTTAGCCCCAGGGCGGCAGGGCCAGCAGTCGGCTGGAGGAACCCCAGAACACCAGCAGTCGTGGCGATTCCAGAATTATCAACATAGACATGCCTAGGACAAAGTAAGAGGTTAGTGTCCTACGGACTTTGGGACCAGTATTTGGGGAATGTGTTGGCTCCCTCCCCTGGGGGCTAGAAGCCACTGAGGAGACATGCCATTTTGTAGTTTTCAATAGGAAGCTCCAGCTCCTGGCCTTCGAACTGTAGGGAGATCCAGTGATCAGTCTTGGGGGGGTAATCGCTCTTACTTTAACCTCCCTGGATCTGGATTGTGATCTAGGGTGGAAGTTGTGGGTGGGTTTACAGCTTGCCAGAAACGGAAGTTGCCCCCCACACGTTCGGGGCGAAAATTCCTCTATCTGGCCTTAAAGCCATAGTGTGGCAAAAAGCCCAAAAGTCAAGTAATTAAGTGGCAACATGCCAAGACAAAGGAAACAGAAAAATGCAACCCTAGACTCCTATTTTGGGGGCATAGAGTGGGAAAAGGACTGTGAGGTCAAAAGTCCTGCTCCAAAAGCCCCAGGGGAAAACATGAGCGGGTTGCAGGCCATAGAGGACCTTAAGAAGGACTTTAAAAATCAAATAAGAGAAGTGGAGAAAAATTGGAAAGAGAAATGAGAAGGATGCAGGAAAAGTATGAAATGAGGGTCAACAGCCTGACTGAGGAAAACAACACCTTAAAAAATAGACTAGCTCAAATGGCAAAGGAGGCCCAAAAGGGCAATGAGAGAAGAATGCCTTAAAAAGTCGAATTTGCCAGATGGAAAAAGAATCTCAAAAGTTCACTGAGGAGATTCATTCCTTCAAAGTTAGACTGGAGCAAATGGAAACTAATGACTTTATGAGAAATCAAGATGCTGTTAAGCAGATCCAAACAAATGAAAGATTAGAAGGCAATGTGAAATATCTCATGGGAAAAACCACTGACCTGGAGAATAGATCCAGGAGAGACAATTTAACAATTATTGGACTACCTGAAAGCCATGATCAAAGAAAGAAGCTATAAATCACCCTTCAAGAAATTCTCAAGGAAAATTGCCATGATGTTTTAGATCCAGAGGGCAAAATAGGGGTTGAAAGAATCCACAGATCACCTCCTGAAAAATATACCAAAAATAAAACTCCCAGGAATATTATAGTCAGGTTCCAGAATCCCCAGATGAAGGAGAAAATACTCCAAGCAGCCAGGAAGAAACAATTTCAATATTGTGGAAACACAATCAGAATAATGCAGGACCTGGCAGCTTCTACACTGAGGGATTGAAGGGCATGGAATATGATATTCCAGAGGGCAAAAGAGCTGGGAATGAACCCAAGGGTCACCTACCCAGCAAAACTGAGTATTTTGTTTCAGGGGAAAATATGGTCATTCAGTGGAATAGAAGACTTTCAAGCATTCTTGAGGAAAAAACCAGAACTGAATAGAAAATTTGACATCCAGACACAAGAAGCAAGAGATGCCTGAGAAGGTAATCAGGGAAAAGAAATCAAAAGGAACTTATCAAAGTTGAACTATTTACATTCCTATATGGAAAAGCAATAACTGTGCTTATGATATCTTTCTCACTATGAAAATAATGGAAGAAGGGTATGTGGTCATATGAATACATATGTGAATGTGTGTGTATATGGTTACCATTATATATGGATAGAGGGCATAGGTTGAATTTGTTGGGAAGGAAGAATACTCAAGGAATGAAATTATGAGGTGAGAGAGGAAAGTGGCAAGAGGAGATGGGGAGAGACAGGGTAGGGTAAACTATCTCATGTAGAAGAAGCAAGGGAAGTGGTTGCAAGGGAGGGGGAGAATAGGAAGGCAAAAAAGGCAAAACCACATTCTCATTGAATTTGGTTCAGGGAGAGAATGACATACATACCAAATGGGATATCTCAATCTGCAGCAGAATAGGGGGAAGGGCGATGAGAGGAGGGATGATGGATGGGAGGGCATCCTTGGGGAGAGGGGAGGTTGGCAGTACCCACTATAGAAGAGGGACAGGATCATGTAGGGAATGGACCAGGTGGGGGGGTGGGATGAGTGGGAGGGAATTATAAGCAGCCTTGTTCAATATATCTACTATGATAATGTTTTGCATAGCTAGACATGTACAACATATACTGAATTACTTATCTCCCCAGAGGGAATGGGCGATAAGGGAGGAAGGAAATGGATCTGAAATTCGAGGTCTTAACATTAAATGTTTCAAATATATATAAATACTATTATTAATACTCTTTTGCTTATAATTGGGAGATAAGATGTGCAGGCATTGGGACACAAAGATTCACCTTCCTCTAATGAAAAAGTCGAATGGGGTATGGGAGAAGGTATGGGAGAGAGCAGATTGGAGGAAGCGACATCTTGTGGGACTGTTATTCTGGGAGGTTGGGTAGGGGAATAACGGGGGGAAAATGATTGTAACTCAAAATCTGGCGGAAATGAATGATGTAAAACAGAAGTTAATAAAGCATTTGTTTAAAAAAAAACATAACAGAGAAAGAGTTTTACAAGCAATATTGCATCCATATAACAGTGAAAAGGAGCTGAGGAGAAAACAAGCCTGTAGAGAGCTTAGTATCATATTTGGATAAAACAGAATATCCCAAGTGTATTTGCAGATAAAACTGAAAGCAAGTTAAAAAAAAAAAACCTCAGAAGCAAAATGGAAGATATCTCAGTATTTTAATAAAGTTTGAATTTCATCATTTGGTTTCTATTACCTTGGTAACTAATATAACGATAATAATTCCCATGTTCTAAGCTTTACAAAGTGCTTCCTTTACACTAATTCAAGGAGTTAGGGAGTCAAAAATTATCATCCTGTATTCTTATGGGACACATACACTGATTTGCAGATGTACAAACTGATAAGCGGTGGTGACTTTCCCAAGGTCACAAAGCCGGGATCAGAGTGGGGATTCAAACCTAGGTCTCCTGATGAAAAATAAAAACAAAAGCAAACAAAAACCCAAACCCCCAAATAACCAATCAAATGATACTTTTCCCACAACTTCAGATAAAGTGGCCAGGAAATGATATCATAAAAATCACTAGGTGCTGGTCTATATTTATAGAAGAAATTTATATTGAAAGTAATACAATTTCAAAAGACCAAATGATCATTTTTTAATGTAACTGAAAGTCAGGATGGGTATAGTCCAATAGAATATAAAACTTTCCAATGGAGATTTTATCAATTACACATAAGAGAAGTGGTTAAAGAATTTTGGAAACGTTAAAGCAGGATATAAATGCCAGCTATTATGATTGTTGTTACTGTTATGTGCCTGCTTTTTCACTTCTATAAAATCTTTATGAGATTAGGCTATGTATCCTCAATGAGAATGGAGTAGGCAGGACTTCACAGTTAATTTTCTACATCATACCACAAGATGACTGTCAAAGAATTAATTGGGAAGTATTACAAAATAAAAGGTCCTATTGTGTTTGTTGTTTTTAAGAAAGTATTGAATTTAGTCGAGCAAAATATGACTTAGTTCTCCACCAAAAACGTGTATCTTACATACATCAAAGTCATATGTGATGCTAAAACTGACCTGACTTTGGGAATTATTCTGTTAGCCACTGAGCATTCATATCCATCATGGTGTTAAATGGGCAGGCATATATTTGCTAAGAGTTTAGATCAGTGTCTTGAAAAATGTCCTTTTTAAGGTAGCAACCAAAGACAAATTCCCCATTGGTGGTGAAGTCCTGAAACTTTCCTTTTTGCAGATGATATTAAACTAGAATAAAAGGTCCTTGAAAATGAGATTGCTTCTTTTTTGTGTGTATACTCAGCACAATGCATGCACATGATATATTTAATAGATACTTGTCGATTTATTAATTGTATTAAGCCATGAAACACTAAAAATCCTCCTCAGTTAAATCAGTATTGTAAACAAAAAGAGTTTGCTTTAACCATCTACAATGGAAAATCATAGTGGATGAAAAATAGTATGAAATGCAGCATGATGGACATTCCATTGGATTAATCCATAAATATATACACATATATGTGTGTGCACAGATGTGCATGTATGTGTGCACATACATATATGTGTACATATACACATACGTATTGTGTATGTATGGGCAATTGCTGCATATGAATAATAGCTTGGTCTTGGAGCTGAGTTGGAGGAGAAAGGGATAAATTGCATTTCAGAGATCATGCAGTGATTTTAACGATCCCAAACTGCTCACTGCTGTGAAAACCTATCTTTCCAACACTGATATTCTCTTGATGATGTTCTATAGCTGCCGATCATGCACGCCAATTATCTCAGAAGAATGAAAACTACAGAGAGCCCAAAGGGAAGTCAGGAGATATATTATGGGTGTAAGCAGGCTGCAACATTTTCCTAACGACAATTTATATATATGAAAATGAGTAAAAAGACATTGTTGAGGATATGTCTGACTGGGAAAGGAGGTGGACTAATCTTAGAACAAGAATAAAAGGCAACAGATGGACAACCTGAGAGGCATACCGCTTCCCCCCCAACCCCCAAGATGCTGAAAGTACAAGAAGAACTCTAGTGCTTGAGTAGATTGATGGAGGATTTGTCGTTAAATAAGGAGAGGAATTGCACAGGATGAGGTGTGGGAGGTTTGTGATTGGCACCTGTGAAGGGAGTACCTCACACTGATGAAGTAACGGGACTTTCAAACTGTCCAAGTAATACACTGATGATGTGTGTTCTGAGGAAATTGTACAGCAGCCACTTATATGGAATACTTTGAGCCCTTTGAAATAGCTGAAGAACATCGTTGATTGTCTTCAAGTTCAGGACTCCTCTGCATTACAGGATAGAATTATTGCTTAAAAGAATTCTTCCTTCATTTTGTCCTGACATCTCAGCTAAACCAAAAGCCTCTTTTGCAGATTGAGGGAAGATGGTGCTCAGGAAAAGGAGATGACTTTCTTCTTTCCTTAGGAATAAGTACTGGGAAAACTTAGGAATTGTCAACTCCAGGTCTGGAGTCAGCAAGACCTGAGTTCAAATTTAGCCTCAGACATTTCCTAGTTGTAAGACTTTAGGCAAATCACTTAACCTCTATTTGTCTCAGTTGTTAAACAGGAATAATAATAACATCTATCTGGCAGGTTCATTGTGAGAATCAAATGAAATAACATTTATATAAAAACAAATCTGAATAGCACAGGGCCTGGCACATAGTAGGTACTATGGAAATGCTTAATCTCTTTTCCTTCTCTTTCCCTGTCCCAAAAGTACTGCAGGAGTTAATATAGTCTCCTCCAATAGCATTTCAGAATTAGGAGGAACCTCAGGGGTCAACAAGAGCAATTAACATCTGAACAGGAATACCCTTAACTGCATCCCTGACAAGTGCTTTTAAAAGTCCACTTTCTCTGTAAAAGACTCAATAAAAAATACTCTAAATATGCTTCATAAAAATACAGTACATTCCTTAAATTCCAAGCTCTCTACAACTTCCACCTATTGTCTCTAGCTCTAACTTTTGGGCCCGAAAAAAGCCAAAGCATTTTCTTCCCTATTAACCCTTAGAATACTTGATAACAGTGCTTGCTTCAGCAGCATATATACTAAAATTGGAATGATACAGAGAAGATCAGCATGGCCTGTGTGCAAGGATGATACACAAATTCTTGAAGCATTCCATATTTTTAAAAATAAATTCACACAATAACTCTGTCAAAAAAAAGAATACTTGATAACAGTTATGCCACCCCCTCCCCCAGTCTTCTCTTCTTTAGGATAAATATCCCCATCTTCAGCTGAAAGATTCTTCAACTTACCCTCCTATAACAAGCACTTAAGGTCCTCCTCTGGACATTATTGAACTTGTTGTAACTGGGCAAAGCTAAGAATACTCCATAGGGATCAGCAATAGGCCTCAGACCTAGAATGCACAACCAGGTGCAGCTCAGAATTGACCCAAAGAATTCAAGCTCAAGGCTGTCCTGGCTCTGCCAAACATGACAATGACTAGGGAGGGGTAGGAAGGGAAAGGGGAACATGCCTGTGCCCAGCATCTCTTTCTTCCTACACATTCTTCCTTAGCTTGCAACACTCAACAAATGCTTAGTGCTCATGCACAATCATGCATTCTCACCCTCTCCATGTATAACCTAAAAGCCTATACCTGGACTTGTGTTCTGTTTCCTCCGTAAGAGTTCTAAGATAGCCATCCAGAGGCCAGCTCTATCTACTACTTGTATAATCAGTAGCCAAGGACAAATATTACTCAACACTATCCCTTAGAAGGAGAGTGAGTGTGTTTGTGTGTGTGTATAACTACCTGTGTCAGTTTAGAATCTTCCAATGTTCTTCCACAGTTGCCTTCTCTTTAGATTCAGTAGCCAAATCATGAGTCTGACTCATATTAAGCTTATCTAAATTTAAAAAATCCCCAAACCTTCCCCCTCCCCCAGGAATTATTTTCTATATATTTACTATATTTATATTGTTGTTATGATTTATGTTTGCTGTTTTTATATAGATTTACTATGTATTTTCAATATATCTACATTTATATATATATATATATACACACACAACACAGGCCTGCATTGATACAATGAATATTTTGAAGCTAAGTGTAAAACTTTGCATTTATTTTAATTAAATATCATTTTATTAAATTTGCCTCGTCTTTTTAACCTATCAGAAATTTAAATCTCAGTTATGTTAGCTATTACAATGACTCTCTTTTAGACATATTTCTAACAATCACATACTCCATTTAATAATAATTATAACAAATATTCATACATTAATCTATATGTCTTCATAGTGTTCAATCATACAGCCCCCATGATCATAGGGAAGAGAGGACAGTACACAGGAGAATGAAGGAAGGAATAAGCACCTACTATGTGCCAAGCATTATGGTAAATTCTTGACAAATAGCTCAATCCTCACGATAGCCCTGGGAGGTAGCAGCTATTTTTGTCATTAATTCACAGTTGAGGAAACCAAGGCAGATAGAAGTTAAATGACTTGCCCATTGTCACATGGTAGAAAGTATCTGAGACTGGATTTGACCTAAGGTCCTCCTTACTCTAGACCCTGGAACTCTATCCACTGCTACCTAGCTGCCTCCAATGTTTAAAGATTAATAAATCCATGGGTGCAGCCTGCTGTGCCCTCTGCCTCACTCCATTAATCTCTTTCTATAAACTCATCTAAGTTATTCCTATTTTACTTACTCAAAAAGAGCTCATAGTTTGTTGGTGAATTTGAAAAAAGGCTCCAATTTGGCCCTCCTGTGCATAAAGCAGAGCTGCCTACGCTTAGCCACTCTTGCCAAGACCTGGCCTGTAATTCTGGATGGGTTTAGGAATCATGTACATTTCCTCTCCTCTCAGGAGCCAGAATTGAGAGCCGAATTTGTCAAGTGGCTGTTGGAAGCTTATGGCCAGCCACAGGTATTCTTGTATCTATGTAATGTGTATGTCATTGGTGGCTTGTATACAATAAATCTATAGTTCAATCTGAATAAAACAAGCCTGTCTTTCTATCTACATCTATAGATTTGGGCAAAATTTTCAGCTATATTACATTGTTATTGTTTTTCAATTGTTCGGTCATGTCTAACTCTTTGTGACCTTGTAGACCATTTCATATCAATACTGCCCATGGAATTTTCTTGGCAAGGATACTGGAGTGATTTGTAATTTCCTTCTCCAGTAGATTAAGACAAACAAAGTTTAAGTGACTTGCCCAGGCTCACACAACTAGTGTCTGGGTTGTATTTGAACTCAGATCTTCCTGTCTCCAGGCTCGGTGCTCCATCCACTGAGCCATCTAGCTGCCCCAGGGGAGCATTATTATATTAACTGTCCTTTAAAATTACTTTTGTAATAGTTCAATCTTCTCCATTTGCATCATTCCTTTGAGAAGTACCAGTTAAGTTTTTAAAAATTTTTATCTTATGGACATTATTTATTCATTAATTCATTTATATATTTATTATTTGCCTTTTGGAGAGGGGAAGGCAGGGCATTTGGGGTTAAGGGACTTGCCCGTGGTAACACAGCTAGTAAGTGTTAAGTGTCTGAGACCAGATCTGAACTCAGATCCTCCTGACTCCAGCGCCAGTGCTCTATTCACTGTGCCACCTAGCAGCCACAATGAACCTTATTTAAAGGAGAAAATGCTTCTATCTTTATTCTTTTCATAGGTAAAGCAGACATTTTTAAAGAAAGTAGGTAAAAGAATCTTTTCAACTTCAGAATACTAACCTAAAACACATAGAAAGTTGTGGTAGAAGTTAAAATATGCAATGCACTGGTGGCAGGGAGAAGTTTCTATTTTTCCCCTTCCCTCCCTCCTCCCACCTCATTGGTTCAGGTATTATGGAACTGTTCATATTTTGAACTATATTTTCTCTGTACAAATAGAGCTATGAATAACCTATCACCCCAGGAGGATTTTTAATGCTTAACCCCTAAAAGCAAAGGCATCACTTGTTATTGTACATAAAGTTGTACCCTTTAAATAAGCCTTTCCATATGGTGGTATGCTTTGGTTTAGATCAGACAGGTGGTGGAAACCACATCTAAAGTTACAGGCAGGCCTCAGTAACCATTTCTTTGCAGGTAGGTTGGAGAAAATGAGTGCCAATCTGGGCAATTCCCTTGGCAGCCAAACTCAGAAGCCTTGCAGGCACAGGTGTATTTTCGGATCTCTCTACCTTAGAAGCTTGGCAGCTTTGTTCCTTTGTGCTGTGAGGCCATGTCAATTTTTTTCCTAAGGTCTCATTTTCAGAGAAATCTCTTGGGGTCTGAGTCAAGGAGGAAAGGACTGGGTGAAGACACAGGCAACATTCGCTTTTTTAAAAATATATATATATTTTTTCTTCTATTGATTGTCTTCAAATGTGCAGAATGTCCCCTTGGTGAAAGTTTCCCAATTAAATGATGTGAACCTTGACCAAGGATTGGCATAGACTGTGGGTTCAGAAATGTATTGTATTGTGTTGGGAATTTGGAATTTTTTTTAATAAAAAATAGTTCTGAGGAAAGAGAAAATATAAAGAACTAAAGAAAGAAGATAATTCCATCTTCTGGGAAAACTGAGCACCAAGGACTGATTTAAAGAGTTGTGACTGGGGAGATCATGTCTCATTCTCTCCTCTGCGGAGTGGAAAGACAATTGCACAAAGTCAGAAGACTTGGGTTTTAGGTCTAAACTGCTACTCTACTTTGCACCTGATGCTCTGCCTGGTTTCAATTCCATGGAACAACATGCCTATCCCAGGTTAAGCTAATCACTTCCAAAATCACCACCAAGCTGCTGACTGAAGTCTTCCTTGATACTGGCTCCTCTTGCCTTTGACAGGAGCACTGATGGGTAGAGTACCAAACTCCTAATACTTTTTTTTATAGAGGGCAGACACTAGACTCTGAGATTGCTTCACTTTGCATCAGCCCCTTTGGTGTAGTTTCAATTTCATAAAACAAGATAAATCCCTAGTGTCTCCCCCTACCCCTTTCTGCCCTCTTTGGTGTGTTGCCTTTCCCTCCCCCCCACTTTAGATTGTAAACTCCTTGAGGGAAGGGAGTGTCTTTTGTTTTATTAATTGTATCCCCAGCACTCAGTAGAGTGCCCAGAACACAGCAGGTGTTAATTGCATTGGAAGGAATTTGCTTACTACCTTATCTCTGTCAAGATACTTATCTTTAAAATGGGAAGTGATACTACTTTTCATCCCCACTTTTCTATATACTATATGGAATATACTATATTCTGAGAACCTTATTTATATTATATATATAATATGCATATTATATATATGTATACTACACACACACACACACACACACACACACACACACACACACACACATATATATATATATATATATATATATATATATATATATATTCTGAGAACCTTATTTAAAGGAGAAAATGCTTCTATCTTTATTCTTTTCATAGGTGAAACAGACATTTTTAAACAAAGTAGGTAAAAGAATCTTTTCAACTTCAGAATACTAACCTAAAACACATAGAAAGTTGTGGTAGAAGTTAAAATATGCAATGCAACTGGTGGCAGGGAGAAGCTTCTATTTTTCCCCTTTCCTCCCTCCTCCCACCTCATTGGAATATACTATAAAAATGTAAAACATGATTAAATATGTTACTGTTATCCATTTTCTCTTTGTCTTTCTAGGAACTGGAGCTTGATAAGGTGGGAGAGTAACATCTGTTTCCTTAGGATGTCTGTCCCCTTCCCCTTTCCTTTGTAGAACTTGAATTTCTGTGAGTTCTTTCCATGGCCAATTCCTGATATTCATTCATCCATGCTGCCTTCTCTCTCTTATTTGTGAGGAAGTAATAGTTTTTGTTAGAATCTCAACACCTTTTCCTCTTTCTGGAAAATAGAATTACTTGAATATCAAATCCTCTAGTTTTATACTTTTGAAAAGGTCAATATCCTGTTTCCTTTTGCTGGCTAATTTTGAGATTGGTAGAGATTTTGTACATATCTTCCAAATTCTTTAAAACATAGCTTGACTGTTCCAAGGATGGAATAATTTTATTCTACAAATGTATCATTATGAAAAAACAATGGTCATTTAATAAGTTTAGGTACTTTGTCAGTAATTCAAGTAACCTGCTACCAGTTGGTAGTGGTGCCTTATTCATGGCCATATGGTCTAAATACAACTCTAAACCTGTTTATCTGAGCTGGAGAGGTAACAGAGGTTTGAGAACTGACTGGCATCCAGAAATTTGTAGTTCTCAGAGAAAAGCATTGTCTCTCAGTCCTAAAAGTGATTTAGGATGATTGAGATCTTTCACTTGGAAGGTAAAATTGAGTTATACCCTGGAGTTCTTAAGGAGACATACATAGTATTGGAGAGGATGATGGAGATGAAGAAGCACCATAAGTTATGAACTGGAAAGAATCGCCAGCACAGAGAAAACAGATGAAAGGAGAGATAAAAAGTAGGGCTGAGCTGAGGTGGAGACATGAGAGGCTGAGGGTCCTAAAAGCATCCCAGAGTAAAAGATTCAGAACAGAATTACTGGTTGTGCCCACTACTCCAAAGACTGGGGAAATTTCAAGAAAAGGTCTATCATTCCACCAACTTTCCCTTCTGATACTCATCCATTAGCAGACACTGTAACAAATTCCACTATCTCCCTTCTTTCTTTCTATTCATGTGTTGCTGAACTAAGCTCGTGGAAATCATGAAACCGTAATGATTGAAAATCTTGAAATTATGAAACTCTGGTTCAGTTTATATAACCTAATCCCAATTAGTCCCCACTGCAGGAAGGTAAGCATTCGATTCCTTCCTAATTGATTCATCATCCTATTTTCTACAGTGGCTATTCCAAACCTCCTCTCAAGCTTCCCACAGCACCTCCTCCCCCTTCTCTCTCAGATAAGTAAATTGTCTTGTAATTCACTGAAAAAAAATTGAGGCTATTTTCTGAAAGTTCCCTCTTTTATCTTATGTCATTTAATTTTTTTTCTCCCACTATCTTCTCTATTCTGGTCTTAGAGGAAAAGGTGATCCTTCTCCTTGACAAAGTCATCCTCTCTCTACAGGAACCTTTGATTCCTTCCCCCCTTCTCCAGCAAATTGCTTCCACTATAATCCTCCCTCTCTTATTTATAATCTCTCCTTAGCTTCTGTCTTCTCTCTGCTTCCTAAAATTGTGCCCATGTTTCCTCCACGGAGACTCACGCTTAATCCTACCATCCTATGTCTCTTCTCCATAGCTAAATTCCCTAAGAAAGCCATTTATATTTACTACTTCCAACCCCTCTTCTCTCACCCTTTTCTAAGCCTTTTGGAATCTGACTTCCTACTTCATCATTCAACTGAAATTGCTCCATCCAAAGTTAACAAAGATCCCTTAATTGCCTTTTCCCCAATCCTCATCTAGCTTTACTTTTGTGTAGTATTTGACACTGTAAATCACCTTCTTCTCCTGTATACTCTCTCTCTGTAGGTTTTCCTGATGTTACTCTCCCTAGATTTTCTTACTGCCAGTCCAGCTTCTCATTGTCATTTTCCATTTCTTCTTCCATATCAAATGCACCAACTGGTGGGTGTCTCCCAACATTCTGTCCTGAGTACTCTATACTATTTCATTTGAGGATATCATCAGTTTCTATTATCATCTCTATGCAGATGATTCCTAGATCTGTCTACCTAGCCCTACTCTCTGTCATGTATTCAGCTACAATGACATCAACTGCCTCTTGAAACCTTAAACTGAAAGTCACCTCAGATTTAGTATGTCCAAAACTGAACTCATTTCTATCCTCTACATACCTTCTAACTACCCAAGCTTCATTATCACTATTGAAGGCACTACCATCTTTCTAGTCACTAAGCCTTACAACCTAGGTCCCCTTCACCTCTCTATTCTCATGTACATCATATATCCAGTCCATTTCCAAATGTTATCTTTTCTACTTTCTCAACATCCCTCATATGTTTCTTCTTCTCCTTACCATATAGCCACAGTCCTAGTTCAGGACCTCATTTCTTATCTCCTAAACCAGAGGTTCCCAAACTTATTTGGCTTACCACCCCCTTAAAAATTACTCAGCACATCCTAGAAATCTACTTTCTTTAATTTTTTTTTTTACAAATACTTTATTAACTTCTGTTTTACATCATTCATTTCTGCCAGATTTTGAGTTACAATCATTTTCCCCCCATTATTCCCCTACCCACCCTCCCAGAATAGCAGTCCCACAAGATATAGCTTCCTCCAATCTGCTCTCTCCCATACCTTCTCCCATACCCCCATCGACTTTTCCATTAGAGGAAGATGAATCTTTGTGTCCCAATGCCTGCACATCTTATCTCCCAATTATAGGCAAAAGAGTATTAATAAGAGTATTTATATATATATTTGAAACATTTAATTTGATTTCAGATCCATTTCCTTCCTCCCTTGTCACCCATTCCTTCTTGGGAGATAAGTAATTCAGTATATGTTGTACATGTCTAGCTATGCAAAACATTATCATAGTAGATATATTGAACAAGGCTGGTTATAATTCCCTCCCACTCATCCCACCCCCCACCTGGTCGATTCCCTACATGATCCTGTCCCTCTTCTATAGTGGGTACTTCCAACCTCCCCTCACCCCAAGGATGCCCTCCCATCCATCATCCCTCCTCTCATCCCCCTTCCCCCTATCCTGCTGCAGGTTGAGATATCCCATTTGGTATGTATGTCATTTTCTCCTTGAACCAAATTCAATGTGAATGTGGTTTTGCCTTTTTAGCCTTCCTTATTCTCCCCCTCCTTTGCAACCACTTCCCCTACATGAGATAGTTTACCATACCATGTCTCTCCCCATCTCCTCTTGCCACTTTCCTCTCTCACCTCATAATTTCATCCCTTGAGTATTCTCCCTTCCCAACAAATTCAACCTATGCCCTCTATCCATATATAACTGTAGCCATATACACACACATTCACATATGTATTCATATGACCACACCCCTTCTTCCATTATTTTCATAGTGAGAAAGATATCATCAGTCACAGTTATTGCTTTTCCATATAGGAATGTAAATAGTTCAACTTTGATAAGTTCCTTTTGATTTCTTTTCTCTGATTACCTTCTCAGGCATCTCTTCCTTCTGTGTCTGGATGTCAAATTTTCTATTCAACTCTGGTTTTTTCATCAAGAATGCTTGAAAGTCCTCTATTCCACTGAATGACCATATTTTCCCCTGAAACAAAATACCCAGTTTTGCTGGGTAGGTGACCCTTGGGTTCATTCCCACTTCTTTTGCCCTCTGGAATATCATATTCCATGCCCTTCGATCCCTCAGTGTAGAAGCTGCCAGGTCCTGGGCTATTCTGATTGTGTTTCCACAATATTGAAATTGTTTCTTCCTGGCTGCTTGTAGTATTTTCTCCTGATCTGGGGATTCTGGAACCTGGCTATAATATTCCTGGGAGTTTTCTTTTTGGGATCTTTTTTCAGGAGGTGATCTGTGGATTCTTTCAACCTCTATTTTGCCCTCTGGATCTAAAACATCAGGGCAGTTTTCCTTGAGAATTTCTTGAAGGTGATTTCTAGGTTCTTTCTTTGATCATGGCTTTCAGGTAGTCCAATATTTTTTAAATTGTCTCTCCTGGATCTATTTTCCAGGTCAGTGGTTTTTCCTATGAGATATTTCACATTGCCTTCTAATCTTTCATTTTTTGGATCTGCTTAACAGCATCTTGATTTCTCATAAAGTCACTAGCTTCCATTTGCTCCAGTCTAACTCTGAAGGAATGAATCTCCTCAGTGAACTTTTGAGATTCTTTTTCCATCTGGCAAATTCAATTTTTTAAGGCATTCTTCTCCTCATTGCCCTTTTGGGCCTCTTTTGCCATTTGAGCTAGTCTATTTTTTAAGGTGTTGTTTTCCTCAGTCAGGCTGTTGACCCTCATTTCATACTTTTCCTGCATCCTTCTCATTTCTCTTTCTAATTTTTCCTCCACTTCTCTTATTTGATTTTAAAGTCCTTCTTAAGGTCTTCTATGGCCTGCAACCCGCTCATGTTTTCCCCTGGGGCTTTTGGAGCAGGACTTCTGACCTCACAGTCCTTTTCCCGCCCTATGCCCCCAAAATAGGAGTCTAGGGTTGCATTTTTCTGTTTCCTTTGCCTTGGCATGTTGCTACTTAATTGCTTGACTTTTGGGCTTGTTGCCACACTATGGCTTTAAGGCCAGATAGAGGAATTTTCGTCCCGAACGTGTGGGGGGCAACTTCCGTTTCTGGCAAGCTGTAAACCCACCTACAACTTCCACCCTAGATCACAATCCAGATCCAGGGAGGTTAAAGCAAGAGCGATTACCCCCTAAGACTGATCGCTGGATCTCCCCACGATTTGTAGGCTGGGAGCCAGACCTGCCTCTGAAAACGACAAAATGGCGTGTCTCCTCAGTGGCTTCTAGCCCCCAGGGGAGGGAGCTGACGCATTCCCCAAATACAGGTCCTAAAGTCCATAGGACACTAACCTCTTACTTTGTCCTAGGCAAGTCTATGTTGAAAATTCTGGGGTCGCCACAGTTCCTGGTGTTCTGGGGTTCCTCCAGCCGGCTGCTGGCCCTGCCGCCCTGGGGCTAAAACCTCGGCTCACGTGGACCTGGACCTGGGCTCAGCTCGGCTCCTGCGCTCTGTGCGCTGCCAGCTCCCAGACCACTGCGCTGGTCCTTCCTGCAGGGTGCTGGGCTGTCCTCAGCGGGAGGTTAGCTTCTCTGTGTCGTTCTGTGGGTGCTGGGGCTCCAGAAGTTTTTCAGAGTCCTTTTTTACATAGTTTGTGGAGAATCTGGGGGCAGAGAGGCTTGGACGAGCTGTTTCTACTCTGCCATCTTGGCTCCGCCCCCTTTCTTTAAGTTTTTAATCATTCCAAAAAACTATAAATTTTTTAAATGAAGCATCCTAAATTTAATGATTTATTGTAAATTTGTGTTTTTTTCCTTCTTTGAAATTTTGATGATGCAATATTGCATCATGTAACTCTAAAAATCATACAAATCATTATTCCTGATACATGCTGGACTTCCTGACAATGTGCCACATGCCTGCCTGCCATCACTTGCTTGTTAAGACCTGTTGATAGACTTGACCACTGATTGGTTATAACTTGCATTTTGTGTGTCTATTTAGAAAATAATGTAATTACTATGACTTTAACTCTGTTACACAACTGATGAAACATGTGCAAATGGTTTTTCAAAATTTTCTTTTTTCTCTTCTTTCCCTATGTTTCCCACTGTCCTCTTATTTTTTTTTCAATGCCCCCCCCCCAATTTCACCTGAGGCTACTGCTGCCCCCGTGGATTGGTCCAGTGCGCCCCCCCCCCAGGGGGCGGTATCATCCACTTTGGGAACCTATGACTTGATTATTGTGATAGCATTCTGACTTTTCTGCTTCCAGCCTCTCCCCACTCTAGTACATTCTCTACTCAGCTGCCAAGGTAAGTTTTCTAAAGCAAAGATCTGAGCATGTCACTAATTTGCTCAAGGAGCTTCAACAGCTCACAATACCTCCAGCATCAAATTAAAGCTTTTCTGTTTGGCATTTAAAACTCTTCATAGCCTGGCTCCATCCTACCCTTCAGTCTTCTTACATTTTTCTACTGTCAATGAACTCCACAGTCCTATAACCCTGGTCTTCTTTCAAGCTCCTTGAATATGTTATTGTATCTTCCATTTTGGTGCTTTTTCATAGTGCTGTTTGTTTACTTTTTATGCCTTTTTTATGTATCTAGTCTCCTCACAGTAAAATAAATGCTTCATGAGTTTGAGGTCTATTTTTTATATTTCTTTGTAGTCCCAGTGCTTAGCAAAGTGCCTGGAACATAGTAGGCACTTAATAAATGCTTATTTGCTGAATGACTAACACATACTCTCTTAATTTCTTTAGCCCAATGTTTCCAGTAACATGAATTTTGCCTCAGCTATAAAGGGGCCAGGTTAGCTAAAGATTAACACAAGTTTAAATTAGGCAAACTGCCTAAATGGTAAGAATTTTCCTAACGTGGAGATTTGAGCAATTATGACTCTGGCTGAACATAAACTCCATAAAGTATTGTATGAATTTAAAAAAATAGCAAATTTTCATAACGGTATGGATTGATGCTATAGCAATGACATCTGCAATGCCACTGTCTTTGGAGACCTAAAGATGAGAATCACATAGAGGTCAATGAAACAAATCATAGGTATGGACCAGAGGCAACTTATAACCAATATGAAACTCCTCAGAAGAAAAGGAATACAGAACTTTTTATGGCAGGGAGAGAAAATAGGTTAGTCACATGTAAGGGAACAAGAGATCCACGGCAAATGGCCAGTCATTCTTCTGGTGTCCTTGTGATATCTGGAGAAAGTGAGAAATGAGAGTTACATAGATAAATAGACCTGGATAGGATACCTTTTTTTTTTTACTATTAGAGTGAACACCTCATCCTATAACATCACAGATCCACTTACATATTTGAATAATGTGTATTGTAATGATATATATGTTGCCTAATGTTCTTCCTTACTTAGTTGAGAGGCTTGCCACTTAAATGTTGGCCAACAGGCAATTCATTTTTTTGACTGAAGGAGCCTATGAAGATGGTTTAATTGCTGATCTACACTGGTGACAGGGGAGTTACAACAGGGATAAAAATTGTGAATAATTGAAATCTTTAACTTTATAGCAAGTTTTTAAAGAAAACCACCACTGTAGGGTCACTTTTATACAGTTATCACTGATCCTTAATTGCTTTCAACTTCTTTTAATTACAGATCTTGATTAGACTTTCTTTTTTTTTTTTTTAACTTAAAGTCAATAGCCCTTTTCAGGGCTCAGAGGCATTCTGCAGCCCTTCTTCCATCTCTCTGCCTTTGCTCACATCATCCCTAAGTCTGAATTAATGTGATTTCCCTCTCTCTATATTCCCATCCCTTCCCCCCAACCCAGCTTCACCACATGAAATCTTAATAGAAGGTCTAGTTTAAATGCAATTTCCTTTGGGTCACCTTCCTTACTTCTTCTACTCCCAGCTCTTAGCAAGCCTGCCTTAGAACTTTCCTAGCAATTTGCTTGAACTTCTGTTAGTCACTTTCACATTCTATCTTGCATTAAATTTGCATTCACAATATTATCTTGCAATATTTTCAAAGCTCCTTTGTTACTCATCTCTGTATTTCTCTCATCACTTAGTACCATAGTGTGAACATTGGCCCTCAATGTTTGGTGCATTTAGTTGAGCTTGATATGAAAAGCCCTAGACAGCTTTCCTTGTCAGCTGGTGGCTCCCTTCCTTTCCTGAGTGTATCCTTCTTTGCTTAGAGCTAATCATAGTAAGAGTCTTATCTTTCCACCTTCTCTATTCTTTTGCTTCTTTCCCTCCAATATCTGGAGCCAAAAATGAGATATTACAGTAGCATAGGAATCTTTCCGTGTCTTCAATATGTATTCCAATAATATTTCCTACTTGAATCAGTCAACATTAAACAGCTAATAATATACAAGGCACAGTATTAAGTTCTGGGCATATAAAGACAAAAATGAAACAGCCCCTTCTCTGAATCAATTTTATATAGACTAAATTTACCTCTGTCTCTCTCAGAACATACTGCTTTAGTCAGAGATCCCTGGAAACTGTTTCTCAAAGAGTTTGTATCATTATAGAACAAACTAAACAACCATTTGAAGAAAAACCTCTATGATAATTTTAGCCATAGATTTAAAGTGTTTCCATCACACTGACCCTTTTCAATTACATTAGAAACTAGAAACCGGGATCAACCTTGCTTGACTGGTGAGACACCTGGCCCATTGATCTTGACCTAGATACAATACTGAGTAAGCCCAGGATCTTTAAACAACACATCAAATCCTGACCCATAGGTCTCAATCCTAGATGCCATATATATACACATATATATATATATATATTTCTGACACTGACAGTCTCTAAATTGTTGGGGGAAACAAGACAAGGGTGAAAAATAAACATACATTTCTTATGAAAACCCTTTTACAATAATAAAGGGGTTCACTTCTAAATTATTAGCATAGGGACTGAGGATTTACACACACAAAAGAGAGTCTCAACCATTCACTCTTCAATTCATCAGTCAATCCCTTTCTGTTTCGGTATATATAGACATTGAGTAATAATCCATTAGTTGTGACTTTAGGAAGGCCTGTGCAATAATAAATAAGTTCTAATAGATGTTACATGACCTCATTTGTCAGAGATGATTTAGATAGGATTGATGCTTCAGGTATAAACAAGAGAGGAAGAGTGGGAGAAGATATTCATTAAACTCTCTATACACATTTCACCATCTCTCATCAAAGCCTGACACACTCCAAAGTTGTTAATGGGCTCTAATACTGTCAGTCACCAGTTGTTTCCTATTGGATTACTTACTGGTTTTATATAAATTTTTGGTTTAATTTTGTGATAAAGAGGGAGTAGAGAAGATTTTGTTTTATTGTTAGTTCTAACATCAAGATCTAGAACAACTTTGTCATTTAAAAAAATAAGAGCAAAAGCAACAACGATCTTATAGGCATTAGACAACAGAACAATTGGAAGGTGAACCCTAGTAAATTTTTAAAAATTATCCAAGAGTGAAAAAGAGGTATTTAATAAGAACTATCAGGTGCATGGAATATAGGGGAAATTATTAGATGTTCATGGAAATTATTAAGTCATTCCTCTCCATATTGTACTGTGGATGTCTAAAATGTTCCAACTCTTCAACCTGAAATCTTGCTCTAGGTCTGGAATGCACATATTTGAAGTCCTCTCCTTCCCTGTAGCCTCTCCTTCTGATTAGATGGCTCCTTCAGGAATGTCCTTTTAAGGAAAGTGTTCAAGCCAGTCAAGCTTCATTCATCTCCATCCTGCAGTTCAGATTTCCTCTGCCATGTCCCCATTCTGGTTTCCTTTGTGTCCTTCACCTTTTAAGTTCCCTTTTATGTGTGGGCTTCATTATTATGTAAGATCCTTGAGGGCAGGGATTGTCTTCCTACAGTTTTCACTTCTATATTGTGACTTTTCCCATCATGGTTTCAGTATATTACAGATAGGCATAAGAAATTAAATAGGATTTTTTGGGTAGTTTTACAGAAGCCATAGATGACATGTGGAGGCCAGCAGATGACACAGAAAAAGTTGAGAAACATAAAAATGCATAAAATATGTGTATGATATAGTATAATATATTCTCTGGCACGAAGGGAGGGCCAAAAAATTTTATGTGGATTTTCCCAATCATGGGGGTGCCATGGCTTTATCTGCCATGATGTGGAAGGGATAATTGTATTTGTTTCTTGTATTCCAGCACTTTGTACTTTCTTGCCACATATAAATGTTAGTTGACTGATAGACCTGAACATACAAATTCAGTATAACTTGAGACTTATGAGGTACATGGCTGAAATTTTGAAATCAGTACAAATATAAAAAAGTTCGATCTTTAGTGACTCCGAAGAAGGGAAAAATACAATTCTTCATAACAATCCTAAACATATGACACAATTATTCATGAAGGGGATGGAAATTACTTACTAATGGATGGCATTCTGAGACCTAGTGGTGCCTGTCCTGTGGTCACCTGAGAAAAGTGGAGGTTAAAGAAAGCTTAACCTTGGGCTTTCCTTGGGCTACAAATAAAAGAGATGTTGGATAGAGTGTGGCCAATAAATTTTCACCTTCCAGATTAGTATGTGAGAGTTAGAGCCAGGTTTCTGCTTTTCTGCTCATCCAGAGGGAAAATAAAATGAGGTCCAAAGAGAGATAGCAGGCCTATGTCCAAAAAGAAGTACTACTTACTAGTGCTTGTTAAATCATGTCACAGGCTCCTAGACATGTTGCCTCTTGCTAGGATCCAAGTTTTCTATGTTCCAAGCTCTGAAGCTCAGTGAAGGGAGTCCCTTTTCCAAAGAAGGAATCTGTTTTGAATTAAAAGGGATATTGCCCAATTAATAAATACAGAGTCAATCCTTGACCCACTCTTTCTCGAGGGTCATTGTTTTGCTCACAACTGAATGAATTATTCTACTTTACACTTCCCCTCCCCCACAAATTCCAAACAGCTAGAAGGTAAATTATTGTCAATTATTAACAATGATATAGCCAATGTAAACTGAGTAAAGTAGGATCAAAATAAGCCTGAGATTCATAAGATTATAGCTTTTGATCTGGGAAGGTCATCAGAAATGATCTATTCCAATCCTCACTTTACATAGTGCAAAACTAGAGCCTCAATAGGGGAAGGAATCTGAGGGTGTGCTGATAAATGTTTAACAACCAGCTCTCTGAAAAATAAAATATATGCATCACACACTTTTAAGTTTAACCTACATTATTAATATTTTTCCATTACTTTATTAAATCTAGAAACCAACAAAATAATAAATCAAGCCTTGCTTTATAGTATAAATGCTCACACTGAAATTTTAACAACTGGCTTTTATGAGCAGGTGTGAACTGGTTCCAACATACCTCTGGAATGCCTTACACAAAGTTATGTTCATAGAATAACCAGGATTCAAAGGCAGAGCCTGAGACGACAAACATAGTGCTCTTTCTCCTGTACAATCCTGTATTATTGTATAAGACTGAACACTTCAATCACACAATAGGCACTTACTAATGGTTTTTGACTGATCAACTCAATGAACAACTACTCCATCTGATTACTTGGCATCTTTTAGACAAATAACTCAAGTTGTTGGATAAGGCTTCTCATTTTTCAGTTGGTTCTCTTGGTGTCTCATAGCAGCAGTCCTGAGAGTAATTAGCTGCAGGTGTTTTCAACAGAGCATTAGCTTACCTGGCCTGATAGAATCTATGTTTATGATATTCCAGGTTGGAGGGCAAAGTCTCAACTTAGAGAATCCCCAGAGAGATGAATCAAGCATAATGACTTTTAAAAAAAAAAAATCTGCTGTACTTGTGAATTTCACATTTTAATAATAGGTATGCATTTAAAATATGTCCATCTGTCCTTTGGCCCTTGGGCATATTTAAGAAAAATCTACTGTGAACAAATAAAATTGGTTTTCCCTCCCTCTACCATTCTGCATCTCTTCAAGGATTGTGCATTAAAAGGAAACTCACAATTAACTTTATCCAAGGAGGAGGGAGGGAGAGGGACTTTATAATTAATTACCAAGCAGTTAAACCACGTTAAAAAATGGAGATTGAATGGCCATTTGTTGGGGAAAGGATGCAAAGACATTTGCTAATTTAACTGTAGCCATATATCCCTGGGTACACCATTTTACTTTTCTAAGTCTCTGTTACCTTATTGGCAAAATGAGAGAACAGGACTTAGATGATCCCCAAAAGTTCCTTTCAGACTCCAAATCTGAAGGAAAAAAATCACAAACTGGGTCATTTTTTCCTAGCCCATTGATTTTGCTCTGAATAGCATTGAAGAGCAGGTCACATATTCAACTAAATATTTATTCTGAGGTTGTAACTATGGAGCATAAAGTGAAATGGAGATTCAGCAATTATCTGGTTCATTAATCAATGTGGGTAGCAAAGCCAGATGATTTTGACCTCAAAATGAATTTCCCAGTTGGGCTTAATTAATCAGATAATTAAGAGTCTACACTTTGCTTTGTACTGTCTACATGAGTGACCAAATACCTGGTCAATTCAGGCAAAACTCCCATCAATCACTGAAGTGGCTTGTTTATATGATGTCAACCAGTTTGACTGAATTTCCCTTCTGAGTTATAACTAGATGATGGGAAGGAGCTGGAGAAGCAAAAATCAAATTGTTTTCTGTTCTCTCTTCTTCATGACATTTTGTATGTGATGTGACATCTTACCCTTGATTATAGAAGTAAAGGCTGTCACTTTGTCAGATGACAGGGTGACAAGATCAGTTTGAGTTTTCCAAAGAAAGGAAGGACTAAACCCTCTTTTAGTTTTAGATTCTCAAAGGCTTTCCTAGCTAGTACTAACTTGGCAAGAGTGTTCACTCAGGCTGTTGGCCTGCAGCCAGTTATTTTGGTCCTGAAAGTGGAGTTGGAAGGATTCTGCCAAAGATGGGACTGAAAAATCTGGACACAGTCTGGCAACCCCAGAGAGCTGTCTTTGCCAAATTGGCACGGCTGGGAAAGCCTTTGAGAATCACAATTATTTTACACAAAATACAAAGTTTGTGAGCTTTCTAAACATTATGTAAATCAGCCCCTATCCTTAATTCATGGAGAAATAGAAAATCTTATTAAATCAGGCATAAAAACCCAAGACTTGCACTGTTTGTAAATGTACTAATGACCCAGTTTGTGTCAATTTGAACTTAGGTTTACAAGGTGAGAAGTGATTGGTGCCTTTCCAATGATGCTTCAGCACCTGGGACAGCCAGCAAGTTCCATGCTGTTTCCCAGTCTGTCTCAGAAGAGATAGAGAAGAGTTAAGGATGATTCCAAGGTTTCTACCAGGCATTATTTCATAGTCTTAGAGATAGATAGGACTTCAGTGGTCAGTTAGTCCAATACTCGCATTATACAGATAAGTAAACTAAGACCAAAGAGCTTATGTAAATTTTAAAAATCTCACCAAGGTAGTAAGGAAACTGCAAAATCTAGACTTGAACTCAGACCCTGTGACTCCAACCAGTATGCTCTCTCTCTCTCTCTCTCTCTCTCTCTCTCTCTCTCTCTCTCTCTCTCTCTTTCTCTTTTGTTGTGATATTAGGCCTCATCTTGCTACACAGATAATTGTACTGGTCCCCCATTTGGAATATTATATAAACACAGCTGCACTAGCCTGGCAACAACTGAAATGGATAGATCAAACTCAAATAGAAATGAGGGGCACTAAACTCGACATAAGGATACCTTATGGTCCCATATTGTCTTAGAAAGCCACATATTAACATTGGTTATGTTCTATTGTATTTTTATTTATTTTATTAAATAGCTCCCAATTACAATTTAATTTAGTGTGGGCCCACTTAGGAGTGTTGCTTCATATTCAATTTATTGGTTAGTCGGTTTCAGTCAGGTCCAACTTATTTTTGTGTTTTTGGAGGGGGGAGGGCAGGGCAATTGGAGTTAAGTGACTTGCCCAAGATCACATGGCTAGTAAGTGTTAAGTGTCTGAGGCTGGATTTGAACTCAGTTCCTCCTGACTCCAGGGCCACTCACTGTACCACCTAGCTGTCCCCAGGTCCAACATTTTGTGGGCCCTTTTTGGGGTTTTCTTTCTCATTTTACAGATGAAGAAACTGCCCAAGGTCACACAGTTAGTTAAGTGTCTAAGGTCAGATTTGAACTCAGGAAATATAAGTCTTCTGATTCCAGGCCTGGCACTGTGCCATCTATCTTGATATCTCTGATTTAGATTGAATTTTGGAGGTTAAAACTTAGCAAACACAACACGACCAGAGGTCAGGTGGCATGGAAAATTATTCTTATTATGCCATTGACTCCTGATACAGTATCTCTTTTCTAGGAACACATATTTGTCACCTTCCTGTAAAATTCTGAGGTAGAACTAAATGATCTCTAATGTCCCTTCAATTTCTGAATGTTAAGTGATCATATTAGTGACAGTGCTAAAAATCTGTCTGTAAAAGGGGTTTGAGATCTTCACCAAGTCAGTTAATTATTAGAATTACATGTACCCCTTGATCTGAAAAACCCGTGGTCCCAGAAGCTTGGAAGACTATTCCAAAGCATCCCTTAGGTGTTGTCAAGCTCTTTTGTGAGATTTTTCCCCCCACTGAGTACATTATATTTCTAGCTCTGTGGGGAATACAAGAATAGCTCAATATTTTTGCTTCAGGGCCTAGCTAGAAGTGGAAAGTGCAGAGACAAGAGTAATTTTAAAATAGTAACAGAAAACAAGCAAATATAAAAGTAAGAGGAATTTTTTTTTGAACTTTAAGAATAATTCCTTTAGAGGTAGAGAAAACATTTTTGTGTGTGTTTGCATGGTACTCTACTTGTTCCTGTCCCATTAATAACAAAGCTAATGTTCTGATGCAGTATGTATTTTTCCCCCAATTCATTTGTTTCTGAAATCAGCTTCGTATTATATATTGTAACCTAAAGACTTAGATGAAAAGAGTAGGTCGGTTGGTGGGTTTTTTTTGTTGTTGTTGTTGTTGTTTTTTGGTCCACAAACATTTTATGAATAAAGTAAACTTTGTTACACATATAATGGCTTAACAGTTCTTTTGTCTTCATCTATGACTTGATCTCATGGGGAAATGTTTGCATAGTACTTTGTAACCCTTAAAGTATGTGTAAATGAGAGATGTTGTTGTTGTTAATCATTATTATTAGAATTCAGAGAGAAATGATACTGGGATAAATTTATATCCTGCTATTATTTTGTACTTAATGTTCTGTGAACCATTGCAAGTGGATAAAATTATTCCATTATTATTGCTATTATCTTGTTTTTATCTTTTTTATAGAGTTCAAATAAAAATGGGTCTATGATTATTCACTATCCTGCTATTGTTCTTTTTTCTTTTATAATTTATGTTCTATGGACTATTACACAGATGGATAAAAAATTAAATTCTGTAGTTTAATAAATATATTATTAGAATATAAGCTCATCTTCTATAGTATTAATGAAAGTATCCTCAGTACAACTCCAACAGCAGACAGAATGATGGGGATTCTGTGTAACTAATCCCATACTCATAACATTTTGATTTCTTCTCACAGGTTTAAATTTTGAAAGCTTTTCTTTCCACATAGCTTGGAGATTAAGGATTTGCTTTGGTGATATCTATGATAAATACTGTTCTTGAGCTTTTAAGTATCAATTTTTTTTGTGTCCAGGAGATTATGGGCAAGAGTTGGGTCTTTAATGATGCTCCAATTCCAAAATGGTCTATTGTTTGAGTTCTCAAGAATATTACTAACTACTGCTACTACTATTGCTACTACTACTAGTATCACCACCAGCAGCAGCAACAGCAGCTAGCATTTATATAGATTAAGGTTTGCAAAGTGGTTGACAGATATTATCTCATTTAATTCTCACAACAACCCAATAATTTAGGTGCTATTATTATCTCCATTTAGATGACAGAAACAGACAGAGATTAAGTGACTTGCCAGGATCATGAAGTTGGTAAATGTTTGAGACTGAATTTAAACTCATCTTCCTGACCCCAGGTCCAGCTTTCTATTCACTATGGCAGCTTATTTTTGAACTGATCATTCCAGTGAATAGAAGTAACAGCCATAGAAGAGTGGTTACTTTTTTTTAATCAGGAAAAACATTTTTATTAAGTCATAGAAAATTTAATATAAATATTTGTCATTAGCATTTAGTAAGAAAGCTTGCCAATATTGTGGGTCTATTATCAGCTAGTTAGATTTACTATGGATAAATATATTACTATTAGTCATTTTTTCAGTTGTGTCTTTTTTTAACCCCTTTTTGGAGTTTTCTTGGCAAAGATACTGGAGTATTACCATTTTACAGATGAGGAAACTGAGGCAAGCAGGTTTCAGTGACTTTCCCAGGGTCACACAGGTAGTAAGTATCTGAGGTCAGATCTGAACTCAGGTCTTCCTGATTCCAGGCCTGGTGTTTTATACTCTGAGCCAACTAGCTATCACTTGTTGGATATATAGGGAGCATGGTTTGATCCAAAGTATAATCAGTAAGCATGTTATAATAGGATTTTGAGAAGCAGCTTAGTGTAATGGATGAAAGGCTTATATTAGAGTAAAGAAGACCTGAGTTTAAGAACTGCCATTGATTCATGTCAGGTTTATAATTAGGGCCAAATTATTTCATTCTTCAATGCCTCAGGCAACTAACTCTAAAAGATTATAATCTGTGGACAGTAGCCCTCCTGCTTTGGTGGAGGGGTGTTCCACTCTAAAAGTTCCTTACAATCATTAAATCATGGGTATAGACCCCCCAAAGAGTCAACAATAGGGTTTTATTATACTTCTCATGATAATTTTATTTTCACAGCAATCCTGCTACCATTTTAGAAATGTAAAGAAACTGGACACATAGTCAGTTTTCAATTAATTTTTAAACTAGCTATATTTGGTAGCTTTAGATGCTGGTATGGATTTGTGAAGAAGGTTGAAAGGGAATAAAGTTAGGATTAGATTTAGGAAAAGAGACTGTAACAATTTAGAAACCTGTGGGACAAGGGGATAACAGGAGGGAGTATTTGGGGAATGAGACAATAATAGGGGAGAAGAGATGGTGAACAACATCAGAGATATGAGAAGAATTAGGTTGTGATTTCCAGAAATGAATAATACCATAGGCAAAGGCATGATGGGAAGGACTTAAATATACATATACATACACACACATACATCTGGAGGGAACAACAAGCAAATGGGTATGATTGAATTTGGGGTCCACATTGGTGAAAGTAAAGACATGATGTTGGCAAGGCATGGAGAGAAAAAAAAGTAATAGAGGAGTTTAGATGCTAGATTAGTTGTTGGAATTTCATAGCATAAGCAATAGGGAACAACTAAAGATTATTGAGCAAAAGATACAAATGGCATCTGAGGACTGTATTCTATTATCTGGGTATATAGTAGGTTAGAGTAAGAGGGGACTAAAAGCAAGAATTAAATTCCAGATAAGATTTGACTGAGTAGTTTTATATACGTACTGTCTGCTAAGATATAATACTTTCCCTCAAGTAGCTTATGATATAGTAAGACTAGCAAGATGACAGAAGCTTGGTATGACAATGACCTGGACTTAGGTAATACAGGAAGGGAAAGAATTTCACCTTTATTTCTTATCTTATTATTTCTTATTAGGACCATTCCAAGCATCTCTCTTCACTACTAGCTGGAGAAAACCAATTATGGAGTAGATAGATAAATAGAGAAAGTATTTATTAGTTTGACAGATAAATATTAAAGTAATTATTAAGTATTATCTTTCTACAAAAATTTGAATGGGGAAGGCAAACAAAAGTAACAATGAGTCATTTTTCTAACTCAGGGCAGTTTAGTGAGACAGAGAATTCCAGACACTGGGAATGGGTTCTGGCTAGGAATGTAGACAGCTTAGAGGATTCTAGCACCCAGAATTAGAAAGAATGTCAAGAGAGGACATCAGAGAAGGAGGGACCAGGGCAGAAAGAGATCCCATGGGATCCCTGAACTAGTTCTGGGTACAGGAATGGGTGCCATCTGGCATCTTTGTCATTCACTACCCAGTTCCAAGTTACACATCCAAGGTGGAGAACAGTGGTCCAGGTGGGACTCCATATATATTGAACAAGAAATGAGTTATGAAAGTATAGTTGTGTGGCTCCGATCCCTCTAACAGAGCAATAACACAGTTCTAATTTTTAGCCTAAGGTTTACAGTAGAATAACTAGGGCAAGAGTTCCAGACCAAAGGGGAAACAGCTATTCAGTTGTTCTGAGCCTGCAGAGCCTCTCAGCACACTAACAGTAACTGAATCCAGCAGCAATTTATACAATCACACGCAAGTCAACATATCAAGCTCATTAAAAGTAAGGAATTTGCAGCGTTTAGACCAGGAGGATAGTGGAAAGACTTTTCCCTATCATACACCTTTGTGCACTAGAAGATTTCAGCCCCCAAGACTGATCTCTTAAAGCAGCAGAAGGATATAAAAAGACAGAAGTCTAGACATTCTGTTCAGAAATGAAGAACCTAGCACTAACATGAAGTCCAAAGTCAAAAAATAAGCTGAAAGAATGAGTAAATTTTAAGAAAAGAATCTAACTAGAAAAGCTACTATGGGGACAGAGAAGTTCAAGACACAGACAGACAATAATGACTTGAAAACATCTATCTATGAGCAAAGCCTCAAAGAAAAATGCAACTTGGGCATAAAACAAGATTTCTTAGAAAAGTTAAAACAAAAGTGATTCCTTTAAAGCTAAAAATGATTGTGAAAGCAAAAGAGAGCTATGAAAGGTGAATTAATAACTTGGAAAAAGAAATACAAAACCGTACTAAAGAGACCTCATGGTCACCACCAAATCATGATGATGTATTTTAAAATATGAGTAAAGGAGTATCCTCTTTTCCTTTTCAAAAATCAATCTTGGCTTGTTGAAACAGGGAGATTTGTGAGGTGTTGATTGCTACAGAGCTTTTAGAAGAGTTAGAGTTGGAGAAAGGCAGTCAACCTAAACAAAATTATAATGTCTTTTGTGAACTTACAAACAATCCAAAAATTTCAGCTTATTCCTGCTCTCTCAATCTGGGGTCAGCAAACTATGGCCAAAGGACCAAATCTGGTCTGCCACCTGTTTTTTTTTTTTTATGCCCAAAAACTAACAATGGTTTTTTTTACGTTTTTAAAAATGTAGTTCAAGAACTGCTACTCCAGAGAGTAATTTTTTAAAGTTGTCATGTTGTATTGGTTTAATAGAGTATGCCCTAGTTATCAGTTTAGTTTTGTAATATTTATATTTACATACTCTGAAATGCAGGTAACTTTTACTTAGAAGAAAAAAGCTATGAGAAAGTAGAGTCCATGGCATTTTCTGCAAACTTTACATTGACTTATGGTTTTATATTAACTTAAAATAACTTTATGTATAAAAAATTATCTTGAGATGGGGTCATTTCAAAAGGCAGTAAATAAATTTTGCTTCTGGGGCATGAACAAATGGCAGACTTTAATTTCTCTTCTTAGGATACTTAGAAATGTGTCACATCATGATGGATTTATTTTTTCGAAAGTGTGTTTGTACATCCTCATTATACACAATTCCTGGCACATAGTTGCCATTAGATAAATGTTTATTGATAGAATATTGATTGATTGGCTGTTTTTTGTCTCAGATTGTAAAGAGCTAGAGGACAGGGATTGGTTCCATTTACATACTTAGCACAGTGTCTAACTGCAATATGAAATGGATTTTTAAAAATAGCTTTTGATATCATGTCAGAAACCCTTTTTCTTTTTAGATTGAATAAATATTTCTTTTCTTTGATCTCCATATCCTTCTTAACCCCACTATGCTGTAAACCTATGATCCAAAGTGAATCCCTTTATCCATATCCTCAATCCTATCTACTTTCTGTTATACATTATTCCATCGATTACTCTATCCTCTCTCTCTTCATCTTCAATCTTTCCCTTTCAACTTTCTCTTTTCACTCAGCCTATAGTCATAGAATACAATTGAAAATCAATTAAAAGTAAGAGGTGGATAGGTGGCAGAGTAAATAGAGCATTGGCCCTGGAATTAGGAGGACCTGAGTTCAAATCCGGCCTCATATACTTAACACAAAAGCTAGCTGTGTGACCTTGGGCAAGTCACTTAACCCCAATTGATCTACAAAAAGCAAAAAGAAAAACCCAAACAAACAATTAAAAGCCCTTTCTTTCCACCATACTACTCCTCTAGTTACTACCCCTTTTCTATTTTTACTTTTAGCAGCAAACTTCTAGAGAGAGTAATCAGTTGACATTAACTGTTTCTACTTCTTCTCCCACTAACTCCACATCTCCTAAATATGACCTACAGTTGTATTTCTCTTCTAACTGTCTCCTTAAAGGTCACTAATGAATTCCAATGGTATTTTCTCTCTCTTCATTTGTCTTCCATTTTTGGTAGCGTTTGCAATAACTGACCAGTTGATACTCTCTCCTTCCTTGGCTTCTGTTACTTCCTAGTCTCTCCATTCTTCAACTATATCTTAGATGGCATCTTCTATCTATTTAGCTAGCTTTTAACATACCCACAGGTCTTAAGAAGTAAGGCTTCCCAAAGGCTAACTGAAATTATTTGTTCTTTCTATATACTCTTTTTTCCCCCAAATGCTTTATTAACTTGTGGTTTACATCATTCATTTCAGCCAGATTTTGAGTTACAATTTTTTCCCCATTTTTCCCCTACCCACCACCCCAGAATAGCAGTCCCACAGGATATCCCCTCATCCAATCTGCTCTCTCCCATATCTTCTCCCATACCCCCTTCGACTTTGCCATTAGGGCAAAGTGAATCTCTGTGCCCCAATGCCTGCACATCTTATCTCCCAATTATATGCAAAATAGTATTAATAATAATATTTATATATATTTGAAACATTTAATTTTAAAACTTCAAATTCCAGATTCATTCTCTTCCCCCCTTGTCACCCACTCTTGCTGAGAAGATAAGCAATTCAGTATATGTTGTACATGTCTAGCTATGCAAAACATTACCATAGTAGATATAATGTGAAAGACTGGCTATATTTCCCTCCCACTTATCCCACCCATCACTTGGTCCATTCCCTACTTTGATCCTGTCCCTTTTCGAAAGTGGGTGCTTCCAACCTCCCTTCCCCCCAGCATGTCCTCCCTTCCATCATCCCACCACTCATCCCCCTCCCCCCACTCTCCTGTAGGGTGAGATATCCCATTTAGTATATATGTCATTCCCTCCCTGAGCCAAATTCAATGAGAATATGGTTTTGCCTTTTTGCCTTCCTGTTCTTCCCCTCCCTTGCAACCACTTCCCCTTGCCTCTTCTATATGAGATAGTTTACTCCTTTCTGTCTCTTCCCATCTCCTCTCGTTATATTCCTCTCTCACCTTTTAATTTCACCTTTTAAGTATCATCCCTTCCTATTAAATTCAACCTTTGCCCTCTATCTATATATACCTGTAAACATATATACACATATTCACATATGTATTCATATGCCCATATACCCTTCTTCAACTATTTTCATATTGAGAAATGTTTCATCAGTTACAATTATCGTTTTTCCATGTAGGAATGTAAATAGTTCAACTTTGATAAGTTCCTTTTGATTTCTTTTCCCTGTTTACCTTCTCAAGCATCTCTTGCTTCTTGTGTCTGAATGTCAAATTTTCTATGCAACTCTGGTTTTTTCCTCAAGAATGCTTGAAAGTCCTCTATTCCACTGAATGAACATATTTTCCCCTGATACAAGATACTCAGTTTTGCTGAGTAGGTTATTCTTGGTTTTAATCCCAACTCCTTTTCCCTCCAGAATATCATATTCCATGCCCTTTGATCCCTCATTGTAGAAGCTGCCAGGTCCTGCACTATTCTGATTGTGTTTCCACAATATTGAAATTGTTTCTTCCTGGCTGTTTGTAGTATTTTCTCCTTGATCTGGGGATTCTGGAACCTGGCTATAATATTCCTGGGAGTTTTCTTTTTGGGATCTTTTTTAGGAGGTGATCAGTGGATTCTTTCAACATCTATTTCACCCTCTGGGTCTAAAACATCAGGGCAATTTTCCTTGAAAATTTCTTGAAGGATGGTTTCTAGATGCTTTCTTTGATTATGGTTTTCAGGTAGTCCAATAATTTTTAGATTGTCTGTCCTGGATCTATTTTCCAGGTCAGTGGTTTTTCCCATGAGATATTTCACATTGCCTTCTATTCTTTCAATTGCTTGGATCTGTTTAACAGCATTTTGGTTTCTCATAAAGACACTAGCTTCCATTTGCTCCAGTCTAATTCTGAAGGAATGAATCTCCTCAGTGAGCTTTTGAGATTCTTTTTCCATCTGGCAAATTTGGCTTTTTAAGTCATTCTTCTCCTCATTGCCTTTCTGAGCCTCTTTTGCCATTTGAGTTAGTCTATTTTTAAGGTGTTATTTTCCTCAGTTAGGATGTTAACCCTCATTTCATACTTTTCTTGCATCTTTCTCATTTCTCTTCTCAGTTTTTCCTCCACTTCTCTTATCTGCTTCTTAAGGTCCTCTATGGCCTGTAACCCACTCATATTTTCATTCCTGACCTCCCAGTCCTCCTCCTGGTCCATGCTTCGATCTTCTTTGCCCCCAAAATTGGAGTCTAATGTTGAATTTTTCTGTTTATTTTGCTTCCTTTGCCTAGGCATGTTGCCACTTAATTACTTGACTTTTGGGCTTGTTGCCACACTAGGACTCTGCCACCAGACAGGGGAGCTTCCATCCCAAAAGTTGGGGTTTTCTCAACTTCCAGAGGTACTAGTTGGGTGCCCTCCCTGAAGCCCCCACAGATTCTGGCAAGCTGGTCACATACCCCAAGATGTCCACCCCAGACCACAATCCAGATCCAAGAAGGTTAAAGCAAGAGCGATTACCTCCAAGACTGATTGCTGGTTCCCCCTACAGTCTGTGGGCCAGGAGCTGAAGCTGCAACTGAAGCTGCAAAATGGCGGCTGTGCAGCAGCTCCTCAGCAGCTTCTCAGCCCCAGGGGAAGAGGCTGACTCACTCCCAAATACTAGTCCCAAAGTCCATAGTGCACTGACCTCTCACTTTGTCCTAGGCATCTATGTGTTGATAATTCTGGATATGCCACAGCTGCTGGTGTTCTGGGGTCCCTCCAGCCAGCTGCTGGTCTGGCCACCCTCGCGCTAAAACCTCTAACTCATGTGGGCCTGGGCTCAGCTCCCAGAGTGCTGTGCTGGCCGCTCCCTGCAGGGCTGCTGGGCTGTCCTCAGCAGGAGGTTAGCTTCTCTATGTCATTTTGTGGGTTCTGGTGCTCCAGAGGTCATTCAGAACTCCCTTTTACATAATTTTGAAGTGGTGTGGGCTGGAGCACTATGGAAGTGCTGTTTCTACTCTGCCATCTTGGCTCCACCCCCTTCTATATACTCTTAATGATTATTTTTTCTTTCCCAAAGCTTTAAATATTACCTTTGCAAGAATGATCACTGAAACTATATGTATAGCCCTAACTTCTAGAGCTGATCCTAATGGTTTACTAGATAACATTGAGTGTCTCCCTTAACATACCCCTTAGATACTGATTCATCTCCCCCTGCCCAAATCAGCTTCTCTTCCTGACTCCCCTGTTTCTACTAATGTCATAATTTTCTTCCCATTCTTTCAGGTTAGATGTCTCAGAATCACTTTGACCAGCTTGTTCATCCCTGACCCTGTCCAAATCATTGCCAAGTGCCATTGATTCTACCTCCCAAAATGTCCCTTGAATCAGATACAGCTTTTCCATTTCCACTTATCTTCTTACCTCCCATTAGGATTACTACCATAGAGTCTCTTACCTGGTTTTTCGGACTCCTCTCTACTCCCATTACAATGTTCTACTTCTACTTGAATAGAGTTTCTATAGCACAGCACTTATCATGCCACCAACTTGCTAAAAATCCTTTAATCAACAACACCAATTTTTAGAGCAAAAATTCCTCAGTCTGTCAATCAAAGCCATTTACAATATAATTCTAGTCTCCCTCCTATACCTAGTATACATTTTATCACTTCACATGTATTATGCTGTCACCAAGTTAGATGTTCACATACTAAAGTAATGTACCATGCATTTTTCTACCTTCATATTTTGCCCATGATGTTCTGTCTCTCTCTAATTCCCCAACACAGAATGGGATAGAGGAAAGTACTGGGATAAGAAGAATTGCATTTGAATCCCAGATCTGTTATTGCCTGTGTGACCTGGGCATGTTCCTCTTGGTCCCCAGTTTTCTCATCTTTAAAGTGAATGGGTTGAATTAGATGATCTCCAGTCCCTGCTAGTTCTGGAAACTATGATTCTTTTTCCTGTAATCTTTGTGTATTGAAATAATATCCAACTCTCAAGGCTTATCTTCAGTGTCACCTCCACATAACCTTTTGTTTTTCCTCTAGTCAAAAGGGTCTTTATGTGTTAATATCACTTTGTATTTCTCTTATAATTCTTATCTCATTCTGCCTTACATTAGAGTTATTTGTATACATATCTTACTGTCATGATAGATTGTAAGTTTTTTCAGGGCATGGATTGCATTTTATTAATTTTCATCTCCCATAGTGCTTATCCTGGTGCTATGTAGAGAGTAAACACTTATTTATGATTTTGTTGAATTTCATGGAAATGGCAGAATGATAGTTGCATAGACCATCCAAGTATAGGAGAGAATCCCTCCACAGCAAATATCTGTATAAAGCAGAATTATGTTTAACATAACCATTTCTGAGTCTTGGCATATGGCACATTACATAGTGTTTTTGGTTGTTGTAGTTGCTATGGATTCTCTACAATGAATAATTTCATTTAGCAAATGTGATCATGAACAAAGATGAAATTAGTTGGGTTGGTTGAGTGCAGCTCTTGAAAGAGTTTTCTTGTTGTTAGTAGAGTGAAGATTTGAGGATGGAGGAGATGATGACTGAGAATTAGGGCAATGTGAAATTGGAAAGTAGGAGCACTTAGTTGGTGCCTTGTCAATTGAGTGATAATGGAGTCCTAGATGGTCACATAATAAATGCATGTTTTAAATAATAAATACCTATATCAAACACCATAGTATACTGAGTTGGAATCATGGTATATAACAGATAAGAAAACTGAGGTATGGGGACATTGAATGACTTGCCAAGGTCTCAGATTAATTTAGTGGTAAAGCAAGAATTAGAATCCAGACTTTCTCTTTCCAAGGTCAGTTTTTTTTTTCCATTCAATACACTAAACTACCTCCCATTGCAATAGCCTCTAAATAATGTATTACAAAGAATTTTAAGTAGTCAGCAAAATGGTAAAAGCCATAATTTCTCAAATTTGTTTATAGGGGGAATATCTATCTGTCTTTTTGTCTATTACTCTTCTCTCTCTCTCTCTCTCTCTCTCTCTCTCTCTCTCTCTCTCTCTCTCTCCCTCTCTCCCTCTTCCTCTTCCTCTCCCTCTCCCTCCCTCCCTCTCTCCTTCTCTCTCCCTCTTTCTCCACCCCTTTTTCCCTCCCCTCCCTTTTTCTCACTGCCCCCCATCTTCCTTTATCACCTGAGCAAGTTACTCAGAGATACAGAATCTTGAAGATTTAAAATGCTGCACTTCAAGTCCCTTGGCTATAAGCCTATACCAGTCATGGGTCTATATAGGCAAAAGTAATTAAGGGGTAGCAAAACAACAAGAGAGCAATTGTGACTCCTCACAGCCTCCTTGTGATCTGTTGTGTTACTCTCTGTTTTAGGTGGATACCTCTGCAGGCATCCTCTTCATGTGTCAGCATTTTTGCTGTGGATTTGTGCCTTTGGAATCTTACTGGTTGGTGAACCTGGGGCTCACTCCTGTCAGGCTGTGGCATTGGGTACATCAGGACTTAAACTAAGGCTTGTTCATATTTATTAGTGCCTATGCTTTTTGTGAGACTGATACCAGGGAGGGTCTTCTGAGTTACTCCTTGAGCAACCAGATGAGAGTAGTGGCTAGTGCATTTGAAGCCTAGAATACGTACTAGCTGTGTGACCATGTGTAAACTTTCATTCTCATCTGGAAGATAGGGATGATAATAGCACCTGTTTCATAGGGTTGTTGTAAGTATTGAGATAATATATTTAAACACTTTGTAAACTTTGAAGTGCTGTATGAATATTATCATTATCAATTATTATTTCTCCTTTATCCTCTTTCTCCAAGATACCTTGTACATCAGTGTGTTCCACATAATGCCTACCACAGTGTGTTATACATAGCAAATGTTTAAGAAATGGTGAGCAATCAACACTAATAAGTGTTGAATTGAATTATCATCAGAGTTCTCTGGCTGACCAATTAGCCAAGAAATTATGAGAATGAGAAATCATTGTAACACGCTCTATTCATGATTAAGAAGGAAGAAAATAAGCACTTATTGTCATGTCTTTGTGCTTTACAAATATAATCTCATTTGATACATTCAACAACCATGGGAGGTAAATACTATTATTATTGCTATTGTGAGGTGAGGAAACTGAGGCAGCAAAGCTAAAGGGGTTTGCTCAGGGTTGCATCACCTAGCTGCCTAAGTAAACCAATGGGAGGAAAAGCAAAACAAAACAATGAAGAGGTCCAAAAATACTTGTGTACACATACTTCTCCATTTCTTTCCTTCTCTTCCCATTTCCTTCTTCCTGATACTGACAGCCAAAATAAGATGCAATTGAGTGGTATTAAGATAGAGGCAGTAGCTGAGAAATGAGTTAAGTGATAGAGATGGGGTGCTGGTTGTATCATCAAATGGGATAAACCATGTCTGAATAACTCACCGTATTCTGGTTCTAATTAATATATTTTTATGCCCATCATTAGAAATTTTCTAAGAACTTTAAAATTATGAATGAATTATTCAACTCTTATGAGTGTTTTATGAATAAATTCTTTGGTGCGTAGGTTAGCACAATTATACCATCCTTGATAGAAGAGATTAACTGATTTGTCTGACATCATGTGGCCAGGCTGTGACAGAACTAGGAGTAGAAAGCTAAGAGAAGACAAGAAAAATGTACCAAATTTTAAAAATATATAGAAAAAGGAAGTTTCATATTATATATGTGAGCTTTTCCCCATTATATCTCCCATATTCATAAAGAAAATAGTAAAGAAATTTTTTAACACTCCCATCATATTATCCTTTAGTTCAAACCCTTTAACTTAGTTTCACCATCATAAAAATGATAAAATCTATCTCCTGGGGTGCCCTGTGAAAGTGAATATTTGTTTAGCATTTTAAGATCCTCAGATTAAAAAGTGCAATGTAAATACTGGGCCAGATTTACTCGCCATGTGTCTCCCTGGGAGCACAGAGCTCTTATTGACTTCATCGGGTGGTACGTGGTGGGAGAATCTGGCTCGTTAATATTAGTTTTCCTATTTTGACTTGATCAACTGTTGTCAATTGCAGACATTGGTAATTACCCACAGAAAAAGAGGAGGTAGAAAAAAAGAGTTGCTATCACAATATTTATCTCATCTGTTATGGTATTTTCCTATATCGAAAAAAATATTTTGGTGAACTGTTCTCAGTGTAGTTTGACTGATACTGGTTTTACTATGTCCCTTGGGCATATTTTATAATTTGTTTTTTTTTTCCCAGAAAGTTTTGTTATGTATATAGAGCAGGGATCATTATAATCTTACCATTTCTTGATCCAATTTCCAAGTCTGGTCAACTCTTCCTTTTCTTCCTTTTTAAGATCTCCTATATTTAACCTTTACTCTTTTTTTTTTTTGCTGCCACCACCCAGGTACAAATTATCATCTTGCTGCAACAGCCTCTACTGGTCTCCTCGTCTCTATCTCCTAACTCATCTTCCACATGATCTTAGGATCACAGGTATAGAACTTGAAGGAATCAATGCCATTTAGTTTAAATACTTTATTTTATAGCTGAGGAAAATGAGGTCCAGAGATATTAGAGACCTTTGCCCCTTACCCCAAGATTTTGAGCCCCATTAATTTGAGGGGGCAATGATGGAGTGCTTGTACCCAAGCCCTGACCCTAAGGTATTGTTTTATGTGATTATTTTGTGTTATCCCTATTAAATGGTTACAAAGTTCTCTTGATACCAGTTATCTATGTAATGAAATGTATTGTTAATGTATTTTTTGCTACGTAAGGGACATGAAAGCTCTTGAGGTCATATGTAATGGGAATGAGAATTTGAAGATCTTCCCTGCCCCCTAAATGGCTGAATGTAATCACGTGGAGCCTGTGGGAGGAGGAGTTTGCTGAAGGGTGGAGTAGAACCCATAGGAAGCTGAGAATCAGAGCAGTCAGTGCTGGAGGGAGGAGAGAATGCACCCAAGGAGATAGGCTTGAGTGTTTGTTTACCCCCTGCTGTGACAGCTAGGCTTGTGAGTGTTTGTGGGAAGGCTAAAGGATAGTGTATTAACTTCTTTATTACTAAGATGGATGTGGTTTTCTGGTGTTTGAATACATGTTTTGCTTCTGTCTTCTATATGGAAAGTCTTTAATATTTTGAAATTGAAAACTATGCTGGCATATCAGTCACTATTGACATTGTAAATATTGCATTGGCACTACACCTACCCTAGGTTCACACAAGTAATGTAATAGATCCAGAATTTGTTTTATTTTTCTCTTTTTTATTTTTTAGTTTACATCATTCATTTCCACAAGATTTTGAGTTATACATTTTCTCCCTATTTTTCCCCTACCCACCATCCCAAAACAGCAATCCCACTGAATATCCCCTCCCCCAATCTTCTCTTTCCCATACCTTCCCCCAAACCCCTCCTACTTTCTACTAGGGCACTGTGGATCTCTATGCCCCAGTTCCTGTATATCTTGTTTCCTAGTTACATGTAAAATAATGATAATGATAATAAATATATATTTTAAACATTTGATTTTAAAAATTTGAATTCCAGATTCTTTCTTTCCCTTCCTCCCTCATCACCCATCCTTACTGGGAAGATAAACAATTCAATATAGGTTGTATATGTGTAGCTACACATATACAACCTATATTGAATTGTTTATCTTCTATATGAGATAATTTACCCCTTCTGTCTCCCACCATATCTTCTCATTATATTCCTCTCTCACCTCTTAATTTCACCTTTTAAGTATTATCCCTTCCCATTAAATTGGTCCTATGTTATCTGTCTATGTATACCTATACACATATATACATATACTCACATATGTATTCATCTGCCCATATACCTTCTATATAGACATATACATGTATGTATATGTATATATAAAAATACATTTCTATTCCCTTCAACTAGTACAGACCTTCTAGCCTTCACTATTTCTCGAAGTCTGTCCAAGTTCATGTTCATTGTTTCCATTAAACTATCTAACCATTTCATCCTTTGGCATTCCCTTGCCTTTTGCGTTCAATCTTTCCCAACATCAGGGTCTTTTCCAATGAGTCCTTCTTTATTATGTGACCAAAATATTTAAGCTTCAGCTTCAGTATTTGACCTTCCAGTAAATAGCCTAAATCGATTTCTTTAAGTATAGACTGATTAGATCTCTTTGCTGTCCAAATGAATCTCAAAAGTCTTCTCCAGCACCACAATTTGAAAGTATTGATTCTATGGCACTTAGCTTTCTTCATGGTCCAACTTTCATAGCTGTACATTGCTACTGGAAAAACTATAGCTTTAGGAGCAGTTAGGTGGCACAGTGAATAGAGTATGGACCCTGAAGTCAGAAGACCTGAGTTCAAATCCAGTCTCAGACACTTGACACTTAACTAGCTGTGTGACTTTGAGCAAGTCACTTAACCCCAATTGCCTTGCCTTCCCCCCTCAAAAAATCAAAAACAACAACAAAAAATATAGCTTTGATTATTCAGACTGGGTTTTTGTTGGTGTAATGATATTCCTGCTTTTTAGGATGGTGTCCAGATTTGCCATAGCTTTCCTTACAAGGAGCAAATATCTTTTAATTTCATGGCTAAAGTGACCATCTGCAGTGATCTTTGAGCCCAAGAATATAAAATCTGACACTACTTCCATTTCTTTTCCCTCTGTTTCCTTGGAAGTGATGGGATTAGTTACCAAGATCTTAGTTATTTTTAAAAAGAATTATTATTTTAACCTTCAAGTCACTTTCCTATTTCACCCTCATCAAGAGACTCCTTAATTCCTCCTCACTTTTTACTGTCAGAGTGATATTTTCTCCATATCTAAAATTATTGATATTTCTCCCTGTAGCCTTAATTGAAGCTTTTGATTCATACAGCCTAGCATTTCTCATGATGTACTCTGCATATAAGTTAAGTACTTAAGATAACAATATACAGCTTTGTTGTACTCCTTTTCCAATCTTCAACCAGTTGTTCCGAGTTTGTTTCTAACCATTGCTTCTTGGCACACATATAGGTTCCTCAGAAGGCTAGCATTATTCCCTTCTATTTCTTTTAGGAAAACCTTATCCCTCCTTGCTATTCTCTGGAAGTCTGCATTCAGTTCAGCTGTATTTTTCCCTTTCCTTTCCTTCTTTACTCAGCACTTCGAAGACTTTCATCAGATAGCCACTTTGCTTTCTTCCTCTTCTTTGGAATGCTGTTGCTTGCATAATACTGAGAACCTCTGTCTACTCTTTCTAATGGCCCTCCCATGTACAAAGCTTATTTTTGTCTTTGTACTTTTGCTTGGGCTTGTCCCATCCAGAATCATTCCCTTTCCCCTCGACTCAGCAAATTCCACTGATTTTTCAAGAGCCACCTTTTTGTTCATTGACAGCTTCCTTCTTTAAAGTCCGATGACCCTATAGACCAAAAAATTGCAAACTTTTTGTTTATTTTTTGTTTCTTGAGGGTTAATCCCATTTCCCAAAGAGATCCTGTGCTTCTAGAGGACAGGAAATGTAGTGTTCCTTATGCCTCTTTTGTAAGGGAAAACTGCTTAGCATGGAGTAGTGGTTCTACTAGCCTGACAAGTACACTCAAATTGTCTGGCCCTAGTCAGAATTGTGACTGTGACATCTTGATAGAATTTTCAAGTGTTGAGGAATAAGGTGGGGCCAATTATACAGGTAATAAATACATTCATTAAAGGATCATAGGATTTTTTGAGTTGAAAGAGACCTTAGAGAGCACCTAGCCCAACCCTTATATTTCACACATGAAAAAACAGAAGCTGAGAGAGTGATTTTCCCCAAGATCCTACAGGTAGTGAGTAGTAGAGATGAGATTCAAACCTAGGTCTTCTGACCCCAAATCCAGTGATATTCCCTTACATTCCCTTTAAATGAGACATCATGCTATTTAACTTCCTCTGTTTCCCTGAGTCCTTTCTCCCTCCCAATGAAAGAAAACAAAGGGAATAAATATTCACAAGCATTTATTATATGCCAGGTCTTGTGCAAAGCACTTTGCAATTATTATTTCATTTGGTCCTCACAATAGTCCTGGGAGGTATATGCTATTGTTATCCCTATTTTACAGTTGATGAAGCAGAGGCAGATAGAAGTTAAGTGATTTATCCAGGGTCACACAGCTAATAAGTATCTGAGGCTGAATTAGAACTCATGTCTTCCCACCTTCTGGTCCAGAATTCTCACCACTGTGCCACCTAGCTGCCACAGACATATTTTGTGTAGCCTTTTGTAGTGAAGAATTTGGAAACTAATAGTAGGCTGTAGAAAAGAAAGAATAAAATCAAGAAATGACCATATAGAGAGAACAAAACTACCACCACAAATTATGTCAATGTTTTGTTCTACATGTTGAGGAGACCAAAAGTTTAGTGAATAGATAGCCTGTCAAGGAGACCAAAAGGTATATTCCTCCACTTGAATATAGTCTTCCACAATCACCTAGAGACAGACCAGGTAGTACCTAAAAGATATATGGGAGGATGCTCTTCAAAACTGCAAATCAGGAATGAATAAGGCAGCAGACTGGTCTATGAGTATGGGCAGGTAGGAACCCAAATTATACAATTGAGTAGGCTCCCTTTGCTAGGTGGCCACAAGCAGTGGGAATAAGGGTTCCATTCTTCCCCTTGTAGCTTGACCCTCTCTACATGAACAAATCCAACATAAATATTGTGGCATGATTCAATTCAACATCACATTAAACTGTTCTAAACATACCTAACCCTCGGCTATTTGTCCATTTAGCAATGAATGCTGCTTGACTGGACATGCTTATAAGTGAAGAGAATTTTGGTGTGCTCAAATTTTGTGCTATTTGCTGATGACTTTACTTCAGCTTATTGCATGGTTAGAAAAAAATGGGTAGGATTTCCTGCCTGTTTGTTATCCCAGTGGCTTCACATTTTAAAAATACTTGCTTAGTTTATCCTTGCCAAATCAAGGAGCTCAGTAGGTCTCTCTCGCACAGCTGTTATTTAGAAATAGTCCAAAACCAATTTTTTTTGACAACTTTAAATGTGAAGGTCCATAGGAAGTTGGCATTAAAACCGAGAACTTACCATCTCTACATTCTCCCTCCAGTATAGGCAAGGGAGATAATTAAAAAGGAAGAAAGTATACAATGTTCTTGGAATCAAGAAACCATGCATTCAAAAATTGCCTTGGACCCTTACTAGCTGTGTGACTACGGGTAAGTCAGTTAACCTCTCTGATCCTCAGGTAACTTTCTAAGACTCAATAGACTAAATTACAGATAAAGTATTAGCTGCCTCCCTGTTGTAGCAATTTGGTTATTTTTCCTCCCAGAGGATCAGTATGGTTTAGTGAATAGATAGCCTGTCAAGGAGTCAGCATAACCTGCATTCTAGTCCTACCTCAAATATATACTGGTTATGTTAACTCTCGGTAATCCATTTAACCTTGAAATAATAGATTCTAGGTAACCCTCAGAAACTCTAAATTACAGAGAATGTGCCAATCTGCCCTGGCATAGGACAGGGTATTACCTAGCCAGCAACATCACAGGTCCTGTGCTCATCCCTAGCCATGGCTTTAGCCTAACCTGACTAAAAAGAGATTACATGATTAATTTGGGAAAGTAAACTCCATTTTACATGAAAGGAAACAGTGGGCAGAGGATAATTAATTTTCTGAAGTTTAAGCAGACAACTAATAACTGAGGTTGGTTAGAACTGGAGCTTCCCAAGCCATCTAGGCTCCTCCTCAAGCATTCCCTGGGCCTCAGAAGCTAGCTGATTCAGTAACCGTGTGATGACTTATCAATGAATCAATAATCTTTAGTCAGATGCTTTTGGGGGCAGTCTTAATGATCTGTTCCCACACAACTGATTGGATTGGATACTCATTTTCTTTATAGCCATTATCCAGGCAGTTAAAAACACTCAAATCCCTTTCAAAATGAAAGTTTTCATCCTACTGGGAGAAGCTGGATCAGTCAAAGAAGTATATGCTGGTGCCTGGTCAAATCAAACACATTCAGGCTCCCAGCTTTCATTGTTCTCTCCAGATTCTGCTTACCCTCAAAAAAGCTTTAGTTTATCATGTCCTACTAATTACAATTACTGTTAAAAGGAAATTAAACTCAAGAACAAATCTAAAAATAGGAGTCATTTACAAGTGAGGTGGTTATAGATCCAAATTGCATCTGCTGAAAGCCTTGATAAAATTGATTCTTCCACTTTCTACCTATATTTTTGAAAAACCAGGAAATAGGCATTCTGAGCCTACTTTGTTTTGATTCAAAAGTCTTGTGGTGGTGGTGGTGGTGGTGGTGGAGATAGAGCTGGTGTGTGTGTGTGTGTATTCATGAGTATATATGTATAGTTATGCATGTACATGAGCATGTGGAAATGGAAGGGGGAGGGGCAGAAGTGATAGCACAGGCGGGGAGTGTTGGTTTGACCTAGGTTTAGCAAATAGCTTTGAAGGATGAAAGATGATGATTTGGCATTGTAGGTGCCAAGTTTTTTTCCATCAAGAATCAGTAATCCCCATACTGCTACTTGGGCAGACTGTACCCCAGTTGTGCCCACAGATCTGTCACCATGCATAGCTCAGATTTCTGCTTTAATGGATCTATAAATAGGTTGGATGTGAGTGACAAGAGCCTAGTAAACGGCAAGCTCTGCCATCATCTTTGATATTGTCTGTAGTATAATGACTCACTGCTTTTCCTTGCCCTAGAAAATATTTAATTAGACACTAGGGCTTTTCATTGAGTAGAAACATCATCAAGTGATCAGCTGTTATCCTTACAACTTGGATTATCATTCTGGTTTGACCAACATGCCTAGTTTCTGAAGATCATGACCACACAGGCAGCCAGTATTTACTTCTATGATACTAAATATCTGAGTAGGATTGTGGCCTTATTTTCAGGAAATTTAGTGGGGCAGCTAGAACATGGTGTAGTGGATGGAACACCGGGCCTGAAATCAGGAAGACTTGAGTTTAACCCTGCCTTAGACAGTTACTAATTATGTAATTAATTACCACCTGGGCAAGTCACTTAACCATGTTTGCCTCCGTTTCCTCATCTGTAAACTGAGCTGGAGAAGGAAATGGCAAATACTCCAGCATTTTTGTCAAGAAAAACCCAATGGAATTGTGAAAAGTCAGATGGTAATGGAATAACTAAAGAACAAAAAAAGTGCTGCAGAGGCAGTATGGTGTAGTGGATAGAGAGCTGGCCTCAAAGCTTCACTGTGTGACCTTGGGCAATTAACGGAGACTCTGGGTACTCTCAGATATTTTCTAAGGGTTTTCATGCTTGGAAGTTCCCTATAGGAAAAAAAATCCCAGGTTCATTCCTATCCTTCCAGGGAAAGGAAAAAGAGAAGTCATACAATGTTTACTTAGCCAAATGAGACTGTGGCCTAAGGAATGGTTGTTGCATCTTTAAATCTTTCCAAGGTAGGCCTCTGCTAACCCTCTGAAGATTGTAATTCCAGAGTAGTGCATGTGGGTACAACAACAACCATGGCTTTCTAGAATGGTTGTTGATTTACCCAAAACCACTTAGTTAGGTAGGAAAATAGGAGAGGAACCTTTTTTTTCACACTAAAAGATTTAAAATATCACTCATTGGTATGTGGATTTAAAACAATTACATAGAGCACTTTGGACATGAAATTCCATTGTTTTGAGACATTGTCTTTGTTAAGAAAACAATTCCCTTTTGATTCTACTGGTGTCTACTTCTCTGAATGACTTGTGTATGATATAAACTTGGAAAACTCATGCAGCCACCTAATTTTGGGTACTTGGTCTTGTAGTCAGAAAGGCTACCAAAGAGCTGAGGACTGTCATGAAATCTCCAGTCTGGGCTTTGCTTCAGATGCCAGCTGTAAAGTGATCTCTCCTTGGCACTCTTCTGATTTCCCCTATGAACCTCATACATCCTGACTATGGCACAGTTGAAAAATGATTCCATTGATGGAGATTAGATTTCTGTTTAGCAGCATCAAATAGCAGTCAGAATACTTTGCTCCCCACTAATGGTGAAGGCAGGAACTTTCTAACTGAGGAGACTTAAAAATCGATCAGGTAAATTTACCTTTCTCTTGTCATTCCCAACTCCAAGCTCAAATACTGTTATTTGCCAGCAGAGTCTCTAGAAGGGAGATCATTCTCTGCTCATCACCTTGGCTACTTCCTCAGAGTTATTCACTCTCCCATAATTCTGGAAACATTACAGATCTTTCCTTTAGAGAACAAGTGGCATAGAGGGTAAAAAAATGATATTTTACATTGTGTAATTATAGCTCCTTATTGGTTCTGGTTTTTCCAGTAGACAGAGAAGACACTAAAGAAGGGGAGGGTCTCATGATCCTTTTTGTTATTAGTGATCTTGTCCTATGCAAAGTAGCTTCTATTCAAGTAGGATGTGGCTTGGCAGATAGAGTACTGGACCAGGAATCAAGAAGACCCAGGTTCAGATCCTACCTCAGATGCTTTACTAACTGTGTAATCCTGGGCAAATCACTTAATTTATCCCAGCCTTGATTTCCTTGCCTGTAAAATGGAGATAGTGATAGCAAGTAACTAATAGGGTTGTTGGGAGGATAAAATAAGATTTTCCAGGTAAAGAGTTTTGTACACCTTTAAGTGCCATATAAATGCTAGCTACAATTATTGTTAACATTACTGTTATTTATTGACATAATGTACATATTATAAGTGATTCAAAGATAGGAACTGTTTTTTCTTTTTAGAGTCCAGATGCTTAATAGTATCATGCATTTATTAGATACATATTATATGCTTCTTAAATTGAATTAAGACACGCATTCCAGGTTTCAACCTCTTCCTGTGACTCAGTGATGATTTTATACATTTAACTAGAAGGTTGTCTATTTCTGTCCCCAGGCAAAGCACTTCGGTTGTATAGAAGAGGTTGGCCCCCCCAAAAAAATTTGACACGTGGGCCTGATGTTGAAAGAGAAGCATCCTAGTATCCTCTTGCTGTGGTTTGAATTGGTACAGAGAAAGGGAAAATTGCTTTTATTGGTTAAGGGGAAGGAGAGAGGGGGGGAGAGAGAGAGAGAGAGAGAGAGAGAGAGAGAGAGAGAGAGAGAGAGAGAGAGAGAGAGAGAGAGAATTTTTTATATAAAATATGAGGTTGATGAAAAGGCTTTACTTTGGGATGTATGTTATTGTATGCCCTTGCTGCTGTGTTGGATTTTATTAGAAATATACAGGAATGCCGAGGATTTATGTGGGTTTATTTTATATCCTGCAACTTTGCTAAATTTGTTTATTGTCTCAAGTAGATTTTTACTTGATTTTCCAGGATTCTCTAAGTATATCATCATATCATCTGCAAAGAGTGATAGCTTGGTCTCTTCTTTGCCTAATTTGATTCCTTTTTCTTCTCTAATTGCTACTGCTAACATTTCTAGTACCAGACTGTATAAGAGGGGTGATAGTGAACATCCTTGTTTCACCCCTGATCTTATTGGAAATGCTTCTACCCATTACATAAAATACTTGCTGATGGCTTTAAATAGATGCTACCTATTATTTTAAGGAAGGCTCCATTTATTCCTATACTTTCTAGTTTTTTTAATAGGAATGGATGTTGTATTTTGTCAAAAGCCTTTTCTGCATCTATTGAGATAATCACGTGGTTTCTGTTAGTTTTATTGTTGATATGATCAATTATACGGATGGTTTTCCAGATATTAAACCGTCCTTGCAATCCTGGAATAAATCCTACTTGATCAAAGTGTATTATTCTTCTGATAAGTTGATAGTCTTTTCCCCAGTATTTTATTTAAAATTTTTGCATATATCTTCTTATCTTCTGATAAGTTGATAGTCTTTTCCCCAGTATTTTATTTAAAATTTTTGCATATATATTCACGAGAAAATTTGGTCTATACTCCTGATTCAGGTGTCAGTACCATATTTGTGTCATAAAAAGAATTTGGTAGGACTCATTCTTTACTAATTTTCCCAAATAATTTGTAGAGTATTGGAATCAATTCTTCTTTAAATGTTTGAAAGAATTCGATAGTAAATCCATCTGGCCCTGGAGATTCTTTCCTAGGGAGTTCACTGATGGCTTGTTCAATTTCTTTTTCTGAGATGGGGTTTTTAAGTAATTTACTTTCTCTTCATTTAATCTGGGCAATTTATATTTTTGTAAATATTCCTCCATTTCACTAAGTTTGTCAAATTTATGTGCATAGAATTTGGCAAAATAATTCCTAATCATTGTTTTAATTTCCTCTTCATTGGAGGTAGATTCACCCTTTTCATTGTTGATACTCATAATCTGATTTTCTTCTTTCTTTTTTTTTTAATTCAATAAATTAACCCATTTATTGTTGGACTATGGGCTACAGATATTTGAGAAGATTTTACTGGTCTTTCAGTTCCTTCAGTCTTCTGATGGCAAATTTAAATGTGAGTACAGAGGTAGTATTGTAGGTCCATGAACCACCAGCTACTGTTTTCATACAGGATCCACAGTACCAGATACCCACAGCCAGTCTCTTCATTTTGGTCTTGCCACAGAAGGAGCAGGTATACTTGGCATGCTGGCTAATTTCAATTTTCTTTACCATTTTTCTGAGGGATGCACATGTTCCATATTTACCAACAATTCCCACCTTCTTGGTATGTTTATCCATGTTAGTGGTGGCAGGGCTAGAGCTTGGAAAGGGCTTCTTTCTTTTTTTTTATCATATTGACCAAGTGTCTATCAATTTTATTTTATTTTTCATAAGACCAGCTCTTAGTTTTATTTATTAATTCAATAGTTTTCTTTATTTCAATTTTATTAATCTCTCCTTTGGTTTTCATAATTTCTAATTTAGTATTTAATTGGGGATTTTCAATTTGCTCTTTTCTAGTTTTTTCAATTGCATGACCAATTTATTGACCTTCATTTTCTCTTATTTATTCATGTATGCACTCAGGGATATAAAACTTTGCCTAAGAACTGCCTTTGCTACATCTCACAAGTTTTAGTATGTTGTCTCATTATTGTCGTTCTCTTGAATGAAGTTACTGATTGTTTCTATAATTTCTTGTTTGACCTCCCCCTTTTTTTGGTTTGATTTTTGGAGGGCAATTGGGGTTAAGTGACTTGCCCAAAGGCTGGATTTGAACTCAGGACCTCCTGACTCAGGGCTGGTGCTCTATTCACTGTGCCACCTAGCTACCCCAACCCACTCATTCTTTCAGATTAAATTGTTTACTTTCCAATTAGTTTTTAGTCTATCTTTCCATGGCCCTTTATTGCATATGATTTTATTGCATCATGATCTGAGAATGATGCATTTCATATTTCTGCCTTTCTACACTGAATTGTGAGGTTTTTATGCCCTAGTACATGGTTGATTTCTGTGTATGTGCCATGTACCACTGAGAAGAATGTATATTCCCTTTTATCCCCATTCAGTTTTCTCCAGAGATCTATAATATCCAACCTCTCTAAAATTCTGTTCACCTCCTTAACTTCTCTCTTGTTTATTTTGAGGTTATATTTATCAAGTTTAGAGGGGGAGATTAAAGTCCCCCACTAGTATAGTTTTGCTCTCTATGTCATCCTCTAATTCTCTTAACTTCTCCTCTAAGAATTTGGATGCTATACCACTTGGTGAATATATGTTAAGTAATGATATTGCTTCATTCTCAATGGTGCCTTTTAGCAGGACATAGTTTCCTTTCTTATCTTTTGTAGTTAGATTTTTGCTTTTGCTTTATCTGAAATAAGGATTGCTACCCCTGTTTTTTTTACTTTAACTGAAACATAATATATTCTACTCCAGCCTTTTACCTTTATGCTGTGTGTATCCCCTTGTTTCAAATGTATTTCTTGTAGACAGTATATTGTAAGATTATGGTTTTTAATCCATTCTGCTATCTGACTCCATTTTATGGGAGAGTTCATCCCATTCTCATTCACAGTTATGATTACTATCTGTCTCTTTCCCTCTATCCTATTCCCACCCCTGTTTATGTTTTTGTTTCTTCCTTCTCCTTTCCCCTCCTTAAGGGTTTTACTTTATTCCTCCTTCAGTGTTCCCTCCCTGTGACTGCCCCTCTTTACCTATCTTTTTTCCCTTACCATTATTTTCCTCCCTTCTAACCTCCCTCCCTTCTTATTCCTTCCTTACCCTTCCTACTGCCTATAGGGCACAATGGATTTTTATACTTATCAAAGTATGTTATTCCCTCTTTGACTCCAAAACAATGAGAGTAAATTTCATACAGTGCTCCTCTCCATCCCTCCTTTCCCTCTATTATAATGAGTTTTTGTGTCTTTTCACATTAGAATCTTAAACTTAACTGATTATGTTGGTCCCTCTTTGAACCAGAACCAAAGAAAATAATGTTCATATGATGCCCATCTCTCTCTCTACTTCCCCTCTACTATCGTATGTTTTTATGCCTCTTTGGGTGGCATAATTTACCTTTTTCTGTCTCATCCTTTCCTTTTATTCCATTACAGTCACTTTGAATAATAAGTTTTTGTTTTTGTTTTTGTTTTTTGATTTTTGGAGGGCAATTGGGGTTAAGTAACTTGCCCAAGCTCACACAGCTAGGTTTTTTTTTGTTTGTTTGTTTGTGTGTGTTAAGTGTCTGAGGCCAGATCCAAACTCAGGTCCTTCTGACTCCAGGGCCAGCACTCTACTCACTTCGCCACCTAGCCACCCCCAAGTTTGTTTTTTTTTTTTATCATCAGATTAGTTAACTTATACCCACTCCCTCCATTTACGTATATCCCTTTTAAAGGTTGTGATAAGCATATAAATTTCAATATTGACAGGTATCAGCTTCTCATAGAGGGATGTAAACTGTTTGCTCTTATTGAATCCCAAGTTATGTGCATGTGTGTGTGTGTGAGTGTGTGTTTTCCTTGTTTACCTTTTTATGTCTTTCTTGAGTCTTGTAATTGGAGATCAAATTTTCCATTGAGCTCAGGCTTCTTTATCAGGAAAATCTGGAAGTCCCTTATTTCATTAAATGACCATCTCCTTGCCTGAAAGATTATGCTCACTTTTGCCCAGTAGTTGATCCTTGGTTGCAGTCTTAGCTCTTTTGCCTTACAAAATATCAAATTCCAATCCCTTTGATCTTTTAATGTAGAAGCTGCTAGGTCCTGTGTAATCCTGACTGTGGTTCCACAATATTTGAATTGTTTCTTTTTGGCTGATTGCAGTATTTTCTCCTTGAACATGTAATTCTGGAATTTAGTTACTATATTTCTTAGAGTTTTCAATTTGGGATCTCTTTCAGGAGGAGTCCAGTGAATTCTTTCAAAAAGTATTTTACCTTCTGATTCTAGGATTTCAGGACAGTTTTCTTTGACAATCTCTTGGAGGATGTTGTCCAGGCTGCTTTTTTTCATCATGGCTTTCCAACAGACCAATATTTCTTAGGTTGTCTCTCCTGGATCTATTCTCCAGGTCAGTTGTTTTCCGGTAAGACATTTTACACTTTCTTCTAATTTTTCAGTGTTCATGTTTTGCTTGATTGACTCTTGGTGCATCATAGAGTCCTTAGCTTCAATTTGGCCGATTCTAATTTTTAGTGAATTATTTTCTTCAGTTAGTTTTTGATGTCCCTTTTTAGGGAGGTATTTTCTCCAGTTAGATTTTGAACCTCCTGTCCCAGTTCACAAATTTTCCTTTTTAAAGAGTTGTTTTCTTCAGTGAGATATTTTTTCTAATTTGGTCACTGTAGATTTAAATTTATCTTCTACCTCTCTAATTTGGCCTTTAAAATCTTTCTTGAGCTCCTCCAAGAATGCTTTTTGGGCTTGAGATCAGTTTATATTTCCTTCTGTGGTCTCAGGTGTTAATATAGAGTCCATGTTGTCCTCTGTATTTGGTTGTTCTTGCTCACTATAATGAGCTCAGATGGATTTTCTTGCCTTTCCCTTTTCCTTCTCAGCTTCCTTCTTTCCCATTGTGATTTCCTATTTCCTGATTTCTCAGGCTGGGAGCTAAGGGCCTCATTGTTGACTTTGTGTGCTGTAGCCTCTGGGCGTCTAGACTGAAGCCAAGGCCAGGATTCTCAGTGTTTCCCCTGAGTTACCCTGAGGCTCACAGAGTGGTTGAGGGGTTTTCTGGCTGCTTCAGATTTCTGCTTCTATGCCCCTGGGCTACAGCTCAGGCAGGCTCAGCAGCTGGTGGCCGGCAACACTGGTGTCTGCAGATTCCCCTGGTGGTGCTAAGGTCTACCTGGGTTCCTGTTTTTAGTTCTTGCTGGCTCCACCACCCTGGGCTTTGGGAGCTTTTGCTGGTCAGCTGAGGTGGGGCTTGCTGGGGCCCCTCCTATCCTTCACTTCAGACCCCTTACTGCCTCAGTTATACCCTTTCTCAGTGACTCCTAAACTTGAAGCTATTTCAGGATTTTATTCTGGGTAGGGCATTTATCTCTGAGTTTTCTGGGTCAGGGAGGGGGAATCATATCAGCTAGAGTTTAGTCTGCCATCTTGGCTTTTGGAAAATCAGGTAAGTGATTTTTAATCTTCCAGGCTGTGGGCTGATAGCCCCAGGAGCAGCTGCTGTCTCTTCTGCTAGCCCTTCACTTTCTCTTACCCAGCTCTGGTGGATCCTTACATCCTGTGGTGAGATGCTGGTGAGATGGCTTCTAATACTCCATTCTAGTTTGCTCTTTAATCTGTGCTGGTGCAGCCCCCATGTACTCCAAGCTCCCCCTGCCCTGAACCACATGGGCACTTTCTTGGGCTGGATTCTGCCATGTTCTGTCTCCCAGTGGATTCTGACACTCTAAAATCCATTCAGATTCACTTTTTAAAGTTTAGTGACAGAATTCACTGAGGAAATTAGAAAAGTTACTGCTTTGGTTCCGACATTTTGGCTCCACCCCCAGCCTTCATCATTCTTATGGAACCTGCACTTGAATCTAACAAACTGTCATGCTTCCAAACTATCTCTGTCCTCCCTTCCATAGCCAAACTCCTAGAAAAATCTTTCTATGCTCATTGTCTCTCCTCTCTCCCCTTACTTTTCAACCCTTGAAATTTTGCTTTTGACGTCATCACTCAAGTGAAATTGCTTGTTCCAAAGTTATTCGTGATGTCTTAATTGGCCAATATAGTCACTGTTTCTTAGTGTTTGTCAATCCTGACCTCTCTGAAGCATTTGACACCATTGACCAACCTTCTTACTGGATTGTCTTTCCTGTATGTATTTTCATGACACTATTTTTCCTGGTTCTTTTACATGTGTGATCACTGTTTCACCTTCTTATTTGCAAGCTCATCATCCATGTTGTTCCCCTTGGGCAGGGATGGGGAACCTGTGGCCCAGAGGCCCTCCTGTGAAGTCCTTTGACTAAGTCCAAACAATCCAAACAAATTTGTTCTATGAAGTTTGGATCCTGGGAAAGGACCACACTTGAGGACCTAGAGTGCCACATGTGACTTTGAGGTCACAGGTTCCCCACCCCTACCCCCAAACCTCTGTCCTAGGCTCTCTTCTTCTCTTTGTAATCCTTAATGGTCTCATGGGTTTACTTGTTGTCTCTATGCAGATGACTTCGAGATCTATATATTCAACCCTAGTGTTTCTTTGGTGTTCTAGTCCCACAGCACTGAATATCTCTTGGACATTTTGAGCTAGATATCTCATAGACATCTCAAATGACATATCCAAAATAGAATTCATTCTTTCCCCCACTCTCCTCATTCTCACTAGGCTCCCATATCAAATAAATTGTCAATTCTTATTGATTCTGTCTCCATAACATTTTTCTTGTATGTCTCTCTTCTCTTCATTTGCACAGCCATCATCCTAATTAAAGCCCTCCTCATGTTACATCTGGATTATTGAAATAATTTCCTGATCTCCCTGGATCCTACTTCTCTCTGATCCATCCCTCATGTAGCTGCCAAAGTGCTCTGATTACTACTTCCTGAGAGTTACTCACTTTCCCAGAATTCTGGAAAAATTACTGTTCTTTCCTTTAGAGAACCAGTGGGATAAGAAAAAAAAGATGTATCAGACTATGTATTATGGGTTCTGATTGGTGTCAGTTTTGTTATACCTAAAACACAAATTTGATCATGACATTTTTCCTTATCAAAATGCTCCCATTGATCCATACTACTTTTAGGATAATGTGAGTTTTTCCATTTGTCACTTAAAGTCTTTCATTATCTGGCTCCAGATTACTCTTCCAGGCTTACTATACTTTACTCTCCTTTACACATTCTGCTTCTATACATCAGTCAAACTGGCCTACTTCCTCATTTTCAGCATCCCATTCTGTACTCCCATGCCTAGAATGCTTTCCCTCTTCTATTCTCTCGTAGAATCTCTAGCTTCCTTCAAGGCTTAGCTCAAGGGCTGCCTCTTACATAAGGCTTTTCCTGATTCTCCTAACTATTCCTTCATCTTCTTTTTCTGCTTTCTCATCTCTCTCTTTCTTCATCTGGAGTTTTCTCTTTCAGTTCTTCTCTTCCTATATGCATCTATGTACAAGAAATTCTAGTGTTAATTAGTCATTAGGGATTGAATCTATACTGTATAAAGAGTGTTGGATTTGGAATCGATGATCTCATTTTGATTGCCACTTCTGTTACTACCCATTTGATCTTGAGCAAGTTATTTAAATTTTCTGATTTATAAAATGAAGGGGTTAGACTAAATGGTGTCTGAGCCACTTCTATCATCTAAATCTAGTTTCCTAAGTGAATACTTTGTATAACCAAGAAAGACCAATGAAATACATTATTTTCTGGGACCACTAAAAATACTAAATACAGTAGCCAATAGTACAGTTATCTGGATTTTGGAACAATACTGATCCTGATATGGGAACTCCCTCCCTGACTCATACTGGAAACTCAATAACTTATTGTCTAGGTGCAGCAGTTCTCAAAATGTGGAATTTGGATCCTTGGTATTGCCCTGGGATCCCTTATAGAGATCCACTATGTCAAAACTATAATAATAATAACACTTAAACATTTTTGTTACTTCCAGCTTAATCAATATGATTTATTTTTGTATTGTATACATTTAGAGATTACTCTCACTTTTAAGAAATTTTTTGCTTATTAAAGTACTCTTCCTCTTTCCAATTATATTATATGTGTGAAGCTGGATTGTGTTCATATACTTCAACCAAAACAACATATCACAACAGATTGAAAGCAGAAGCAGATATGAGAATCCAGCTGTCTTCTATTAAGCCAGACATTAAGGAGATTTGTAAAATATGTAAAACTGACACTTTTCTCTAATTTTTTTGTTTTGAAAAATATAGTCAATTTTTTATTTAAAATATTTGTATTAGCATATAATGGATTAATTATTGTAATTTTAAAGTGAATAAATATTATGCAATTATATTAGTTTTAATTTCTAATACAGTAACTGTGTCTAAGTCACATAAACCAAGACTTTTTGTTGTCTTCAATAATTTATAACGGTGTAGGTGTTCTGAGACCAAAAGGATAGAGAAGCCCCATATTATAGAATTGCTTAGAAGCATTAAGAGGCTGACTTGCCCATGTAGATACAGTAGATGCCAGAAATAACACTTGAACCCATGCATTCCTGACTCCATGGCTGACCCTCTGTTCACAATGACATGGAACCTCTCCTGTAAATTTCACAGGATTGTGTTTTTAGACCTAAAAAGGACCTTCGTGGGTTATCCCATTTCTGGGTGAATTGTAGATCTGTTTCTCTTGCTGCTGTTTGTCTTTTGTTCTTGAAGAAGATCATGACATCAGAGAGGTGATGCCATGATGACATGCAAGTGAATTGGATTTAAGTGAAGGAAGACTGTGCAAAGCCACCATCATCACTTTCTTCTCTGGAGCCATCTGGGCCCAGTGGCCAGATATAGATCAGAGCAACTGGATATGGCCTAGGATGCAGTGGGGTCCTTAGTCTTTTCCAGCTAAGTTCTTTAACAGGTTTCATTTTAACTGAGGCCATGCGCATTTGGTGATTGAGACTTAATAAGAACTGAGGCAGAGAATGGCCTCTTTACCTAGTCAATAAATTAATTAATTAATTTAAAAAATTGATTTGGGAGGGGAAGACCCTCAGGGTTTCTGGGCAAAATAGAAACAACTGCTATTTACATTCATTCTGAGCCAATCAGGATCCAAACCATTATCAAGTAGGGCTTGGCCTGGGACCTATTATTGGCCAATCAATGAGAGTCAGAGTGATTTGTGGTTAATTAAAAAACAAAAAAGTTTCAGAGATTAAAATTTACATTCCATTTGGGCAGAGCACTTACAGGTAAGGGTGAGCATGTAAGAACTTAGAGGAAAGGAAAGGAAAGAAAGAAAAGAAAGGAAGAAAGAAAGAGAAAAGAAAAATACATTGCCCAACAGGCCAGTTCTAGTTTGGTCCCCAGTAAGCAGCCCCTTTTCTACTTACAGAGGTTGCTGTTTGTCCTACATTCCTGAAGAAGACAATTGCCAGGAGCATGGTGGAGAAATCTGGGTTGTTGCTGTATTTTTTCTTCCTTCATTTTCAAAAAGGACCAATGACATCAGGAGGGTGATATTTTGACTTGCAAGTGAATTGGATTTAAGTGAGGCAGAGCCGTGCAACATAATCAGTCTCTCTCTTTCCTCCAGAGTCATCAGGGTCCAGAGGCAAGACATAGGTAAGGACTACTGGAGATGGCCCCATGTGCAATGGGAAATCTTGACCAAACTGGAAGGGACCCTAGGTGTCATCTGACCCAATTCTCTTATTTTGCAAATGATTAAACTGAACCCCGAGACTTTAAATCATTTGTCCAAAGTTACAAAGGTTGTAAATAATAGAGGTAGGATTCAAACTGAGGATCCCTGACTTCAAATCCTATACCTTTTCCACTATTTTAGAACTGAACTTCAAAATTATGCAGCTTAGAGGCATGTATCTCTCCCTCCACCCCCTTTTCAGCTCCTTTCTATAGCTTGTCTTCTGTCATTAGAATGTAAGCTACTGGAGGGCAGAATCAGCCAGTTTTCTTTCTTTCCTTCCTTCCTTCCTTCCTTCCTTCCTTCCTTCCTTCCTTCCTTCCTTCCCTTCTTCTCTCCTCCCTTTTTTCTCCTTCCCTTCCTTCCAGAAATTAAGAATACTAATCAGGAAAATCTTGAGTTGGAACCCCCTAGGAGAAGGGTCCAGACACATAATAATAATAATAGCTAACATTTATATAGCTCTTACTATGTGGCAGGCACCATGCTAATTCCTTTAAAATTATTAGGTCATTTATCTTCACCACAACCCTGGTAGGTAGGTCCTATCATTAACCCTATATTACAGATTAGGAAACTGAGGCAAACACAGGTGAAGTAACTTGCCCAGGGTCATACAGCTTATAAGTGACTAAGGTCAGATTTGAACTAAGGTCTTCTTAATTGAGGTTTGACTCTCTATCCACTGTACCACCTAGTTGCCCATAGCATTTGACATCACTACTCTATTCTATCTTACAGGGGCTTTGTGTCTAGATCCTTCCTTTTTGGATACCTGGAAGTACAACTTATTGGTATTAAGATATGAGAGAATTCACTGAATGCAGCTTGCTTTATAATATGATAATGTAAAATCTGAAATGACTCTGTAGCCCCCTTGATACAAGTAGAATGAGGGAAACTAAAATTAGAAACCAAAAAAAGAGTCACCCTTAGTTTTTTTTTTTTAAACAAGTGCTTTATTAACTTCTGTTTTACATCATTCATTTCCGCCAGATTTTGAGTTACAATCATTTTTCCCCCATTATTCCCCTACCCAACCTCCCAGAATAGTAGTCCCACAAGATATCACTTCCTCCAGTCTGCTCTCTCCCATACCTTCTCCCATACCCCCATCGACTTTTCTATTAGAGGAAGGTGAATCTTTGTGTCCCAATGCCTGTACATCTTATCTCCCTATTACAAGCAAAAGAGTATTAATAATAGTATTTATATATATTTGAAACATTTAATGTTAAGACCTCGAATTTCAGATCCATTTCCTTCCTCCCTTGTCACCCATTCCCTCTGGGGAGATAAGTAATTCAGTATATGTTGTACATGTCTAGCTATGCAAAACATGATCATAGTAGATATATTGTACAAGGCTGCTTATAATTCCCTCCCACTCATCCCACCCCCCACCTGGTCCATTCCCTACATGATCCTGTCCCTCTTCTATAGTGGGTACTTCCAACCTCCCCTCACCCCAAGGATGCCCTCCCATCCATCATCCCTCCTCTCATCCCCCTTCCCCCTATCCTGCTGCAGGTTGAGATATCCCATTTAGTATGTATGTCATTTTCTCCCTGAACCAAATTCAATGTGAATGAGGTTTTGCCTTTTTAGCCTTCCTTATTCTCCCCCTCCTTTGCAACCACTTCCCCTTGCTTCTTCTACATGGGATAGTTTACCCTACCCTGTCTCTCCCCATCTCCTCTTGCCACTTTCCTCTCTCACCTCATAATTTCATCCCTTGAGTATTCTCCCTTCCCAACAAATTCAACCTATGCCCTCTATCCATATATAATGGTAACCATATACACACACATTCACATATGTATTCATATGACCACACACCCTTCTTCCATTATTTTCATAGTGAGAAAGATATCATAAGCACAGTTATTGCTTTTCCATATAGGAATGTAAATAGTTCAACTTTGATAAGTTCCTTTTGATTTCTTTTCCCTGATTACCTTCTCAGGCATCTCTTCCTTCTTGTGTCTGGATGTCAAATTTTCTATTCAACTCTGGTTTTTTCCTCAAGAATGCTTGAAAGTCCTCTATTCCACTGAATGACCATATTTTCCCCTGAAACAAAATACTCATTTTTGCTGGGTAGGTGACCCTTGGGTTCATTCCCAGTTCTTTTGCCCTCTGGAATATCATATTCCATGCCCTTCGATCCCTCAGTGTAGAAGCTGCCAGGTCCTGGGCTATTCTGCTTGTGTTTCCACAATATTGAAATTGTTTCTTCCTGGCTGCCTGTAGTATTTTCTCCTTGATCTGGGGATTCTGGAACCTGGCTATAATATTTCTGGGAGTTTTCTTTTTGGGATCTTTTTCAGGAGGTGATCGGTGGATTCTTTCAACCTCTATTTTGCCCTCTGGATCTAAAACATCAGGGCAGTTTTCCTTGAGAATTTCTTGAAGGGTGATTTCTAGGTTCTTTCTTTGATCATGGCTTTCAGGTAGTCCAATAATTTTTAAATTGTCTCTCTTGGATCTATTTTCCAGGTCAGTGGTTTTTCCCATGAGATATTTCACATTGCCTTCTAATCTTTCATTTGTTTGGATCTGCTTAACAGCATCTTGATTTCTCATAAAGTCACTAGCTTCCATTTGCTCCAGTCTAACTCTGAAGGAATGAATCTCCTCAGTGAACTTTTGAGATTCTTTTTCCATCTGGCAAATTCGACTTTTTAAGGCATTCTTCTCCTCATTGCCCTTTTGGGCCTCCTTTGCCATTTGAGGTAGTCTATTTTTTAAGGTGTTGTTTTCCTCAGTCAGGCTGTTGACCCTCATTTCATACTTTTCCTGCATCCTTCTCATTTCTCTTTCCAATTTTTCCTCCACTTCTCTTATTTGATTTTTAAAGTCCTTCTTAAGGTCCTCTATGGCCTGCAACCCGCTCATGTTTTCCCCTGGGGCTTTTGGAGCAGGACTTTTGACCTCACAGTCCTTTTCCCGCTCTATGCCCCCAAAATAGGAGTCTAGGGTTGCATTTTTCTGTTTCCTTTGTCTTGGCATGTTGCCACTTAATTACTTGACTTTTGGGCTTGTTGCCACACTATGGCTTTAAGTCCAGATAGAGGAATTTTCGTCCCGAACGTGTGGGGGGCAACTTCCGTTTCTGGCAAGCTGTAAACCCACCCACAACTTCCACCCTAGATCACAATCCAGATCCAGGGAGGTTAAAGCAAGAGCGATTACCCCCCAAGACTGATGGCTGGATCTCCCCACGATTTGTAGGCTGGGAGCCAGAGATGCCTCTGAAAACTACAAAATGGCGTGTCTCCTCAGTGGCTTCTAGCCCCCAGGGGAGGGAGCTGATGCATTCCCCAAATACAGGTCCCAAAGTCCATAGGACACTAACCTCTTACTTTGTCCTAGGCATGTCTATGTTGATAATTTTGGAGTCGCCACAGCTCCTGGTGTTCTGGGGTTCCTCCAGCCGGCTGCTGGCCCTGCCGCCCTGGGACTAAAACCTCGGCTCATGCGGACCTGTGCTCGGCTCGGCTCCTGCGCTCTGCTCTCTGCGAGATGCTGGCTCCCAGACCGCTGCGCTGGTCCTTCCTGCAGGGCTGCTGGGCTGTCCTCAGCGGGAGGTTAGCGTCTCTGTGTCGTTCTGTGGGTGCTGGAGCTCCAGAAGTTGTTCACAGTCCTTTTTTACATAGTTTGTGGGGAATCTGGGGGCAGAGAGGCTTGGAAGAGCTGTTTCTACTCCGACATCTTGGCTCCGCCCCCCCCACCCTTAGTTTTTGATGGCACCTGAACAATTGAGTGCTAAATTCAAAGCTTATTTCAAAGTGTCACTTTCCAATCATTCCCTCCATGTTATTGTAATAACAATAGTAGTGATAGTACTACTACTAATAAGAACTGAGTAATAGAGTCTTGTAAAGTTTACAGAATGTTTTACAAATGTTATTTCATTTGAACCCCACAACAAATACATAAACTAGGTAGTACAGATATTATTAATCTCCATTTCTCAAAAACAAAACAAAAACCATGAAATTAAGGCTCAGAAAGAATTTGTGTAACCCCCTTCCCCACACTTTCAGATCGATTAGAATTTGTGCAACATGTTTTAAAAGCCTAATCTACCATATTTCACAGCATAATCATCACAGATTTTTATGCCAAATCTTTTTTTCTTTGGCAAAAAAAGTAGATGCGACCATTACATGAAACTTTTAAAAAATTGTGCAGCTATTAAAGAAAAGTCATTTATTACTGACCTGTCTTTGGTGCAAGATTAGGATGCATGGAATACTTGTGAATATACATTAAAATTGAATACTGACAGTGAGCATGCACTGAGAATTCTAGGCTCCCTGGCTTGCAATGCAGGAGAGATAAATGCATATCCATATGCCACTGATGAATATATTGCTGTTCTGTTTACCTTTTAAGCTTAAGTGGCATGATGAACAGAATTATACCATTCCATGATTATGCAATGAAAGGTTATAAACCAGTTTTGGGACTGAAAATACAGGGTACCATGATTATGTGATGGAGCCAATTATGTGGTGAAATACGGTCCTGTCATTTTAGTCTAGGACAAAGCCTGTCCCCCTACTCTAGTTAAGGTTATGCTCACTGTACTCAAGAGACCAAACGTTGTCAAAGTAATGCTTGCTCCCAGAAAGCCAAGGACATGTTGATATAGTTAGAGGACCCCTCCACCTCCCAAATAATTGATAGGATAGGGGAGAGCCCACATGTTAGAAAAGTCAAAGATCTGCACTTAGTAGTGGCTCAGGAATAGTCACAAAATAGAAAAGCTTGAATTTAGTTTGAAAGGCTTTATATTTACATATGGGACAGCTAGGTGGCACAGTGAATAGAGTACTGGGCTTGAAATGAAAAAGACCTGAGTTCAAATTCAGCTTCAGACATTTACTGTATGATCCTGGGGAACTCACTTAGCCCTGTTTGTTTCAGTTTCCTCATCTATAAAATGATCTGGAGAAGGAAATGGCAAACTACTCCAGCATCTTTGCCAGGAAATACTCAAATGGGGTCATGAAGAGTCAGATGTGATTAAAATGACTGAACCAACAACATAGTCATCATTGTCATAGGCTAAGGTATGGAACTCATGGTCTGCATGTTGAACCGATCTACAGTAATGATGGTAAAATCTATGCATGGGGTGAGGAGCAAGTTAACTCAAGGAGAAAGGACTAGATCTTTTATTTTATTGGTATAGCAAACTCCCTCTAATAATGTTGCTTAGCATGTTCTTTGCAATTTATAATATTGGAACTGCTCAGAGCAAATAATGAGAGATAAAATGATTTCCCCAGGGTCATGGACACTATGTGTCAGAGATATAATTTCTGGCTTATCTCTCTGTCATGCTGGTCTCTTTCTCCCATTGGCAAGTTCCTTTGAGAGGAACTTGATTTTGGAAATGGGCCCAGTCCTGCCATATTTCATTCCCCTCTTGGCTCTTCAGACTTTGCAAATATGAATCAAGAACCTTCTCACCATGGACCATGCCTCCATCATACTAATCCCTTCCCCCACTGGTGAGTTTCTTCCAAGGACTTCATTTGGAGGATGGTCATTTTATTCCCCTATAGGCTCTGCTCCTGACTCTCTAGGGCAGGGGTGGGGAACCTGTGGCCTCAAGATTACATGTGGCCCTCTAGGTCCTCAAATGTGACCCTTTGCTGAATCCAAACTTAAAAGAACAAATTCTTTTATTAAGGGGATTTGTTCAGTGAAGTTTGGATTCTGTCAAAAGGCCATATTTGAGGACCTAGAGAGCCACATGTGGCCTGGGCCCCACAGGTTCCCCATCCCTGCTCAAGGACTTTGTCCTCATGCTTCCATCTGACTGCCTTCTCTTATACCCCATTAGTTTCATTTTGTATGTTGTTTTCCTCCTGTTAGGATATAAGCTCTTTGAATGCAGGGTCTGTCTTTCTACTTGTATTTGTATGCCCATTGATGATACATAGTAAGCACTTAATAAAGACTCATTGCCTTGCTTTCTTTTCTTGGTTTCAAGACTAAATCTCTAACCATTATACACATGGCTTTTCTAGGTGAGCTGAAAGTTGTATTTAATCACCCAATCTGTCACTGCTCAAACATATCTGAAGTTTTCTACTTTCTACCTTTGTGTGACAAACCTTTAGAAATGCCATACAGATTTGAAGGAAAAATGTAATTTAGCATCTAGTATTCTACTTACTCAGAAATCCAGAGGTAACATCACATTTACATTTTTATAGCTATCACTTCAAACTTGATTACTTTAAGGAATTTTGTCAAATTGTGCCATCACTTTTTAAAACCAAACTTCATATTTGAAATAACTGTCTTTTTTATTGACTTCTGAAACATTCTGCTTTCTACTTGTCTGGGAGGAAGCTTTTTGTTTTTCCCTGTGGGTTTATTCTACTGACTTAAAGACATAATGAATAATTTTAATCTTGCATACTTATCAGTGCTCTTTCAAGTCTGTTGCCAGTGTGGTCAACACTTTGGTTACTAGATTGAAGATATGTTGTTAGTAACAGCAATAAACATAATGACCACAAGAAGGTAAAGGAAAATAAGACTAAAAGGTATCAAAATTCAGATTGATCTAATGATTCATCTCAACCCCAGAGGTTGATGATGAGTGATATAAACAAAGATAAGGAATCACTGGAGGAAGGAAAGCACCTAGAATTGGTCAGGTTACAGATGGAACAGTCTCTGAAACCAGTTACATAACCATAAACAAGTTCACTTGAATTTTTTAAGCCTCAGCTTCCTCATCAGTAAAATTCTGAAAGTATTATCTATAGAATCTATCTTCCAAGGTTGTTGTGAGCCTCAACTTGAGTAACATGAAAAACCCTTTGCAAACTTAGAAGCACTAGATAAGTACCACATTAGGGTTGTTATGGTTATTTCAACAATTAGTGATAGAGCTCAGAAACTCCTGAAAATATGAAATTCTGTGGAGGTCATTCAGTTGCCAGGTTGCCAAATATGTTATATAATACAAGATATTCTACAGTTTGATAGCATCTTGGGTAAGTATCTGAGGACCCTTTTAAAAAATCCTTGGTGTTGATTCATTTTAAGTGGAGGAACTGGAAAAAAGGCCTGCTTTGAATCAAACCACCCTTACCTGGTGAATACATTTCACAAGTTAAAAACTCTTGGAATCAAAGCTATATCATTACCACCAGCAGTGTTTTCTTTGAATGTATAGGACAAAAAGATCTATGGGTAAATAGGGCCTATGCATTTCCCCTCCACTTTGCTCCAAATGAGCCTCAGCAGGTATTCGAACAGGTGTTTCACTTATGGTCTCACCTAAGACTACTGGTGCTTGGTGGACAATTGCACATAATATCTTTATTTGTATTTTTTCCCCTTAGCAATCTACTTCCCAGCAGGAAATTTACTGAGCTGCCAACTTGTGATCATCTAATTGACTCAGAAAGAATCTGAATGAGTTTCTAAATATCCAACTGAAATCAATTGTGACTTTCTTTATTTTAGGCCCCAGGCAGATTGAAATTGAGACAATAAATGAGAGCACCTCATTCCAAAAGCATGAGAATTGGCAGTTTTGCAGCAGGTTGAGTGGCTGTCTTGGCATCTGTGTACATGTGCAACACACACATGAACTCCTGTTTCTTATTGAAAAAGAAGAGTTGACTTTTCATATATGGAACAGACAAATGTTAGCTTGCATCTCTTTCTAGCCATAATGGTAGTCACATGATCATCAAGTTTGAAAGGATGTCATGTAGCTCAAATTTCTCATTTTCTTTTCTCCTATTTAAAAAAAAATTTCTTTTTAAAATAGCCTTAGCAAACATCAACAAACATACATATTTCAATATTCAGAGAAAAGATGGTGAAACTAAAGCCCAGAGAGGTTGAAGGACTCGCCTGCACAGGCAGCAAATGGTGCACCTGAGCTTTGAATTAATTCCTAAGATTCCATATTCAGTCTAGTGGCCTGTGGGGAATTAGGCTCGCTACTGAGGATCTTGCAAAACAAAACAAAACAAAACAACCAACTTGGAGACTATTTTTGTTGGGGCTTTTAATTGTAGTTTTATCATGTAGGGAATATTTAGGCTCAATACTGAGTCTCTGTGAAGTCTTTCTCTATGCTATTTTTGCCATCCTATTAATGAAATGGTTCATTCCAGGGTTCCTCTCTTCTAGGTTTTATGTGCAACTGCTTTTTTAATTAAGATCCAATTTATATGAAATACAAGACACTGAATTTCTTCCTTCCTTTTTCTTTGTTTTCTTTCCTTCCTTCCTTCTTTCATTTTTCTTTCTCTTTTTCTTTCTTCTTTTCTTTCTTAATTTCTTTCTTTTTTATTTTTTTCCCTCCCTCCTTCCTTCCTTCCTTCCTTTTTTCCTTCCTTCCTTCCCTCCCTTCCTTCCTTCCTCCCTTCCTTCCTTCCTTCCTTCCTTCCTGCCTTCCTTCCTTTTTTCTTGTTTTAGACTCAACAACCTGTGGTCCCCTGTTACATATCAGTCAAAGGAGAAAGAGAGGATGAGGAGAAAAACTGGATATTCATAGTCATTTCTCCACCACTCCACCCTCCCAACAAATAAGAATAGGATTGGTCTGAACATTCTTAGGGTGGGGTGGAGGCAAGTGTGGGTCAATTTAAGCTGATTCCTCCCACAGAGTATGATCTTTTTTTTTTTTTAATATTTTTAGGTACAATTATGCTGAACAATATTTAAAACTGTGAACAGATGCATGTAGCTGAAGCACCACACAGATTCTGACCATGGATATGATCCTTTTCTTCTTGTCATTTGAAGTTCTGTTTAGAAGGGGAAGGGAGTTGGTAGGAACTGGAAATCTGAATAGCTGTATGAACACAATGACAGATGGCAGGATCCCAGTTGGAACGTGTGGCCAGCACACTGACTAGTATTTGTTTTCACTCTCGGGCAGACAGCAGACATGCTGTGTCTCTAGAGCAGCTGTGATGAATATTTACTTCCAGAACTTTCTAGGACTAGGGGGCAGTTCATTGTGGGGATTAGCTAGGGTAGGGTGTGACCCTGAATAAAAGGAAGACAGCCTTTTTCATTCTATTCAGAGCAAGAAATTAAGGTCCCAGTGAAGAAATAAAATCATTTTACTCTCAAGAAGAAACCAGGATGGAGGAGATGACTCAACAACAATCATAGTTCATGAATGTAATGGGATATTATCACTCTGTAAGAAATGATGGATATGAAGAATTGAGAGAAACACAGAATGGTAGGTAAGAACTAAAACAGAGTGGAGAAAGAAGACCAGAAAAATAGTACACATGCAGACTACAGTTATATGAATGAAGACAACTCTAAAAAGTTAAAATCACATCAAATACAATGGCCAATATTGGTTCCCTGGGGAAGTCAATGAAATACTTCTCTTTTTCTTAATAGTGAAGGGAGTACATTGATAAATGGTCAAAGGATATAAATAGGCAGCTTTCAGATAAAGAAATCAAAGCTATCCATAGTCATATAAAAATGTTCAGACTACAGTAATACAAATTAAAACAACTCTGAGGTACTACTTCATACCTATCTGGTTGACTAATATGACAGCAAAGGAAAATGATAAATATTATTGGAGAGGATATGGGAAAGTTGGGATACCAATGCACTGTTGGTGGAATTGTGCACTGATCCAACCATTCTGGAGAGCAATTTAGGCCTATTCCTAAAGGACAATCAAACTATGCATACCCTTTGATCCAGCAATACCACTACTAGGTCTGTATCCCAAAGAGATTTTAAAAAAGTGAAAAGAACCTATTTTTATAAAATTGTATATAGCAGTTTTTTTTGTGGTAGCAAAGAATAAGAAATTGAGTGGATTCCCATCAATTGGGACCAGTTAAACAAGCTGTAGCATATGATAGTAATGGAACACTATTGTGGTATAAGCAATGACAAACAGGCTAATTTCAGAAAAACCTGCAAAGATTTACATGAACTGATGCAAAATGAAATGAGCAGAACCAGAACACTGTACACTAAGAGTTATATGTAAGATGATCAACTGAAGTGACTTAGCTCCTCTCAGTAACACAATGATCTAAGACAATTTGAAAGGACTCCTGTTGGAAAATGCTCACCACATCTAGAGAAAGAATTGATGGAGTCTGAATACAGATCAAAGCATACAATTTCTCACTTTATTTTTTTCATGGGTTTTTTTCTTATTTAACAACTTGACTAATATGGAAATATGTTTTGCATGATTGCTCTGATAGATCAAATTGGTTACCATCTTAGGGAAAGGGGGAATCTGGAACTAAAATTTTTTTTAAAAAATTGAATGTTAAAAATGTCTTTAAATATAATTGGGAAAAAAGGAAATATTATTTAAAATACTGAAGGTACTAAAAGCAGAATATTCTGACAAGCAATTGGCTTTGCTTAACTGTTTTTCTTTGTTTTAAAAAGGAGGAAAATATAGAAATGAGTGGTTTTGTTTACAGGGAACAGTTTGGTTTAAATACAGTTTCTCTTTCAGAAGGATTGGGTGGTTTTGGGAAGGGAACATGCATTTTGTTAAGCACATACTATGCACCAAGCACTTTACAAAGTTTTCATTTGATGGTCATAGCAACCTTGTGAGGTTAAGTGCTATTATCTTCATTTTGTAGTAGAAGATACTTAGAATAACACATTAAGTGACTTACCCAGGGTGACCCAGCTAGCTTTAAACACAGGTGTTTCTGACATCAGACCAAGAGCTCTATCTACTGCTCACATGGGGACGGAATAAATGCTATTTACAGGTCCTTTCTAATCCTGATTCTAGGATTATAATTTCTACATTATGTAAGGAGGCAAGAAAAACATAAGCATTTCATGTGTATTTGAAAGATAATTTTGATTTGGTCAACAGGAACTTATGAACTATCGGTATAAGGGATAATGAAATAATTTAGTAGCAGTAGTAAGTGTGAAGTTTCTTGACTCTAGCAAGGCTGATATGTAGTGATTATATTTGATAGGAAAGTGAAGGGCAGGGCAAGTGAGTTAGGGGTGAGGCCCAATAAAGGTGTAGGGAGGAGAAAAAAATCTATAGAGAGGGGATAGCATAATTTTTCTGAGTAATCATTATGTAGGGCACTGTCTTACAGCATACTCTCTCCAAACTCTCTGAATTCACCAAAGAACATTTTCCTTCATTTCCCTAGTGGTCAACTCCCCATGCTAAGGCCCCCGATATTTCCTGCTATCTGGAAAGCAGAAAAATTAGATATTTCAGAGAGAAGAAAGGGGAAAAAACCCAAAACAAACAATAACAACAACAAAATAGTGGGGTCTGCAGGGCAGCTCAAGGTGGTTCCAGACTACCTTCCTAGATAGATTTCATATGATTCTCCCTCATGCTGTCTCTGTTCAATCGAATTGGTCTGTTTGCTGTTTACTCATATCCACAGAAGCATTCTCTCTAGAGCCCCCATGCATTTGTTCAAGCTGCCTCCCCATGCCTAGAATGTTCTCCCTCCTCTTCTCTGCTTCTTGGAATTCCTACCTCCTCAGGGTAGAGCAGAAATATCATCTCCTACAAATATCCCTTTTTAATTGCTCCAGTTGTTGGTGTTCTCCTTCTAAGTTGCCTTATATTTACTTTGCATAAGGGGCAGAGTTATGCCCTGCAAAGAAAGCTGTCCTGAAAGGCAGGAAGAGCTGGATTCAACCCAGCCACTGATGCTGTGGGATCTTGAGACAGTCTCTTATACTTCCAGTGATATGGGTGACCCCATGATTATGAGATACAAAGGAAGGGCTAACTCACTTCTGTGGAGGAAGTTTTCTCACTTAGGAATTCCCCAAACCACTGAAATCACAGGCCCAATCCCTATCTCCTGCTTTCTACATGTAGGCACCACTTGAAGTCGGGAAAACCTGAATTCGAATTCTGCCTTGAGCACTTAATAGCTGTGTGATCCTGGGCAAATGACCTAACCTCTCTCAGCCTCACTTTCTTCATTTGCAAAATGGGGATAATAATAGCTTCTATCTCACAGGGTTGTTGGGAGGATCAAATGAGATGATATTTGTAAAGTGTTTATAAAAGTGTTTATAAACATTGCAGACAATAAATGCTTGTTTCCTTCTTCATTTCTCCCTCCCCCATCTGTCTTTCTTCCTTCCTTCTTTTTTTTCCTTCCTTCTTTCCTTCCTTCCTTCCTTTCTTCCTTCCTTCCTTCCTTCCTTCCTTCCTTCCTTCCTTCCTTCCTTCCTTCCTTCCTTCCTTCCTTCCTTCTTTCTATATTTGTAAATTTAAAGCTATGTGGGACTATGTCTGTACATGCTGTTTCCCCCAGTAGAATATGAGGTCTTTGAGGGAAGGAAGTCTTTTGTTTTAGTCTTTATACATCTAGTACCTGGCATATAGTAGGACTTCAATGTATGTTTGTTGAATTAAATAGAACCAAATGATCTATTTATACTTCTCCTATATCCCTACCCCTCCATCTTCTAAATATTTATCATTTTCTGCTTCTATACTATCAACAATGAGGACTAATTGTATATGATGGAGTAGAGTAGTAGCATAAAGGATGTCATTTGACCTCTTTGAGTCTTTGTTTCCTTATCTGTAAATTTAGTTTTGAAGTCTGGGGTGCTGTAGTTCTCTGAGAAGAAGATGGGGTTCTTCTAGCTGGTCATCTGCTTCCTTAAAACCAGCCCTCAAGAATAAGGGAAACAAATGCTAAAAATGAATAGAATGCATCATGTGGGTTTAGTCATGGTAACCGTCAATAGCAGCATCCTAGTCAGTAAATGATTCACTTCAGGACCCACTTATACTATAACCGATGACTCTTGCATAAAAGTTCTATGCTATACTGAATTGGACTCAGAATCAGGAAGACCCTGGTTTGAATCCCACCTCAGAAACTTTACTAGTTGTGTGCCCCTGGGGAAGTCTTAAAGCCTCAGTTTCCTCATCTATAAAATGAAGGCAATGATATTACAATCTCTTACAATGACATTGAAGGATCAACTGATTCAAAGCTCTATGTAAATTAGAACTGTTAATTTCACCTAGTGATACTCCAGCTCACATTAGTATGACCATAGGAGTTTCCTATATCCAAATGTTGAAAAACAACATTTACTCAAGTTAAAATGTGTTCTTAAATTAAGAGAAATTAGAAAAATTTAGCCTTTGGGTTAAAGGTGAGATAGCAATGGAATGGAAAGAACACTGACTTTGGGTTCAAAACTCACCTCTGATGTTGAGTACTTATGTAATTTGGGGCAAGTTACTGAATTTTCCTTACTCCAGTTTCTGCTTTTGTAAAATGACGGTGTTGGACTAGAGGGCCTTGGAGGTCTCTTCCATTGCTAGATCTAGCATTCCACCATTCTTTTCCCAATATACTTTACTACTAGCCCTTTTCATGAATCACTCTCATGTACTGCCATACTGTCATAATTGGTGAACCCCAAATATCTTGCATGTTTCTATTGTACTTAGGCACACATCACTCCCTGAACATTAAGTATTTTCCTCCCTTCTGTTTCAAAATCAGAACCCAGCCCATCAGCCCTTCCTTCATGGTCCTGCTTATATTCTATTACCTTTGTGAAATCTTACCTTCCCCTTCTAGATTTCTGTAACATTTATTATTTTTTCTATAACACCCAGTTGACATTTATCAACACCAGATTTAGAATCAAATGACCTGTTTGAACCTTGTCTCTGTATCTTTACTACTATTCGACCTCAAGTAAGTCACTTTGTATCTCTAGGCTTCAGTTTCATCATCTTTTAAAAGAAGAGATTGAAGCAGATGGTTTCTTAGGTCTTTTCCTACCTTTAATCTCCAGTTCCATTATGCCCCATATTATATTTAGCTTTCAAGACTGGTGTATCCCCTCCTTTGGTCCATAGACTTAAAGCTAACATCTAGTCCAAACAACTTGTGGTATTGCTCATGATTATATACCCCATAAAATCTAAGGGTTATTATTTCTATACTCTGGTACCCCAAGGTGCTCATAGAGAGGCCACTACCAAACTTACTATCTAGTAAGTACTAGCATGGATAGTGTGGCTAGCTTAATATCTAGTGAGTAGCACAGAAGAACTTGGACCTTTGAAGCCCAATCCATTGCTCTTCATACACAGTATACCATGTTGCCTCAGAGATTATATCTTGTCTTTCTTTGGGTCCCCTGTCCAGTTAGCACAGTGTCTTTTTACAGATACTCTGGAATAACAGTAACCATTTACATAATACTTTAACATTTTCAAAGAAATTTTTCATACCTTCCACTGGATTTTCCCAACAGATCTGTGGGGGGTAATCATGGTATTATTGGCCCAGTGTCTTTATAAATAGGGAAATAAAGGTTCAGAAATTTTGAGTGACTTGCTTAAGGTCACACAATTTATAAATTTTAGAGCCAGAATGGAAAATACATTTTTCTGTTTCCTATTCTTGTGCTCTCCAATTAAAAATCACCATCTGTCTCTATGGGTTACACATCAGGAAAGAGGAAGGAGAGGATAGGATATAGTGAGTTAGCCAAAGGAGCTTTATGACTTAAAAAGAGCACATGTAATTTTTCCTGAGATGGTTTATGTATTTAGGCACTTAATGTGTACTAAAGGATGTTGTGGACTCTCACCACATATGCATATAGAGGGACTGGAGGAGAACACCATCTTTGATCTTACTTTCTATCTTTTCTGATACTTTCAGGTATGGCCCTTGGCAGCTCACCTAAATTCTATCTTCCTCCTGTCCCATTTTGCACAATAATGAATTGTAGGGGGTAGTAGGGAGAATTGCAAAGCCTAATTAATGCATCTGTTCTAGGCCCCCTGGCCAAAAGGTGATGATTACATTGGAGAACAGATTCACTTTTGCTTTCAGAGAAAACAACAGAATTAATGCAAAAGGCCAGCTCTTTGCCTTTTGAATTATACCACAGGCACAGATGCTGAAAGGGAAGTGAGTTTTCATAGAGAAGGAGGTCACTAGCAGCTATAGAGATTGTCCTCAGACTGTAAAAATTGCTAGAAAGAAGCAGGACTTACTGAAGGGTTTTTGAGAGTCTGTGAGTACTTTGAAGAGGTCATTGAAAATCTGGTGAAAGACTAGGATGCTCCAATTAATTGAAGTGGTTTGGATAAGCTTTTGAATCAACATTTTCCTTCCAAAGAATTGGCTTGCTGAATCTCCTTTCCTCTCTTCTCTTTCCATCTTTCCTACTATTCCCCTTAGCACCTAATACATAGTGCCAATCAAGACAAAACTGAGTAATCGATAAAATTTGTTTTTATTAAAACCTTCCTTTTCCCTGAGCATGATGGTCCCTGACTAGTCACTGATTATCGTTATGCCTCATTGGCCCTGGAAAGCTCATGTTCCCAACTCCCTTCCCTTCCCCCCAAGCACTTTCCTTCATCCAAACCCAGTTCTCAGAAGGGGGCTGATAAAATAAACTGCAGTAATCTTAATGATTATTAATATCATATTCTTCCCAGGATAAATATTGGCATTTTCATAAAGTCTTGGAATCTTAGAAATGAAAGGGGTCTTGGAGGTAACTTGGAGTTGTTTCATTTTACAGATGAGAAAATTAATCTGGGCCAAAGAAGTATTGGAACTTCCCTAAGGTCATTTCAGTCATTAATGACAGAGCCAAGACTAGGTATCTGGACTCTAACCTCCATCATCTTTCCATTGTGACACTGCCTCTTTGGCAGTGGCCTTCTGAAGACAATGAAGTAATTATACTAATATTTTTCAGGAACAGTAGCCCATGGACTGGTGATTGGATCTCAAGCACCCCTCAGATCACACTAAGTAGGCTGCAACATGGTTTACTTGAAAGCTGAATTGTTTTGTAGTTAGGATCTGGGATTGAATCCTGGCTATTCAGCTTTCTATTTGTATGGCATTAGGCAAGTCATTTACTAGCTATGGACCTTAGTTTTCTCATCTGTAAAGTGGGATTTGGACCACATGACCTCTAAAGTCACTTTCAGATCTAAATCTCTGATTCTACTTTTTCCTACATTTTATAAATGAACAAGTGCTGATCTTTCCCACAGCACTTAAAAAATCTTTTTGTCCATTCAATTAATTTCTTATATGCCTTCTTTCTTGTTTCTTTAAGTTGAATGGCTATCCTGAATCAACATTCTCTTCCCCCTAAGGCTGCTTCTATAAAGCTTCTAATGGCCATAACTTTTTGAGGCTATCTAAATGCAAAACAAAATGGATTGAGGAAAGGGATGGAAGAAGAATAGATGAGCTTCATTTTTTCCCCTTTCTAAAGCAAGTATTCTTTTGTCAATTCTCATTCTCCTGCATTCTAAGTAGAACTGGGCAATTCAAAAAAAGCATATTGGAACTATTTATTAAATCAAATAGAAGAGACTTTAAAAAAATGAGTTGGGCATTCCATTCTCTCTCCCTGCTGATACAAGGTTGCTTGGGCCACATACTCCCTGGTGCTTCTGTTTCACAGATGTCACAAAAGAAATTTGCTAAAGCTTTTCACAGAAATTGTTTTGATTACTTCCTCCATCCCTTCCTTCCCCCCTTCCTCCCTCCCTCCTTCCTACCCTCATTCCTTCCTTTCTTCCTTTTTTCCTTCCTTCCCTCCTTCCTTCCTTCCTTCTTTCCTTACTTCCCTTTTTCCTTCCTTCCTTCCTTCCTTCCTTCCTTCCTTCCTTCCTTCCTTCCTTCCTTCCTCCCTTCCTTTCTTCCTTCCTTCCTTCCTTCCTTCCTTCCTTCCTTCCTTCCTTCCTGCCTTCCTTCCTTCCTTCCTTCCTTCCTTCCTTCCTTCCCTCTTTCCTTCCTTCCTTCCTTCCTTTCTTCCTCTCTTTCATCAATACAGTGAGTTATCTTTACCACCAATTAACAAGGTAAAAAAGGTTTCATATATACCTACTTAGATTATTGAGAACCTCAAGTATCCAGAACATGGCCAACACCACTAGAAAACATTTCAGTGAAAAAGAGATATAAGTCATAAAATAGCTGTCATAAGGCCCAGGTACTTTACTCCTTAAATTAGAGCCAACCTCAGGTCTTCATTAGGACCAACAATATAAAGATAAGATAGAACATTAGAAACAAAACTGACAGAAAAGGAGGAAAACAAATCAATTGCCACAAAAACACAACTGTCTAGGGCTAACAGTTTAAGAAAAGGCTCTTTTGGGGCGGATAGGTGGCGCAGTGAGTAAGAGCGCTGGCCTCGAGTTGGGATGACCCGAGATCGAATCCGGCCTCAGAAAATGAGCACCCACACACAAATGATGACTAGCCGTGTAACCTTGAGCAAGTTACTTAACCCCAATTGCTTAAAAAAAAAAAAAGAAAGAAAAGGCTCTTTTCCTACCTCATGAACCTCTGAGATCATTGCTATATTAGACGATGGTGCAATGATTATGATCCTGATAAAAACTGCTAAAATTTGTATAGCATTAAAAAAAGATTGCCTTCTTAAAAATTGTATCACCTTACTATGCCAGTATATTTTTTCCTTAATAAGAGAACCATTCTTTATAATAAAGATTAAAAAGAGAGAAAACAGAAAACAAACTAACGTGTCAACCTAGTCTCACATATATCCAGTTCCATACTTATAGCCTCCCACCTCAGCAAAGAAGGAAGAGGGATACGTTGTCTTCTCTTTTCTCAGCCAAGATTGGACATTGAACATAGCATTCTTTAAAAAAAATAAAACAATTATTGCCATTCTTTCCACTAACCTCTTTGATTGTAATCATTGTGTACATTGTTTTCCTGTCTCTGCTGACTTCATTTTCCACCAGTTCGTATAATTCTTCTCATATGCACAGTATCCTTTATAGTTATATTTCATATAGTACAAGAATATTCCATTATATTCTTGAGCCACAATTTGTTCAACTAGTTCCTCAACAACAGATATGCATTTTGTTTCAAGTTCTTTGCTGCTACAAAAAAAGTGCGGTTATAAATATATTGCTGAACTTGGGACATTTCTATCTTTGACCACCTTTGCTATAGTATGTGTCTAGCAGGAGGATCTCTGGACTGAAGGGTTTGGACTTCCAAAATTATTAGACCAGGTCATAACTCTCTTATCTTAATATGCCTATCTTTCTACAGCCAACATTAGTCCCAACATATTTCCATCCTTAGTCAACTTGTCAATTTGTCAACTATTCCCTACTTGATGTCTCAACTTTGCCAATTTGCTTGGTATAAGGTGAAACCTCAAAGTTTTTCTTGTTTATATTTCATAATTTCATAAAGATTTAGAGCAATCTTTAATATGGTTATAAATAGTTTCTAATTCCTTTGAGACTTATTTTTTCCATATCCTTTGATTTAATCATTGATCTTAACATGTATGTGCTAGTTCTTTATGCATTTCAGAAATCAGATCCTTATAAGAGATACTGATTTCACCCTCCCTGCCTTGAGAGTTTCCCTTCTTATCTTCATTGTGTTGATTTTATTCAAGGAAAGTGTTTTTTTTTTAAATTTAACATGACAGAAATGATATATTTTTATCTTTTTGGATCTCTTCTTTCTCACATTTGGATAAGAATATTCCTCCTAATCATAGCTATCTAAGTGACCTATTCAGGCCCCTTTTAAAATAATTTGAAAATGGGGGGGGGCAGAGTCAAGATGGAGGAGCTTACTTGAGCTCATCCCTCAATTGTCTCCAACAGTTGTAAAAAAAATGACTCTAAAAGATTTTTAGATCTACAGAACTCACAAAATGACAAAGTGAAACATATCTCCCTCAGAAGTCAGCCTGGCAAGCCAACAGGAAGGGTCTATCACACTGGGCTAGGAGCAGAGCACAGTCCTGTGTGAGCCATGCTGACACAGACCAGCTGCACACCTCAGGGTTCTGAATCACTGGCATCTCTGGCAGTTTCCAGACTTCACAATTTATAAATGTCTAAGAGAAAGTAAAAGGTCAGTGGGTAAACTTTATTGGAACTGGGTGAGAGAAAAGCTTGGTCTGGCCCCTGCCCCACAGGATGATGGAGGTGGCAGTGGATGCAGGAACAGCTGCTTCCAGAGCTCCAGATCCACAGATGGTGGGGGAACCAAGCAGCTGACCAGAGGGCAATTGAAGGAATCTCTTTGCTAGCACTGAGGCAGGATTCTCTTGCCTTGCCCTGCCTGAATCTTGGTTGCAGTTGTGGGGTGAGGAGCCCTAGCATGGCAGAGCTTGTGGTGGCTGTGAAGAGGGTGTCCTCACAGTTCTGAGGAAGATGCTTAGATGAAACTCTAACAACAGCTGCATAAACCCCGAAAGTTAGGACACAGCAGTCTGCACTCTGGAAGCAGAGTTCTACCGTGACAAAGAGCTCAAAGGTCAGGTCATTGACTGGGAAAATGTGCAAACAAAAGAAGAGAAATCAGACTATAGAATCATTCTTTGGTGACAAAGAAGATCAAAACATAGAACCAGAAGAAGAATACAAAGTCAAAACTCCTGCATCAAAAGTCTCCAAGAGAAATATAAATTGGTCTTAGGCCACAGAGGAGCTCAAGAAGAATTTTGAAAATCAAGAAAAGTAGAGGAAAAATTTGGAAGAGAAATGAGAGTGATGTAAGAAAATCATGAAAAACAAGTCAATAGCCTGCTAAAGGAGACCCCCAAAGTACTGAAGACTGACTCAAATGACAAAAGAGGCCCAAAAAGCCAATGAGGAGAATGCCTCAATAAGCAGAACTGGCCAGATAGAAAAGGAACTTTAAAAGCTCACTGAAGAAAATACCTTCAAAATTAGATGGGAGCAAATTGAAGCTAATGACTTTATGAAAAATTGAGATATTATAAAACATCCAAAAGAATAAAAAAATAGAAGACAATATGAAGTATCTTATTGGAAAAACCACTAACCTGGAAAATAGATCCAGGAAAGATAATTTTAAAATTATTGGACTACCTGAAAGCCATGACCATAAAAAGATCCTTGACATTATTTTTCAAGAAATTATGAAGAAAAACTGCCCTGATATTCTAGAACCAGAGAATAAAATAGAAATTGAAAGAATTCACTGATTGCCTCTTAAAAAAAGATCCTAAGAGAAAACTCCTAGGAATGTTGTCAAATTACAGAGTTCCTAGGTGAGGGAGAAAATATTACAAGCAGTCAGGAAGAAACAATTTTAGTATTGTGGAAACATAATCAGGATAACACAAGATCTAGCAGCTTCTACATTATGGAATTGAAGAGCTTAGAATATGATATTCTGGAGGTCAAAGGAACTGGGATTAAAACCGAGAATCACTTACCCAGCAAAACTGAGTATAATACTTCAGGGGAAAATATGGATATTCAATGAAATAGAGGACTTGCAAGCATTCTTCATGAAAAGACCAGAGCTGAACAGAAAATTGGACTTCCAAATACAAGAATCAAGAGAAACATGAAAAGGTAAACAAGAAAGAGAAATCACAAGAAACTTATTAAAGTCGAACTGTTTACATTCCTACATGGAAAGATGATATTTGTAACTCGTGAGACCTTTCTCAGTATAAGGATAGTTGAAGGGAACAGATATATAGATATATAGATATAGATATAGATATGTAATATACACACATACGCACATATATATTTATATATGTGTGTATACATATATATGTATAGGTGGGTGTATATGTATTTATATGTATACATTATCAGGGTGAGTTGAATATGAAGGGATGGTATATAAAAATAAAATTAAGAGGTGAGAGATGAATATATTGGGAAGAGGGGAAAGGGAGACAGATAGAATACGGTAAATTATCTCACATAAAAGAGGCAAGAGAAAACTGTTACAATGGAGGGGACAAGCAGGGAGGTAAAAGGGATTGAGTAAACTTTACTCTTATTGTACTTGGCTTAAGGAGGGAATAACATGCACACTCAATTGGGTAGCTTATGCTACAGGAAATTAGGGGGGGAGGGAATAAGAGGGGAGGATGATAGAAGGGAGGGCAGATTGGGGGAGAGGGCAGTCAGAAGCAAACACTTTTGAAAAGGGACAGGGTCAAAGGAGAAAATAGAATAAATGGAGGGTTGGATAGGATGGAGGGAAATACAGTTAGTCTTTCACAATATGACTACTATGGGAATGTTTTGCCGAACTACCCATGTATAACCTATATTGAATTGCTTGTCTTTCCAGTGGGGGTGGGTGAGGAGGGAAGAAGGAAGAAAATCTGGAATTCAAAGTTTTAAAAACAAATGTTAAAAAATTGTTTTTACATGCAACTGGGAAATAAGATATGCAGGCATTGGGATATAGAACTCCACCTTGCCCTACAACAAAGTAAGGCTGTAGGGGGTAAGGGGGGGATGAGGGGGATATATGAGAGGACAAAGTGGGGGAAGGGGTATTCAGTATGCTTGTCATCTTGGGTTGGAGGTTAGGGGAGAAATGGGGAGAAAATCTGTAACTCAAAATCTTGTGAAAATGAATGTTAAAAACCAAAAATAAATAAATTCTGGGGAAAAAGAAATAATTTAAAAATTTATGAAATGCCTCCCACCCTATAAAATGAGTGAGATATTATGAGTATTATCATGATTTTATTGATATGGAAACTGAGGCACAGAGATAAATGATTTGCCAAGGGATATGAAACCAATAGATTGTTTGCCTGGGATTAGAATCCAATTCATTTGACTTCTAGACCAAGTCTTTTTATTCTACAGGAAGAAACTTTCTGAACTTGAGAATTTGAGATCGATTATTTTACATATTTTGATGTGCATCTCTGTAAACTGTTATTAATCCAAAGTATTTCACCTTACTCCCATGATGCTCTACTCCAGCCTCTCACCTTTATTGTTAGGTGTGTTACTGCCAATAAATGATCTTGATGTATACCATTATTGAGAAAAGGGAAGTTTGTGGAAGATGAAAGGCAATTATTAAAGACAAAGTTGTTCTCAATTGAGGCTAAAAAAGTTTCAAGGAGGTCTGAAAGAGGAGCAGTATTGAAGAAACATCTCTGAAGCACTTTTTAAAAATTAGAAATAAATATTTAGTTCAATTCACAGCATTTATTATCTCCTGCTGTATGCAAAATACTGTGCTCAGTGCTGGGGTTGCAACACTAAAAACTGTTCACAGTATCCTTAAGGCATTTATATTCTACTACATTTGTACATCTCTCTGACACATGTCCTAGAAATGGAGTGTGATATGCTGTTTGATAAGGCAGGGAGTTATAATTTATCTAATAAATTATCTAATAAGGAAGCTTTATGTGAAAATGCATTTGTAAACTGTTGGTTTTGCAAAAGTAAGCCTCTGTCATCTGGGAAAATCAGGTAGAGAGATTCATTGATGATGTAAGATAGATGTGATATTACTAGATTTTTGGACTTTGTACTTTCTAGTCAACGCTAAAAACACACAGGGGCATTTATTCTATAAAATACAGATTATACGTAGGCTTAAAAAAATCTGGAAAAATTACCCACAAAATTTTACCAGAGTTATTTAGTCATGGCTCTCAAATGACTATAAATGAGGAAATTAATAATATTTTCCACTTTTATTAAAATTCTCAATCCTGAAGAGTGAAATTCCTGTGGGCCTGCCTTAATTCCCCCCCCCCCCCCCAGGCACTAGGCCAAAATATTTGTGCTAATTTATCTGACTTCTCACCTGCCACTCAGACAGAGGAGCACAGAACTAGCTGCTTTCCAGTGGTTCACAGGATTATTAAGAAATGCATTTTTTAAGCATTTCTACTTGAGTTAGATAGGTGTTAAAGCTGATGAGCTTCCTCCCACTACTTGCTAATCCTTCAGACAGATCAGATGTGGAAGAAAGAAGGAAAGCAAGCACAGTTTGGTGAGTGGCAAGCCTGTATCACAGGATCCCATGAGTTCAATGCCTGGACAGAGGGGCCCTGCTCCAACCCACCATATGCTGTGCAAGGACATGGCGACGCTCCCCTCTCGGACCTACCCTTGGGTGATAATTGTTTTAGAGGGAGAGATTGTGAGAAACCAATTAAACTTCCCCCTCTCTGACAGGGCAACCTCCCGGAAGCCAGGAGCTGTGCTAGGGCTCCTGTTCTCCCAGTAGGTTGCAAATTGCTCAGAGTGAATAAATACATTTGTTCACTTTTCAAAATGTGACAAACCACCTGGTCTCTTGTGTTGCTCTCGGAGTGAGGAAGGCGGACTACAGCTCATCATTTCTGAACTCTAGCCCATAAAAATGCTTCACCGCTCTCAGAGCTATTTTTGCAAGGACATCTGTTGCCAAAAGAGAATTTTAATTAAGCAAAAACACATCTCTGTTTTGTCCGCGGCAAGAAGGCTTGAGAAAGCTTTCCTGTCTCAGATGATGCTAAATCTGGATAAATGCAAGTCTTAAGGTATTTTTTAAGGGTCTTTACAGTTTGGTCTGAGGGACACAACAGATTTTTCCACAGGAAGGAATATGTTAGAAGTGCATGTTTTGCTCTTTTTCAAAATAAGGCCCAGCCTGCATTAATAATTAATTGTAGGTAATCTAATCTGACATGTTATCCCATGGTTTGATAAAGTTGAAAGCTATTTCCACAAGGCAACCTGCCAGGTCTTCGCTCTAGTCCAATCTTCTTCCCAGGTGATATTCATCATTTTAACATCATGCTTCCAATATGCCACATTAACACATAAATTAGGGGTCCTGGCACTAGACTTGCTATTATAACTAGTCTAGAGAAAATTGTCCAATCAGGGGGCAAAAAAAAGAATCTAAAGCAATAAAGAAAATCGCTAAGCAGGGTGGTGGACATTAATATTGCATAAACTGCACAAGATTGGGGTTTGGAAAGAAGGACCTTTCTCTAGTTTTCATAAAAATGAAAGTGTGCTGGGTGCTGTCTTTTCTTCTCTCCCCCCCTCCCCCCTCTTTTTCTTCCTTCAAACATTGGTCGAATGACACAGTTACAAATGCCTGGAATAGAAACTGACTCTGTAACTGTAACTGTACACTTCGCCAATCCCTTAAGTGCCTGAAGGGGTGTCCACTTTGGCGGCAGGAGCATATCACAGGGACTGATAACAAGAGGGGCACTTTTAAGTGAGAGGCAGGGGAGGGGAGGTCATTGCAGGGGTGGACTGAATTACCTGATAACATTAAGATTGCTTTGGGCCACTCCTGTTATTGGTTGGGGGTCACTGGTTTGCCCTCCTCCATGAGAGGAAGGTTATATCATCTCAGCTGAGGCAAGGCATCACGTTTCAAGACAGGAGGTGCTTACTTGGCAAGAATCTGCCTCACATTGAGAACCTGAATTCAGAGGTCCAGTGTGATTCATTCAGCCCGGATTTTTTTTCCTTCTGTTTTGGGACCTGTCCAGCAATATAATACTCACTTCTTGGGGTTTGCCCATTACACACACACACACACACACACACACACACACACACACACACACACACACACACTAGTCAACCAAAGAAAACAACCCTTTCTTCTCCTTACACTCACATCCACACACCCACATATACACATACAAACACACATGCATAAATAGATATATGCACAAACACACGCAATCTCTTTTCTTTTCTGTTCTAAAACCAGAGTTCTTTACTTTTCTAGGGTCTGTGAAATTTTTTTTTTAATATTTGTCATATTTAAAAAGAGTTCTGAGAAGGGATCCATAGCTTTCATCAAACTGCCAAAGGGCTTTATGGCACGCACAAAAATTAACCCCTATTCTATACATACATATACATTCTATACATACATGTACATAACGCATGTGTGAACATACATGCATGCATACACATACACATGTGTTTATGCATATACACATATACATATACATTCACACACAAACATTCTTGTAAAACCTTTGCTTAAAACATGTCAATTGGATGATCCTAGATCAGCCTCACCTCTCAGAACCTAACCTTTCTCACCCAAGTTCAAATTTAGCCTCAGATATTTCCTAGCTGCATGACCCTGAGCCAGTCACTGAATTTCCGGCTACCTCAGTCTCATCATCTGTAAAACGTGGATAAAAAAATAGCACCTACCTACTACCTTCCTACTCTCAGGGTTATTGTGAGAATCAAATGAGATCCCTGTAAAGTGTCTTGCACAGTGATTAGTGTAGTAGGTAGGTGCTGTATAAATGCAATTATTATTAGGAGTAATGTTGTTAGCTTGTGGCTCTGGACAAGCCACTTAACTGCTCTCTGCGTCAGTGTCCTGCTTTTAAAATGGAGGTAATAGCACCAGCATTGTTGTGGGGACCAAATAAGATAGTGTCTGTAAAGTGCTTTGCAAGCCTTCAAGTGTCATATGTATGCTGGTTGTTATGGTTGTTATTCTCTAAGGTTGGGTCAAGAGCAATTTACAGTGTGCTGCTATCTTTTTTTTTCTCAAGCATCCAATGTGGTGACTTGTCTTTCTGCCTGTGTATTTCCTACTGGTCTAGAAGTTCAATGACCATTCTCTACCCATCTAGTTTTCCCCTAGCTCCCCGAGTTCTTCTTAGACCAACTGTGTGAGCTTCCTACAGTTTTGCAGGGCTGCTTCTTGAGATAGATTAAAAACAAGCCAAACACCCTTGGGATTTCTGTCCACTGAGAGAAGAGAAAAAAAGGGTAAAAAAAATAATGCTCTGCTTTATTTCTTAAATAATTACCAAACCCTGTTATGATGGGATTGGGGAAGGCATTCTTTCTGCTCATTGCCTTTCTGTCATACTGCTGCTGATTTTTGTTTTTTCTAGCTCCAACCAGTTCTGTAGGAAACCACTGAGGGGTTGGAATTCTTTTTTTTTTTTTTTAATGTTTTGGTCTTTATTAATTTGTTTACTTTTAGTTTGCAAGATTCAGTTATACAATTCCTTGGGTTTCAAACTTTCTCTCTCTCCCCTCCTGACCCTCCCCCATCCCATGGTGGCATACAATCAAGTATAGGATCTGCAAATACTTTCACATTAGTCAGGTTATAAAGGATTGTATCAGATGGAATGAACAATGGGAGAGAGGAAAGAAAACCAAACAAGAAAAAGAAAAAGATCAAGTAATTTGCTTCAATCTGCATTCAAACTCTGTTCTTTCTAGTTCTTTCTCTGAATGTAGACATCTCTCTCCATCATGAGTCTTTTGGGATTGACTTAAAACCATGAATTGCTGAGAAGAGTCTAGTCTATCAAAGTTGGTCGTCACACATACGTTGTATCTGTAATTATGTACAAATTTCTCCTGGTTCTGCTCTTCTCACTCAGCATCAATTTGTATAAACCTCTCCAGGTAAATATGACTTTCATCTGCTCCTCATTTCTTATAGCACAATAGTATTCCATTACATTCATATACTTGTTCAGCCATTCGAGGGGGTGGAATTCTTAAAGGTTTCATCTTCTCAATATTCCTTTTGGAATATTTTCTTCTACAAAAGTTTGCCTATTTCACACTGCTCCTGCCCTATAACTAGAAAATCCCAAATTTCTATTTCCCTAATCCTTGTGGTTCTCAACCACCTCTTGTCTAGGCCAAAGGATTATAGAATTAGAGTTTAAAAGGAATTGAAAAGGTATTTTAGTCTGTAATGGAAATGCAAATTTAAAGATCTTCCCTGCCCCTAGCTTAAGTGCACCTGGAGCCTGGGGAGGCTTGTTTTTCAGGAAAGCCCACACCTTGATATTTTGTGATTGGGCAGTGGGTCAAGGAGGTTGTTGCAATATCTGAGCCAGGAGAAGGCTATATAAACCCTGATGGGAGGCTTAGCTTTGGGGCTCACTTTGAGAAGTGTTGTGTGATTTAACCAGATGAGACTCTGGGCAGCTGCTGAGAGCCCTCTCCCTCCCCCGCTTGAAAACCCAGATGTTGATGCTTCCCTCTCTGGTAACTGTGATTTGGTATTGATATAATGGTTGGACAGTTTGGAAGCCTGTCTGTATACTCTGAGGTTCGGGGTCCTGACCTTTTCCCCTTGAACTAGGTAATATACGTTTGTTTGATTAAAATTAGCTTGTTAACTGATTTTGAGTTGCTTTCCTTTTGAAAAGCAGATCTAAGAACCTGTATTGGCAGCCACCCTGGCGATGTTGGGGTGCTTGCTGCTACATAGTCAAACCTCTTAATTTTACAAATGAGGAAACAAAGACCCAAAGAAGTTAAATTATTTACCCATGTCAGAGAGGTAGTAAATGACAGAGCTGGTATTGGAACCCAAGTTCACTGTGGATTACTCCAAATCCAGTTCAAAAAAGCCTTTTTTTATTGACAAATTTTCTTTCTAACACAGTAGACTATTGTTAATAGACATACAATCAAAAGAAAAGTATATTCCCACTCAACTGTTGAGCAAAACATCACAGAGGAGTAATTGATAGTATGGCACAATGGATAGAATGCTGAGCCTGGAATCAAATCTGGCCTCAGACACTTATTTGTGCTTCATTTTCAAAGAGGACCAGTGATATCACCCAGTGATGTCCTGACTCAAGTGTGACTTGGATTGAGGTAGAGTTGTACAAAGTCATAAGCCTCACTCTCTTCTTGAGTCACTGAAGTACAGTGGCAGGACAAAAGTCAAAATGACTGGTGATGGCTCAGGATGCCGTGGATGACCTTTGCATCTTTGATGCCTGACCAAAGTTGAAATTCTCCACAGCACCTGCTTCATCTGCCTTCATGACCATTGGAAAAAATTGTTCTCATCTGCTCATTCTGCTGGGGGAAATCATCACATGCTTGAGATAGACATCCCCCTAATTCACGAATGGGTTTGAGACTTGTTAGTTACCCTCAACCTGATTTAGCCTGTCTGCTTAGATGGTTTACAGGAGTACTGCCTTTGTTTATGTTACACCTTCTTGGAGCCACAGTTGGTACTTAAATGAGTCAGGTGGACACCGAAGGTGGATGAGCAGCCCTGAAAAGGGCTTGGCAAGCTCTCCCATCAGAGATGCCGGTGGCCTTCTGTTCTTCCTTAAATCACAAGGTCACCATCAGTCCTGGATATATCCACTATGGTTTACTAAGATCAGGAAAGAATAAACACAAAGAGAATCCCAAGTAGTGAGGGATCTTTCATTAACTTGTCTGATTAAGTAGAATGATTGACTGACCCTTCTTCCATTACCATTGCTAGCTTTAGTGGCCCCATTATAATCAGAATTACAATGGGATCGATGATTTTGTACTTCCCTACCCCTCACTGGAATCACATCTTGTCACCTGTTGAGCCACAACCAAAAGGTCTCAATTAGTAGCTGTCTTCTCTTTTTAAAGGGCCCCTGGGTTATCAACTGTTCCATCATAACACACTACAAACCCCTGCTCATAGCTGGAAGTAGAGCTTTTCTTTTCCCCAAAGCCCCTCCTGCTAGCAAGTTTCAAAAGTGGACTAGAAATATTCATGGCATGTCTATGGATGCCTTGAAGGTGAAGAGAAGACTGTTACAGTTATATTTGTCATTACTTGAAACAATAATATAGTATTCTATTTACATCATATCTTATTTAACCATTCCCTAGTCATTGGGTAGAGAGTTTGCTTACAACTTTTTTTTAAATTCCAAATAATGCTGTTGTGAATAATTTTTTGTATAGGTATATATTTTCTTCCTGTCAATAACCTCCTATAAGCAGGATCACTACATCAAAGGATTTGGACAATTTTATGGTTTTTCCAATACAATTACATGCTGTTTTCTAAAGAAGTCAGAGCAATTCATAGCTCCATAAAACAGTAAATTAGGATGCCTGTTTTCCCACAGTCCCTCCAGCACTGAATGTTTCCATCTTTTATCATATTTGCTCATTTTATTGGAGTAAGCCAATATATCAGAGTTCAAAAAATTTGCATTCTGCTGATTATTAGCAATTTTGAATACTTTTCCAGATGTTGATAACTTTTTTCCTTTTCAAAACCACATTCTTTGGTGACTTTTCAATTAGAGAATAGCTTTTAAATCTTACTGATTTGTATCTATTTTTCTATTGTTTTTTTTTTTTTTTGCTTTTTGGAGGGCAGTTGGGGTTAAGTGACTTGCCCAAGGTCACATGGCTAGTTTTTGTTTTAAGTGTCTGAGGCCGGATCTGAACTCAGGTCCTCCTGACTCCAGGGTTAGTGCTCTATTCACTGCACCTTCTAGCCACACCTCTATTGGGTTTTGATATCAAATTTCTGAGACTTTAAATTAAAGATTTTTCCAAGTTTGCATTTTTCCCCATCTTATCTAGAGGCATTACTTTTACTTTTCCAAAAATATTTTATACTGTGAGGGTTGTCCCCCACATTCAGGATAGGGGTGTGTGTGTGTGACTTGAAGGGAGAAAGAATAGATATGTCTAGAGTCTTCTCTCCCCACCCCCTTCCTTCTACAAGGAAAACTTCATTCTTGACAAGAGGTGAAATGAGAAGTTAGGACAGAGGCTCATCACTTGTTCTCAGAAAGAGGGGGTACCAGGCTATAATTATACCTGTCTGCCCCCTTAAATACTGTTAGTCTAGTGTAGGGCCTGTAAGTTTCAAATTAAATCTAATTTCTGATCACTGTTTCATTAATGGGGGAATCTGGACCCCAAGCTTTACATCCTAGGTTTTATTCTTTTCCTACCAAGTACTAGTTCTTCAGTGAACATGTACAGTGAATAGCAAAGAAACAAATCCATTCATTCAAATAGCACAATAGAAATCAGAGAAAGTGTATATAGGACAATAGGACAGTTAGTGGATAGAGTGCCAGGCTTGGAATCAGGAAGACTCATTTTTATGAGTTCAAGTTCAGCTTCAGACTAGCTGTGTGAAGTTCTCACTGGGAGAAAGGTAACTCAATGAAAGAGTGAGAGAGAGAGAAAGAGAGAGAAAGAGAGAGAGAGAGAGAGAGAGAGAGAGAGAGAGAGAGAGAGAGAGAGAGAGAGAGAGAGGGAGAGAGAAAGGAGGGGAGAGGGAGAGAGATTGTAAAATTATAGATTAGTTTTTAACTTTGAAGTAAAGATCTGGGTTCACATTCTTCTCTGTCATGTACTGGCTCTGTGTGTGTGTGTGTGTGTGTGTGTGTGTGTGTGTGTGTGTGTGTGTGTGTGTGTGTGTGTGTGTATTCTGAGCAAGTTATTTAACCTTTCAGTACCAAGGCAACTTTCTAAGATCATCAGTTTCACAGCAGATGTCAATCTGCATTATTATGAGGAGTGCACACAGCAGGAGTTTCTGATGCCAATGAAATCACAGGTTCAGTTTAATAAAAAAAGAATGAGCAGATTTATTTTGTATCCTGCTACTTTGCTGACACTATCTTATTCTGTTGTTGTTGATTCTTTAGTTTTCTTTTTTTTTAAAGGAAATCATTAGTATTTTTGCTTCCTCCATGTTGATGCCATTAATTTATTTTTCTTGTCTTATTGGAACAACTAATATTTCTAATACTATGTTAAATTTAATGTCAACTATGGGTCTCTCTTCTTAACCCTGAACTTACTGGGAAACCTTCCAGTGTTACTCTTTTACAAATAACACTAGCTCTTCATTTTGCATAGGTGCTTTTTTGCATTAGGTAGAGATGTTTTCATTTCTTTGTGGTATTTTTTCTTAAACATAAAATGTATCAAATGCTTTTTTAGTCTACTAATAAAATCATATGTTTTTAGTGTTTTATTATTATGATTTATTAAACTAATTGGTTTTGTGAGGTTGAATCATCTTTGCATTTCTAGTATAATTCCAACTTTACATTCAAGGTTAGAATCATTAAGTTTGATTTTTTTTCCATTACATCCTGTTATATTGCTCATTTTTATTAGCACAAGCTGTAATACAGCTTGCTTTGCTGGTATCAGTCCAATTCTAGATCCTGCACATATATATACACACATTGAAAGTATACTCCTACTTTCCCCTATCCATATCTAGGAGTCTACAGTTACTGATATACTCTTTTAAAAACTTTCCCAGTGTGGTTTAGTAATCTCTCTCTCTCTCTCTCTCTCTCTCTCTCTCTCTCTCTCTCTCTCTCTCTCTCTCCCTATATCCCTATGCCCTCCCCCTTCTCCCTCTCCCTTTTCCTCCCTGCCTTTTTCCTTCACTTCTTCATTACCTTTGCTCTTCATCTGTGAAATCCAAATTCAGGAAATAAGAATTTTCTTCTCCTTCCCCTTCTCCTGAAGTTAATCTGTTTCTACCCATTCCACTTCTATGGATTTCCCCATTCCGTTTTTTTTCTACAAGTTTAAAGTAGCCTCATTCAATTCTTAACCAGTTTCTTCTGTGTGTAACTTCAAGGAAAAAATAATTTTTTTTTCTTATAGAACATAAAACACCACGAATCACTTATTGACTCCTAACTATAAAGTTTTGTTTACTTTCCTAAGGTTCTGCTGCATGTTGGTTTACACATTAAAAGCCCAGTTCAGAATTGACTTATTTTTGGCAGGAAGCTATTAAAACTATAGTTTATTATAAAGACAAATGCTTAGTTTTGCTGAATAAGCAATTTTGTCAAGTGTTTTACACCTTTCTATTATATCACTATGGTCCAATGTTTGTCCTGGCCATAAATTAAATTCCAGGTCACCCTCAATTTTCATTACTAATGTTAACACCTTGTTTCTGCATTTCACCATTCCATACACTGACAATGTCCTTTTGACCCATGGTAGCTGTGTGGATGGAGAGAAGAGTTTGGATTCCAGAGACTTTGTGAGTGTGTAAGTCACAAGATGTGACCACTAATTGAGTATGCCACATGAGGGAGAGTAAGGAGTTGAAGATAAATAACTCCAGAATTAAGAACCTGGGATCCTGGAAAATGGTGGTATCTTTAACAGAGATGGTGAAGTTTGGAAGAGGGGAAGATTTAAGGGAAAAATAATGAATTCTATTTTGCACATGATGAGTGTGCTATGTCTCTGAGATGTTCAATTTGAAATATCTGATAGGCAGTTGATGATACAGGACTAAAACTCAGGGGAGAGACTAAATTAGATACATTGGGTATCCCCAAACTACTAGCCAGTTTTTTTTTTGTTGTTGTTGTTTTTGCTTTTTGGAGTGGGGAAGGCAGGGCAAGTGGGGTTAAGTGACTTGCCCAACGTCACATGTCTAGTAAGTGTTAAGTGTCTGAGGCTGGATTTGAACTCAGGACCTCCCGACTCCAGAGCTGGTGCTCTGTTCACTTTGCCACCTAGCCGCCCTAATACTAGCCAATTTTAAGCTTTAACAATTTAAAGTTATTAAACTTAAAATTTTAATAACTTTAAGTTGATAAAGTTTAAAGTTGCACTAAGATTTTTGGGATGGTATATAGATTTGTGAGTCATCTGAAATAGAGATGATAATTAAAGCTGTGAGAAGTTGAAAAGATTACCAAGAAGGGAAAGAAGCATTTATTAAGCACCTGCTATACATCAAGGCACTGTGCTAAATGTTTTATAGTAAGTGTTATTTTTATCCCCATTTTATAATTGAGGAAACTGAGCTAGACAGAGGTTCAGTGACTTGCTCGGGGTTCCACAGCTAGTCTGAAGCTAGATTTGAACTCAGGTATTCCTGATTTCAGGCCCAGGAGTCATCTAGCTGCTGAGAGAGTGTATGTGTATACACATACACTCTCTCAGCAATTAGATATATATACATATATATATATATATATATATATATATATATAATATATATATATATATATATGTATGTATACACACACAGAGGTTTATGAGTAAATATTGATCTTGTATTGGTTTGTAGGAAGGTTGAAGGATGGCATGGCTCTCAGCATTATTTTGGCTTAATATCTTTGGCACTATGATGGAATCACTTACTGGTTTTGGGATTTGGTTTTCTGGTGTCTAAATAAATGCTTCAGTTCTGTCCTCCATATGGAGATTTTGGTATATTTTGTGATGGAATGTCATGCGATATTTATAGTCTTTATAGTGATCATGGGAGCTATAAATATTGGGGGGGGGGAGAGGGAGAGAGGGAGAGAGGAAGGGAGCTAATGCATTCTGGAGAAGATAGGAGGATCTGGTATCAAGTTCACATGAATAGAAGTTGGCCTTGGCAAGCAAAATGGCCCCCTCATCGTCACAGTCTGGGAGAGAGGAAGGGAGAGTGGGAGAGGGAGATGTCATGGGTTTTTGAGAAGAGAAGGGGAAGTAGGAGTTGACATCAAATGACCTTGAGCAAGAGATAAAGTCCTCAGCAGAAGAGAGGGTAAGAAGCCTGAGGTTGGAAAGGTCAAATTCATTATCTATTCTAAACTGGCACCTCACTACTGCATGATAACCATATTCTTCCCTGTTTCACATCCTGTCACATTCCTTCACATTGTGTTATAAACTCTCACCTTTCTCCTTAAACCCCCACCTTTAATTTCCCCCTTCCACTCCCTCAGTAGATAACCTCACTTTCTACTTTAAAAGATTTAAAATATTCAGGAAATCTTTTGAGAGGAGAATCATTTTTCTTCCTACGTAACTTCAAATTGATGTTTTCATACAACTTTCTTTGTTTCCTTCTGTTCTATTCACTCCTTCTCCCTTTGTTTCCCTCATCCTGAAAAGGTCTGTCCTCTCAAGTTCTCACCTTATGTCTCTTCCCCTCACTGTTCAATTTTGAGGAGTTGTCTACACCTACTGCTTTCACTTCCCTCCTTCTTTCATGCCATGATCCCTTGCAATCTGACTTCTGATCCTACCATCATGCAGGTATATTTAACCTAAGGGTCAGCACACTGGTACATTCCCCCTCCTCATCCTTAACAGTCCCTCATACATTGGCTTCTATGACATTCTCTTTCCTGGATTTACTTCCATGTGTCAGACTTCCTCTTCTGGTCTCCTAAAGCTCTGTCCTCAGTTACTTCTCTTCTCCTTTTATACTCACTCCCTTCATGTTCTCAGACCCTTCCATGAGTTACCTACCCCCTCCTTGCAGATGACTACTAGATCTATATGTTCAGTTTCAATCTTTCCATTGAATTCTAGTCCAGAATTTTCAAATGTCTTCTGGATATGACATGTACATCTTGTTGACTTCTTTAACTCGACAGAACCAAAATTAAAGTCATAATCTTGTTATCAAAATCTTCCCTTCATCCTAACCTCCTTATTACTATGGATCATACTACTATCCTCCCAATTTCTTGACCTGGCAATCATGTGTGGTCACACCTCTGCCTTATCCTCCTCAACCAAGAGTTGAATGGCGTCACCCCACATGTCTGTTACTATCTCTCTACACATACTGCCATCATTCTCCCCTCTTTCTTTCCCTAACCATGCCCCGGGTTCAGGCCTTCCTTGCCACTAGCCTAGAATATATAGGTTCCATATTGGTTTCCCTTCCTCAAATCTGTTCCTTCTCCAATCCATCTTTCACACAGTTGCCAACATAATCTTTTTTTAACATTAAGACTGATTTTATTAGGTGTTAATTATTCTATAGAATATTATTCCTTTTAATTTCCAGAATTTTAAAAATATATTATTTCCCCCCCAATTTTTTATATCATTCATTTCAGCCAGATTTTGAGTTACAATTTTCCCCTGTTTTTCCCCTACCCACCATCCCAGAATAGCAGTCCCACAAGATATCCCTTCCTCCAATCTGCTCTCTCCCATATCTTCTCCCATACCCCCTTCGACTTTTCCATTAGAACAAGGTGAATCTTTGTGTCCCAATGCCTGCACATCTTATCTCCCAATTACATGCAAAAGTGTATTGATAATAGTGTTTATATATATATATATATATTTGAAACATTTAATTTTAAGACCTCGAATTTCAGATCCAATCCCTTCCTCCCTTGTTACCCATTCCCTCTGGGAAGATAAGTAATTCAGTATGTGTCGTATATGTATAACTATGCAAAACATTACCATAGTAGATATATTGTACAAGGCTATTTATAATTCCCTCCCACCCATCCCACCCCCCACCTGGTCCATTCCCTACTTGATCCTGTCCCTCTTCTATAGTGGGTACTTCCAACCTCCCCTCCCCCCAAGGATGCCCTCCCATCCATCATCCCTCCTCTCATCCCCCTTCCCCCTATTCTGCTGTAGGTTGAGATATCCCATTTAGTATATATGTCATTCTCTCCCTGAACCAAATTCAATGAGAATGTGGTTTTGCCTTTTTTCCCTTCCTATTCTCCCCCTCCCTTGCAACCACTTCCCCTTGCTTCTTCTACATGAGATAGTTTACCCTACCCTGTCTCTCCCCATCTCCTCTTGCCACTTTCCTCTCTCGCCTCATAAATTTCATCCCTTAGGTATCATCCCTTCCCAACAAATTCAACCTATGCCCTCTATTCATGTATAACTGTAAACATATATACACAAATTCACATATGTATTCATGTGACCATATACCCTTCTTCCATTATTTTCATACTGAGAAAGATTTCATCAGTCACAGTTATTGTTTTTCTATGTAGGAATGTAAATAGGTTAACATTGATAAGTTCCTTTTGATTTCTTTTCCCTCATTACCTTCTCAGGTATCCCTTGCTTCTTGTGTCTGGATGTCAAATTTTCTATTCAACTCTGGTTTTTTCCTCAAGAATGCTTGAAAGTCCTCTATTCCACTGAATGACCATATTTTCCCCTGAAACAAAATACTCAGTTTTGCTGGGTAGGTGACCCTTGGGTTCATTCACAGCTCTTTTGCCCTCTGGAATATCATATTCCATGCCCTTCAATCCCTCAGTGTAGAAGCTGCCAGGTCCTGGGCTATTCTGATTGTGTTTCTACAATATTGAAATTGCTTCTTCCTGGCTGCTTGAAGTATTTTTCTCCTTGATCTGGGGATTCTGGAACCTGGCTATAATATTCCTGGGAGTTTTCTTTTTTGGATCTTTTTCAGGAGGTGATCAGTGGATTCTTTCAACCTCTATTTTGCCCTCTGGATCTAAAACATCAGGGCAATTTTCCTTGAGAATGTCTTGAAGGGTGATTTCTAGGTTTTTTCTTTGATCATGGCTTTCAGGTAGTCCAATAATTTTTAAATTATCTCTTCTGGATCTATTTTCCAGGTCAGTGGTTTTTCCCATGAGATATTTCACATTGCCTTCTAATCTTTCATTTGTTTGGATCTGCTTAACAGCATCTTGATTTCTCATAAAGTCATTAGCTTCCATTTGCTCCAGTCTAACTCTGAAGGAATGAATCTCCTCAGTGAACTTTTGAGATTCTTTTTCCATCTGGCAAATTCTACTTTTTAAGGCATTCTTCTCCTCATTGCCCTTTTGGGCCTTCTTTGCCATTTGAGTTAGTTTATTTTTTAAGGTGTTGTTTTCCTCAGTCAGGCTGTTGACCCTCATTTCATACTTTTCCTGCATTCTTCTCATTTCTCTTCCCAGTTTTTCCTCCACTTCTCTTATTTGATTTTTAAAGTCCTTCTTAAGGTCCTCTATGGCCTGTAACCTGCTCTTATTTTCCTTTGGGGCTTTTGGAGCAGGATTTCTGACCTCACAGTCTTCCTCCCATTCTATGCTTCGATCCTCTTTGCCCCCAAAATAGGAGTCTAATGTTTCATTTTTCTGTTTATTTTGTTTCCTTTACCTTGGCACAATGCCACTTAATTACTTGACTTTTGGGCTTGTTGCCACAGTAGAACTCTGCCACCAGATAGGGGACCTTCGTCCTGAACATGTGGGAGGGCAACTTCCGTTTCTGGCAAGCTGGAAACCCACCCCACAACCTCCACCCCAGATCACAATCCAGATCCAGGGAGGTTAAAGCAAGAGTGATTTACCCCCCCACCCCCAGACTGATCTCTGGATCTCCCTACAGTTCGCAGGCCAAGAGCTGGAGCCGACACTGAAAACTGCAAAATGGTGTGTCTCCTCAGCAGCTTCTAGCCCCCAGGGGAGTTCCCCAAATACTGGTCCCAAAGTCCATAGGGCACTAACCTCTCACTTTGTCCTAGGCATGTCTGTGTTGACCATTCTGGAATCTCCACAGCTGCTGGTGTTCTGGGGTCCCTCCAGCTTACTGTTGGCCCGCTGGACCTGGGTTCAGCTCTCAGCATGGTGCATGCTGCGCTGCTGGCTCCCAGAGTGCAGCGCTGGCCCTTCCTGCAGGGCTGCTGGGCTGTCCTCAGTGGGAGGTTAGCTTCTCTGTGTCGTTCTTTGGGTGCTGGGGCTCCAGAAGTTTTTCAGAGTCCCCTTTTACATAGTTTGGAGGTAATCTGGGGGAAGAGAGCCTTGGAAGTGCTGTTTCTACTCTGCCATCTTGGCTCCGCCCCCCCTAAACATAATATTTCTAATGCAATAGTTCTTAATCTTTTTGGTGTCATAGACCCCTTTGGCTGTCTGCTGAAACTTATGGAACCCTCCTCAGAATTTCTTGTTTAGTTGTTCTTCAATTGTGTCTGACTCTTCATGACCTTTTTTGGGGTTTTCTTGGCAAAGATGCTGGAGTGGTTTGCCACTTCTTTCTCCAGTTCTTTTTACTGATGGGAAAACTGAGGCAAACAGGGTTAAGTGACTTGCCGAGGATCACACAGCTAGTAAGTGTCTGAGGCCAGATTTGAACTAACAAAGATTAGTCTTCTTGATTTCAGGCCAGACCTTTCTTTGTGTCACCTGATCACAAAGGAAATTAGGTATAATAAAATATATTTATAAAAATATGAAAAAACAAGGTCACTGACTCTTGGTTAAGAACTCTGTAACTTATATGTCTAACCATGCCACTCACTCCCTTCAATGTCACTTCTTCCCCTTTGCATGTAGGATAAAATAAAAACAATGACAACAACAAAGTCCTTCTCTGTGTGGGGAAGATCTTCCAAGCCTTGTCTGCAACTTTCTTTTCCAAACTTACTTCATTTCACTCCCCTTCATGTGCTCTAGTTTCAGGTAAACTAGGCTAGCTGTTCTGAGATAGTATAATATTATAGCTTACTCTTATGATTTTTTCTTCTCTTTCCTGTTCTACCTATTGAAAGCCTTCATTCTCTCTAAGACCTTGCTCAGGTTCTGCCCATCCCCCCATTAAGCCTTTCCTGACTCTCCCAACTGAATGTGATCTGAATGAATGAATCCCTTGTCTTTTTAGCCCTTATCTTATTGTACTTTATTTTATTCTATATGAGTATGTGGCACATTCTTTCAAATGATTTTAAACACTGGGAAGCATGACTCTTGGGTTGTTTTTCATCTTTTTCTACCAAAGAACTCAGCCCAGTTCTTGGCACATAGTAGATGCTTAATAAATACATGTTAAATTTGACTTGTGATGATGTGGCTGAGAGCGGTGAGTTGTAAGTTTTTGGAAGATGTTTAATTCTCATTTGCAAGAAAGTTTTGACACTGGAGAGAAATGTTTTAAGAATGGAGATTTTAATTGTAGATGAGAGAAGGGAAATGAATTAGGGAAATCTTCATGGTTCAAGTAGCACCCAAGGTGAACCTAGAAGGAAAAAAAAGGATTTCAACATCCAGCGATGAGAAGAGCCTTCAGAATCTGGGGATTAACAATTCAAACACATAGGTAAGAGGAAAAAATGAAGCAAGTCAAACAAAAAACCAGTGGTCCAATTTGGCTGGAATGTAGAATATGTAAAAAGAAAGTGAAATAAGACTTGAAAGATAGGTTGGTACAGATAATGAAGGAGCTAGAGTGCCAGATTAAGAAATTTCTAGTTTATCTAATAGGCAATAGGGAGCCACTGAGGGTTTCTGAGCAAAGGCCTGAGAAGATACATTTGTATTTTAGGAACATTATTTACGTGAAGTCACTTAATTGGAAACATTTTGGAATGTTTATAAAGTATCAATCAAATTTAAAGATAAATGAAATCAGCAATTATTGTGTAATCTATCTGCATATTCAATAGACACACACATACATCTATTAAATACTATAAAGTAGATTCAAAAAAAGAAATAGAAACTTTGAACCTTGTGTCAGGGATTTTATATGTAGCTGTAGTGATAGACATGTACTTAGTGACACTAGCAAAGATTCAGTCAACATAAAAAAATGAACAATCCAGAAAATGAATACAGTTCCTTAAATTAAATGCAATGTGTATTGCTACTTTGAAAGGTATAGCTAGGAAGTCTCAGCCAGACATTTAAGAGCACAAATGAGTTAGCAAAATTCAAGTTCATTTCACATTGTTGATCGGTTCTTCTTGTGATTTGAGGCTAGATCCTGCCTGGGATTACTTTATCCCATGGAAACAACAACAGTGATGATAATGATGATGATAATGGATGGTTGGTTATTATGCTTTGTTCTTAAAGAGTGCCAAAATAATATCACTACGTGGGGTCAAGATATAGTGTGTCTGGCCGTGGCTGATCAGACCAATATGAGCTCAGAAAGCTGTACCGCAGGTTGGGCATGACTATTTGGATTGGAGATGTCTCTAAATTTACACATCTCATGTTTCTTTTGAGCTATTGAAATTGTGCTTTGTTTATAGAGGACAGTGCCTTCTTTAATGGTGGCATGCCATGCTGGGCAGTCCTGTACCAGTGTTTCCTATGTCTCACAAATGATTTCAAAGTTCTTTAGAGACTTTGAGAGTGTCCTTGTATCACTTCTTCTGACCTCCATGTGAGCACTTGCCTTGTGTGAGTTTCCTGTAAAATAATCTTTTAGGCAAACATATTTTGGCAACCAAATAACATGCCCACAGCGTTTGAATGCTTGGCAGGTCAGCTCAAGAAAGGATCTCAGTGTCCAGTATCTTTTCTTGCAAATGATCTTCAGAATCTTCCTAAAAGAATTCTAAAGGAAGTGATTCCCTGGCATGGCACTGCACTGGTAAACTGTCCAGGTTTCACAGGTATACAACAATGAAATTAATACAACGGCTCTGTAGGCCTTCAGTTTGGTAGTCAGTTTAATACTTCTTCTCTCCCATACTTTGGAGCTCTCAAACACTAAGCTAGCTCTGGGAAGGAGTGATCAACCTAATCATCTATATGAACATCCCTAGAAAGTATACTGCCAAGGTAAATGAACTTGTCCATAGTATTTAAAATTTCTCTATTTGCTGTAACCAGGTGTTCCACATATGGTTGGTATGGTACTGGCTAGTAGAGAATCTCTGGTTTTTTTTTTAATGTTAATTTTTGAACCAAAATTAGCACAAGCAGCAGGGAATTAACCCATAATTTGTTCATCTTAGCCTCAGAGAATTCATTTAGCGCACAATCATCTGCAAATAAAAAGTCATGAACCAACTCTCCCTCCACTTTAGTCTTAGCTTGTAGCCTTTTCAAGTTAAATAATGGATAATAATATAATTATTATATAATACATTAATTATATAATAAAACATATTATATGATACAATAAATATAACATGATTATTATACAATACTATATTTATTATATGACATAATAAATATATTATAATAAATAATTATATAATAATAATAATAATAATGTTATAGTTAACATTTACATTGCACTTACTATATGCCAAGCACTGTGCTAAGCACTTTAAAATCATAATCTTATTTGACTCTCACAACAAACCTGGGAGTTAGGGGGATTGATATACCCATTTTACTGATGGCAAACTGATGTTGTTACTTGCCTAGGATCACACAATTAGTAGGGTTCTGAGGCTGAATTTGAAGTCAGGTCTTCCTGGCTCTAAGACAGAAGTTCCCATGCCTAGGTCTCTTGTTCCTCACAATACAAATATGCAAGACTTCTGGGCTCTAAACCCTGCAGAAGGAAATCCTGGGGAGTCACAAACATGCACAATGGAAGCTGAACCTTTAAAACCACTACCAGGATGGGAGTCCATCTGTCCTGATCTCCTGAGATACAGTCCACTTGTGTGGCACCATCCCATCCTTTTGGCTTCTCCAGAACTGAGAATGTTGGCCTAGGCCTAGGGATGGTCAGCAGTAGTGTTGTTCTTCTGATGCCTTAAATAACCCAGTTCCTAATGAATATGCTAGGGAGTGATTAGGAACAGGTGTGCCCTTCTGGTTGGCCAGTCATTGTCAGGCCTGTTTTTTGGCTCCTGCTTTTCTGTGTTTCAACATGCATAGAGAATGTGTCAACACTCTTTATAGGAGGTGTTGCCCTTACCCTGTGTCCCTGAAGAGAGAAACAATTGTGTCCTATACACAGATTTCCCTTTGGCTCTCTGGCTGTTGCTAAGGTTCCCACTTCTATATCTCTTACCATTCCCCCCTCCCACCCCTTTTTCTTTCTCCCATCTTTTTAAGACCTCCTCCTCATTCCTTGTTTGCAAGAATGCCTTTAACATGAAATTGCTGCCGGTTAACATCTCTTCTCTGTCTCTGTTAGGAGATTTAAGGAGTCATAGAGTAGCTGAGTCTAATCAGGCAAGGCTTATCACAGGAGCTAATTTTAACAATGGATTTTGAAGATCCAATCACAATCAGACACCAAGAAATCAACCCCAGAGCAGTCTTTATTTTTTGGTCATATGCTTCCTTATTTATTCTCCCCATTCCCCCCCAAAATCATCATCATAATAGCTTATTGCTACTGCTGATCAGAGTTCTAGAAAGGGTTCAAGCACTGGCCCTCTCATTGAAACACTTTTGCTTAGACTGGTCACTGAATGACACACAGAACTCGGTTTTCTTAATATAAATCACTTGGTACTTACAAGGGCCAGCTGAAAAGCAGAGTGTCAGGAAGAGCATTTGATGAAAGATGTAGTGAGGCCTTTACATCCATCATCGGTGTTATTTGTCATGTGCTATATCCTTGCTTTGTATAGTCTTACCTGTTATAGATGATCTACTCTCTAACTCTGTAAATCCTTCAGCTGTCCATAAGTTCATAATGCTAGGTGAAAAAAAAAGCTGATTTCTTCACTGCTTGGCTGTGGTTACATCATGCACATTAGAACAATGCAACCAGACTGGCCAATTAATATAGAAATGTCAATTGAGATTATCCTTGGAAGCTCATTCACTCAGAACTAGTGTCTATTCCCTGGTAAAGATAACTCTGTGCCCAGGAGACTGGCCCTCATGTGGCTGGTTTATTTCAGAACCAATCTACATAAAGAACACTTTACAACATAGTCTGTAGTTAGCCCCTGCCCTTAGCAACAGCAAATGTCTACTTTACAAGATCTGCTAAAAATATTACGTAGTTACATGCACCCTCCAAGTGCTTCATGCTCCTCCTTGTCTTATTTATGTAGTTCAATGATTCTGATAGCAAGATCTTGTCTATGATTACATTTTTTGATGAAGGACCTCAAAGCACATAACATCTGCCATCTTGTTCATTTTCATATCAACTATCTCAGGAAGTCAGAGGCATTTAGAACTGTAACCATTTTGCAGGCATAGAAGGTGAGGTGCAGAGCTGGCCAAGCTCACTGGCTCAATTTTTCTTTCGTCTAGTTAAGCAGCACCTGTGTTTAAGAAGACGGGATGCATTCATACAGCAGTTTTGATTGAGAAAATGATAAGTAAACAGCAAAAACAGGATATGAGAGGCATTCTGCAGCTACTTGTGGCATTAGGCAGTGGGTGGGGGTTTGAGCTAAGACACTGAAGGCTGTGATCTTATCAGGACTCAAGTGAGTCTGAAGTAGCTTTTTTCCCAAGAAAATCCTAGAACAAGCCTAAGTATTTTGGGTGACCTAGTAAATGGTGTTGTTGCCTCTCTATCAGGAGAATGCTTTGAATTTCAGCAGAGTGGTTATATAAGGCTGCTATTTTCCATCTGAGAAGTGACTGTATTTCACTGATGTCTCTGTGCATATGTGCGTGTGTACATGGTTTTGTATTAGTACCAGAACTGCATGCTATGAACTCATTCAGCCACATCTGGCACCGAGCCTTTCCTGTATAGAAATGAAGGCACCAGTTTACCTCTGAGTTTTGTGGGGGTGGACCACACCTACTTTTTAGTGTCCCCACCTCCCCCATACCTAATTCTTAAGAGTCATACTGAAAGAATTGAGCCAATCCATCTCTGAAAATTCAGGTCCCTTAACTAAGTAACTCAGGGCCAGATTCACACTGCCCCAGGAGAGGATCTTATATTTCTTTTTTTTTTTCTCTCTCCCTCCTTCCTTCTTGCTGGCATCTCACAGCTTGATTCCTATCTTGGGAGCATGAGAAATGTGTGTGCCAACTGCTAGCAGCATTTATGGCAGCAGGAAAAAAGGGAGCACAGTGGGAATTGACAAGGAGGTCCACAAGGATACTGTTGAACCCAGAAGGGGCATGGAGGGAAGAGGAGGTGGTTGAAAGCAGATGTACTGGCTGGACATAGAAGCTGGAATCAAGCCCACCATTGTTCTTTGACTGAAGGCAGAGACATAGTCCCTGAGGGATACTGTGTGTCTTCTGGGCTTCCCAAGCAAAGACAATAGAGACTGGTCATTAGGAATTCAAACTATGTGAAATAGCAATTTGGTTCAGTTGGGGTTTGAACATGATTTTGATACTCTGGTTTTGCTTCAGCTCAAAATAGATTGCTAGGTGTTCTTCCCCAATACAGATTCTTATACTGAATACAAAATTCAGTAGACCATTAATTTGGGGGAACACTATGATACTCTTATGTTAATTTTGTTTAACTATAAGAACACAAAATCTCTGTGTTGCATCAGTTATCATCCAGTAGTATAATATGCTTGTAAATCGTGAGTAACCACAATCCAAGAAGACAAAATTGCAAGTGACTCAGTGCAGAGGAAAGCTGAATGTGAGGGACAGCAAGCTATGGCATATTACTGATGATGATTTGTATGCGAGACAAATGCAAGGTGGAAGGCAAGACCCGCTCTAACATAGGAATTTGTAACCTTGAATCTTTAATCTTGCATTTTCCCCTTCAATATTTCAATATAATTAGTTTTCTTTGTAATATTACATATTTTATTTTATGTATTTAAAAATATTTCAAAAAGGGGTAGACTTCCCTAGACTATTAAAGGAGTCTATAGCATAAAAAACACAGTGTGTGTGTGTGTGTGTGTGTGTAATCAGAAACGCAAGTGGGGGGAGGGAAGAAGAAAGGAGGAAGAAAGAGAGAGAATAATAAGATGATGAAGAAGAAGAGGAGAAGAAGAAGAAGAAGATGACGACGACGATGATGATGATGATGATGATGATGATGATGATGACTGAGGAGGAGGAGAAGAAGAGGACACAGGGGAAACAGAAGGAAAGTTAAGAAGAAAGGAAGGGCAGGATATCACAGCTTTCTACCCAATGTCTAATGTGCCAGTTGATGATGATGATGGTGGTGGTGGTGGTGATGACAGCTAGCATTTGTATGGCTCTTTAGGTTTACAAAACACTTTACAAGTGCTCTCCCAATTAGTCCTCACAACCACCCTGTGAGATGAATGCTATTTATTTTCATTTTATTTTATTTCATTTTATTTATTTATTTCATTTTATTCATTTTCATTTCATCTTCATTTTACAGATGATAGAACTAAGGCTTTGAAGCTGGGTATCTTTCTCAGGGTTTTACAATTAGTGGGTGTCTGGAAGAAGGGATTTGAACTCAGATCGTCCAGATTCCAAATCTGGTGCTCTATTCCAAATCTGGTGCTCTGGTGTCATCAAACTGCTTCTTACTGAAACTCCAAGTCAGCATTAATGCCCCAACCTTTGAGAATCATAGTAAGAATAGCAGAGTTAGAGGTGAAAGGGCCTTCAAAGGTCATTTATTCAAAAGCCCTCATTTTATAGATAAGGAAACTGGAGCTCAGAGGCTGAGAGAAAGACTTGCCTCAGGTTACACTATTAAGTAGGATAGGATAGGATAGGGCTTTTGACTACAAGTTCAATATTCTTCCTACTAGACCATGCTATATTCCATGCTCAAACACTGGGTATCCAGTATTGTTAGGGGCCATTGGGATCTCATTAATTCATTCAATTAATGCTTATTAAATGTTTTTAATAAAGAGGGAGGATAAGACAATAAGAGAAAGAGCAGATAGAGGTAAGAGAAAGAGACAAGAGGGCCCTAGGATGCACCCACATACAGGGGCAGGGCATGAATGATGGACTGTTTTCATCAGAAAAAAAGACAGCAGGCAGTCACAATGATAAATTAGTTACTAAGACATATTAAAAGAATCAGATGAAGGCTTCTAGCACATAGGATACATTTGGAAATATATGGATGAAAATCACACAGGATGGGAACGTGTTAGTAGATTGAGATCTTATCAATTTAGAGCTGGAAAAGTTCCCACATTTTGTAGAAACCAATCTCTCCACTTGACAGGTAAGAAAACAGGCAGAAAAGGGTTAAGTTATTTGTCCTGGGTCACACAATTATAAGTGTCTGAGGTAGAATTCAAACCCAGGTCCTCCTGACTCCAAGTCCAACACTCTATTCATTATGCCATACTGCATTCATAGAATGTCCACAGAGACAAGATGGTGGATCCACAGAAGCATTTGAGTACCAGTGTTCAGCAAATTAGTGCCATTTGTGTAAGTATTTTTCAAGTCTCTGGGGAGTGAAGCTTTCTTTTTCAGAGTGATCACATGCTCAAACCCCAGCCCTGGATTGCCTCCACCATCTACCTTCACTGCTCTTATATACTACTGTAAGGTTTTGGAAACATTTCACTCTATTGGTTGCCATTGGGTCTACTACAAATGTTATTTTAACCGATTACAGCTGGGCACTCAGTGAAGCAAGACAATCCTTTTACCCTTCTCTTCTCTCTTCTAACCTAGCACACCAGCCATTCCCCACTTCCTCTCAGCAGAAGACCTCATTTTATATCTTAGATCTTAATGAGAAAAGAGATCATTAGCCTTGAACCTTTTCCCCTGTTGTAGGTTTTAAAGTCACTTTTTCCCTATTACCTTCTTTTCTCCAGTCTTTAATGAATATGTGACCTTTCACCTAGGCAATTTCAGTAAATCTCCTTGCACTCCTGATTCCATATCTTCCTATCTTCTCTGACAACTTGCCCCTTCAAGCAAACCATTTTTCTCTAATTTTCCAACCTGTCCTTATCTGCTGTTCCCTCAGTGGTACCTGACCATTCAAATTATTTCCTTTCTTTCATAGCTAAATTTCTTGAAAAAGCTGAATACACAATCTGCCTCTATTTCTCCTTTCATTCATTTTTTCAGACTACATCACACTCAACTGAAATTATACTTTCTGAAGTTATCAATCATCTTTTAATGGCCAAATCAAAGGTTCTTGACAAGCCCTTATTCTTTTCAACTTCTGAGTAGCATTTGACATGATCACACTCCCTTCAATGAACTAATGCTTTCTCCTTCCTTGGTTTTTGTGACACTGAACTTTCCAGTTTCTCCTCCTATATGACTGGCCAATCCACATTCTCCTTTAATGGATAGTTTACACCCTAACTCCATGTATATGTGTATCTGAGAAATTTCTCTCCTCTCCTCCCCTCCCCTCTCCTCTCCTCTTCTCTCCTCTCCTCTCTTCTCCTTTCCTCTCTTCTCTTCCTTTCTTCTTCTCTCCTCTCATGTTCATCTTCTCTCTCTCTCTGTCTCTGTCTCTCTGTCTCTGTCTCTGTGTATCTCTTTCTCTGTCTTTCTGTATCGATCTCTGTCTCTCTCCCTCTCTCCTCCTCCCCCTCACCAGCCTCCTTCTCCCTCTCCCTTTCCCATCATGGTCTGGCTTCAGTTCATCTTTAAAGTTTATTGCACAATACTTTCCTTCTCAGACTCTACATTCCAACCTAATTGACCTTGATTGTGTTTCCCTATGCACAACAGTTCATATCCTAACTCCATGCTTTTGCATATGCTTTACCCCGTTCCTGAATCATACCCCATCACCCCTCCCCTATAAAATCCTTAGCTTCCTTCATCACTCAGATCAATTACATCTTTTGTAGGTATCCTTCCAGACCCCTACTCCCAGCTGCCCTCTACCCCCATCCTGAAAATTACTTTCATTATAGTTTGTATTTACTTATATGTGTATATGTTGCCCAGGCACCTCAACCTTGTCTACCCCCAAATAATGTAATGTCCTTGAGGTTATAGTCTGTTTTTCTTTTTGTCTTTGTGTGCACAGTTTAACACAGTTTCTAGCACATAATAAGCATATAAGTTCTTTTTGAATGAATGACTATAATTATTCATGACACATTCTATAAATATCTTTACATTTTAGGGGACAGTACATTTTAATTTATATGTCCAATAGGAGGTGTTAGAATTTTAATAGAGTGGCTCTTAATCCTTTTCTGATGAGGAAGTAAGAATCAGATCTCTTTGGCTCCAGAATTAATGAAAAGGTCTATGGTACCAGGTACAAAAGTAGCCATGGTTATGGTCCCATAAAAGATACAGGTTTTTATACAAGTCCTACAGGTTCCACTGTCTGGGAACAGGAAGAGGGTTATGTGTATCATGGGTCTTTTTTTTTTTTTTTGGAGGGGGGGAAGGCAAGGCAAGTTGGGGTTAAGTGACTTGCCCAAGGCTACTCAGCTAGTAAGTGTGTAAAGTGTCTGAGGCTGGATTTGAACTCAGGTCCTCCTGAATCCAGGGCCAGGGCCAGGGCTCTATTCACTGTACCACCTAGCTGCCCCTGTATCATGATTCTTTACTGCTATCAGGACTTCTCATATCACATCAATATTTCTATGTGACAGTCTATATGAGATCTCTTCCTGGAGGAGAAACTAAGTTCTAAAAGTAGAAAGTAATCTTTAAGCTCTCATTGGATCACAGTTGGCAGAAGCTTTTCTGATATGAAGTGCAATCAAGAATGCATGCATACAAGCATTAATTAAGTACAAAGTTAAGGCCTAGAGATTCAAAGACAAAGTAAAATAGCCAAAACTGGGGTTAGGGCTGGGAGTAGATGTAGTTCCTACCATATAGGAACATTAAAAATGAATCCAAAACAAATATGAGGTAATTTTGGGGGAGGAAGACCCTTGTAGATAGGAGCATGGGATGGTGCTTGAGTCAACTAGGGCTTCTGAGAGTCAGAGGTGAGAAGAGAGTTCATTTAAGGCAAGGCACTACAAAGGCAAGAGATAGAAGATGAAACTTGTGTGAGGAACAGTAAGAAAGCTCCTGGAGTTTTGTAAAGGGGAATCATGAATAAAAGGCTGGAAGGGAAGGCTGAGGCAAGTTGTGAAAGCACTGAAGTGACAGACAAAGAGGTCAATGTTTGTTTACCACCATACAAGCCACTCTATCACTCCTCTAGTGGTCAAGCAATGGCCACAGCAAAAGGTGAGACACAACAAGGAGTTAGAACAAGAGTGCTTTCTCCCATTTCCACAAATGCTTAGTAGCCTGAGATACTGATGACTACATCAGCTTGAATGACATCTTTTAAAAATGTATGCAGAGATGGCTAGGTGTCACATAGAATAGAGCACCGGCCCTGGAGTCAGGAGGATCAGAGTTCAAATCTGACCTCAGACACTTAATACTTACTAGCCGTATGACCTTGGGCAAGTAAGTCACTTAACTCCAATTGCCAGGCCTTCCCCCCTCCAAAAAAGCAAAAAAATAAAAAAATTTTAAAAAAATGTATGCATTTCTCTCTCTCTCTCTCTCTCTCTCTCTCTCTCTCTCTCTCTCTCTCTCTCTCTCTTTCTCTCTCTCTCTCTCACAGATGTTATTGCTTTGAATTTTGTATTAACAATTCTGTCATATAGTGTGATGTATATTAATTCCTGCCTGTCCATTCATGATGCTCATTTTACTGTGTAAATGCCTACAGGGCAAAGCCTAGACCAGTTTAGTTCATTTATCATAGCATCAAGTACCAAAGCTTTATGTTAATAATGCTTCTTGGTTAATGAGATTGGAAAACTAAGGAATGGCAGAGTCAAATGAACTCATTAGGATCAACCAAAAAACCCAGATCATTGAACCTCCAAGAACTTTTAGATCTATTCTCAGGTTGAAAAGAAAAAAATAGAAATGTCAAAAGGGGTTGTTACATTATGTTTGAAAATTTTGTTTACTTTCAGCTCCTGACTCTAATCCATACTTACTCTGTGACTCCCAGCAAGTGCCTTAATCTCTCAGGGCTCTAAGCATCTCTAAGACTGACTGTCCCAGACCATCACCCAGTTGTCCTCTCTTTTGTACTGGACTTCGATGACTCTGGAAGAAAGAGTAAGGTTTTGGGCAACTCTCACTTAAATCTAACTCAGGTACAAGTCAAGACATCACCCTTTGATGTGACTGGTCCTCATTGAAAATGAAGGATGAACAACAACTTGCAAAGAAGGTGCCAACTTGCATGGGTAGAAGGACTTGCATCATTTAAGAGTTATTTGTGCCAGTGAATCACAGGTCCAATTCCTGTCCTTATTCTTCTTGACTGTCAGGTCTATGTCTAGTTATATCTTTGTTTATTCTTCTCCCACTTCCCATCCCCATGTGCATGAGGGGAAATAAGGTTAGTTAGGGTATTTTAAACAGATTTTTTTTTGGTACATACATAATACTCCTTATTTCTGGCAAGACTCCCTAGTTTAAGCCTATATGACACTTATAACTGTACTACATTTGTGACACACTGGTCCCCCTGTTTTGTTCATCTGGAGTATCGTCCTACAAAAATTCTCATATGGACTTTATAACGATCAGGTCTCTAGGATACTCCCCTAATTCTCCCTTGGAAATAGGAATACAGAAGTACACACAAGGGTGCCCAGATAGGGATAGGTAACATACATGTTGGTTGTAAATGTCAGGCACAAGATATGCCATCCTGATGATATCACTTTCCACTCCCATTCTAGAGAAGTTCAGAAATAATTCTCCAACCCTGCTGAAGATGCATTCTGATCTTGTCTCTGATTGAGTCTTGTGGAGTCTCCTACAATTGCAGCATTGTTTCTTGCTGTACAATAAGCTTGCCATAGCCTGGGGCCCTCACGCAGACACTGAGTACAGTCTGGAGTGACACTAAGCCAGGGTGGGAATGCCATTTGCTAGATACATAGTTTGGAGGACACTTACATATGTCATCTAGCAAAAATTTTCTTCCCACGGTACCTTGTCATAGAAACATTTTATTCACTTGTGGGAAACATGCCATGTGTCAGTGAGGGGTTATGGGCTGCCCCTGGGTCTCTGCTCTCCTTTCCCTTCTGCCATGGAATCTCAGGCTAATTGGTCTGAATGTTCTTTAGCCCATTACAGAACAAATGGAACAAAAACCCTGAGTGTGTTTCATCTAGTTCTGGACAAAAGAGTTTCACAAAGTGTTAAGTCAGTGGAAATTTGGGGTCTCTTCACTCACACAGCCTCTACCCTTTTTCAGGCTCTTGTCACTTCTAGCAAAGACTACAAATAGTCTTCTGTTACCTCTTTCTCTAGTTTCTCCTCTCCCTAGTCTATACTGCATACAGCTACTAAATTGGTGTTACTAAAATATAGATATAATCATGTCACCTCCACTTACTACTCAGAAATCTTCAATGGCTCACTATCACCTCTAGGATTGAAATGTAGACTCCTTAGCCTGGCATTTAAAGCCTTTCAGAATATGAATCCTGTCTGCCTGCCTGTATGACTTTGGACAAGGCACTTCTCTGACCTCATTTTCTCATCTATAAAATGAAGGAGTTGGAACAGGTGTTCTCCAAGGAACCTTCTTTCTAGCTATCGATCCATAATCCTATAACAGTCTGTCTCTTATTATTCACTTTCATTCATTCTCCATTCTAGCCAAATTAGCCTTCTGGTTTTTCTCTGTATATGAAATCCTTATGTTTTGGCACAAGTGGTGAAGTGGTACCCCATATCTGGAAGACATCTTTGCTAATATGTCTGCTTCCTGGAGTCCCTATGGGGAATTCTCTGGAAGCACAACTCAGGCATCACTTCCTACATGAGGACTTTATCAGTCTTCTCTTGAAAATGTTCTGTATTGCTTTGCATATGTAATTTGTGCTTACTCACTTGTGCACATTATATTTTTCCCAATAGAACATAAACTCCTTGAGAGCAGGAGTTACCTCAATTTATTTATTTATTTTCTGTTTTTATTCTTATAGTGCCTAGCACAGTGCCTTGCACTTGGCAGGTGCTTAAGGAATTAAATTGGATTGGACAGTACAGAATACTGTCTATTGAATTGAACCCACAGTTTGTTCTCTGAGCCCAATATCACAAAAGCCCTTCTCAGCGTGGGTTGATGCTCTTGGGTTTACATTCCCCAGGGGTATATTGGACTCCATGTAAGGTTAAACAAGGTGGAGGAAGAGAAGTTAGATAAGAGGAATAGATGCTTTAGTCAGAGGCAGTTTTGTATGCTAGCAAAGCAAAGTGATGAATTGAGTCAATTATTTGGATAATTCCAGGGGAAAAAAAATAAATCCTCACCCTCTGTTTGCCTCAAAAATTCTGTTAATGAGGCAAATGTGTTATTCTGGTTGTTCTAAATACAAATTGTCTTTTATTTCTCTCTCGTGGATATTTGCCACATTCTCATTCCTCTCCCTTCCTGACATACTTTTATAGTATCTTTTCAGAGGGGAGGCTGCAGGCAAACGTTGCTCCCAGGAAATAAAATGTTCCCCAGAAAAATATTGGAGGAGAGGAAGAAGAAACACTGAAGTCGGCATACAGTCTGGGGAAACAAGGCCTTACCTTTGAACCCAATCCTAAGTGGTGCTAATATCTCATTGTAAAAAAGCAGAACTACCCACTCTCTTTGGTTCAGTTTAGTTCAAATTACACTCCAGTCCACCCACAGATGACTGTCAAGCTCCACTCTGCATGTTACCACATGTGCCGTGCACCTCAGCAGAGATCTGCCTGTCTCTGCTCCCATTCAGGTTTATTTTTAAGTTGCTCCAAGCATTTACTCATCTGGATGTTATGACTCCCCTCAGCTGCTTTACTTAGTGGAGGGCTGTCTACTGTTCCCTAGGTTTTTTTTTTTGTTTGTTTGTTTTTGGTAAGTATGGTTCTATTGTGAGGGCCAGCCCATCCCACTTCCAGGCCTGAGTTATTTTGGTCAACTTTTTCCTCTGCAAGGTGTGTTGGACTCCAGGAGGGAAGTTACGCATTTTTACCACCAGGCACAGTACATGCACTTTTAAAATGCTGGCTGCTCTTATTTTTGTGAGCAGCACTATAATTTTCTTCCAAGGCAATAGAACTAGTCAACTTATGAGATCATAGGATCCTAAGAACTTAGAATGGGGATGAATTATAGAGGCTATTAAGGCCAACCTCTTCCTCTCCTTTCCCATTTTTATAGACAAGCAAAACGAGACACAGAGAGAGGTTAAGTGATTTGTCCAGTCACATAGTTACTTAAATATTTGAGTCCAAGTCCACTACCAAGTCTGCTATGCTCTGTTGGATTATAGCTTTAGAGCTGAAAGGGCACTCAGAGGTCATCTCGTCCAATCCCTACATGTAAAGACAAGGAAATTGAGTCCCACAGAGGGGAGATGATTTGCCCATAAAAACGTACATTGACAACACAAAGAATCATTAGAAAGTGTTATATGTTGGGGCTCTGTGACTGCTGGACTTTAGTTGATTGACTAGTATGCCTTCCTCTAGTAACAGGAGCTAGACCTACCTTTGAGCAAATATATTTCTATAAATCTATGTCAATCTACACATATACATATCTATATACCTAAAGAGCAATATAGATCTATGTATTTATGTGTATATAAATATATATGTGTGTGTATATATGCATACATACATACATGCATACATACACAGAGAGGTCATATTTATATATCTCTATAGACTTTTTATGTTTATATAGATTGATATATCTCTATAAAGAAGATATATGTCTATATGGTTATAGATCTGTAGAGATCATTATAGATATATAGATCTATATAATTTTTAACTATATAAATGTGTATAGATAGATATAAATATGGGCATATAGTAATAACAAATAGTAATTTTATATTATATATACACATACATTTATACACATATATACACACATATACATATACATACATCCTCCACCCACCTTCCCCATATGAATGTATGTATGTATGCATGTGTGTATGTATTTATATGTATTTAAGGGGCAGATCAAGGATTTGTTGAAGTCCTTTTATCCCAAATGCAGACATTTTTTCACTCTGTCATGCTGTTTCCTCAAAGTCAAGACTCAGTTCTTTGGGTGCTTTCCATTACTGTGTCCTGTATAAAGAGGAAAGCTATGTAGTTCCCTGATTAAGGCACAGTGTGTACGTCTACGCTTTGGTGTGCTGTTTTGCAGGTATGTGTAGTCTCCCCAGTTAGATCTCAAGCTCCTCAGTGTTTGTGATCCTGACTTCTCTTTTTTTTTTTACAAGCTCCCTTGAATTTCACTGGGTGATTGGCATTTGGTGGTTCTTCAATCAACATTGCTGATCAGCCCTCTGGAGGTTCAGTACAGTAAGAAGGAGGTGTGGCAGACAGATGAATACCTGTGGCATCTAGGATGGTAATCCAGTAATCAGTCAAGGGCCTTTGGGCAAAAATCTTCACTTGGCTGTTACCTTGACAGCTATAAGGGGATGTGGCAGGTAGTTTTCAAGATTTTTATGAATTTCCTCTTGGAGGTTAATGAATGTTTATCAGGCCTCTACCTGAAGGGACTTGTTCTTCAACAAGATTGAAGGGAAAGCTCTCTTGTAACTCATCTGCCTTATTTTGTGAACATAGTTGTAGGTCTCTCTGGGATTGCTTTATCAGTGCAAATTAAAATTTGTAGATCATCATGGGTTCATAAAGCTTGTTTGCTCTGAGTGGGCCTAGATAGGTTTTTTAAAAATTACATTCCCTTATGGTTGGAAGGTTCCCCTCTCTTGCCCCTGAACCCATCCCCAGGGTTACTGACCATACAAAAGAGCCTTCAAAACTCCATAGTAGCACATCACAACTTTTCAGAAAACAAATGCTCTTAAGCTATGGAGGTTTGCTGGTATTAAAATATTTGCATTTATATACATAAAGGATAATTAACAAATTTTCTGTGTTAGGCTCCTATAAATGTTGGACCCTACTTAATTGCCTCCCTTGCTTACCTGCAATTACAGGTCTGTGCTTATCCTTGAACCTCATTGTAACAACTATGCAGATATTTAATTAAATCACTATTTAAACCATTTGCCAAGCATTTGCCACGTGCAAATCACATCTATTAGGTGCTAGGAGCTAATCAGAGGGTGAGAGAATAAGTGGTTCCTGCCTTTAGATTAGTTTAGAATAGGAAGGAGGAAACAGATACACATAGACTTTCCAGTTCCTTAATTGTTGTCACACCAGAGTGACAGTAAGGAGCAGAAGGATTGGGTTGGCCATGACAAGTCAAGACCAGGGTATAGCTAACCAGGATGCATCTCAGTTCTTTTTCCCTGGTGATTGAGTATTGCCTGAGAACGTCACAAAAATCAAGCTACTTTTACTTTTGACTATTTTATAGTTTATTACTTCAGCTCTCTCCCATTTCCCACAATGCCTGTCCCAAGCCTTCCTTCTCCCTTCCTTTCTTACCACTAACCATGCCTCTAACCTCCACATTCACAGCATATGGCATAGCTTTCTTCTTCAATGAGGTGGTGCAGTGAACAGAGCACCAGACCTGGAGTCAGGAGTCCCTAAGTTCAAATCTGTCCTGACACTTGACATGATCCCACTGCCTGACCAAAAATAAAATAAATTAATTTAATAAATAAAAATAAAATGATCCCACTGCCTGACCAAAAATAAAATAAATTAATTTAATAAATAAAAATAAAATGCAATTGGGAAGTGTTTAGCAAAATAAATAAAAATACAGTAAAACATAGATCATATTAAGTACCTCTACTTTCCAAAGCTTCTTTGCATTTTCACTCACTCTTTTGTCCTTTCTTCTAGGCACAGAATAAAAAGTATTGCTATTCCTTACTAGAGTGAATCCTTCTGCTAGTTCAGATGATCTTTTCCTACCTCCTTCTAGGCTTTGATTCAGCAATCATTCCTCTCTTTCATGCATCTTCCTTCTTTCTGCAGCTACTTGTTTCTTTGCATTTGCCCACTGACCCATGGGCCAGACCTATAGCTCTTTTGTTGTTGGTGGTCAGTTGTTTTTCAGTCATGTCTGACTCTTTGTGACTCCATTTGGGGTTTTCTTGGCAAAGATACCAGAGTGAATTGCTATTTCCTTCCCCAGCTCATTTTTCAGAAGATGACCTGAGACAAAGAGGGTTAAGTGACTTGCCCAGGGTCACACAGCTAGTAAGTGTCTAAGGCTAGATGAAGATGGATCCTCTTAATTCCAAGCCTAGGGCTCTATTCACTGTGCCACCTAGGTAGGCTCACATGAACTGAGTTCAAGCTAAGAGGCTTTTCCCACATGAATTCTCCTTTACTCAGACCTTGAACATAGATGTTTTCTATGGATTTTGGAATCTGACTCAAGTTTAGGCTTCTGTTAAAAAAAAGCAAAAGCCTTCAGCTCTTACACAAGCATTTATGTTTACATAACATCAAAAATAAGATATTATTAATTTAGCTAGGAGGAAGTTAGATGGCATAGTGAATAAAATGCTAGGCCTGGAGTCAGGAAGACTCATCTTCCTGAGTTCAAATTAGACCTCAAATACTTCCTAACTGTGTGACCCTGGGCAAGTCACTTAATCCTGTTACCTCAGCTTCCTCATCTGTAACATGAGCTGGGAAAGGAAATGGTAAACCACTCCAATATCTTTGCCAAGAAAACCCCATATGGGATTGTGAAGTGTCTGAAATAACTGAAATGACTGAAGAACAAATTAATTTAACTTGAAAAAATGCAAAGTTCAAAGGACACACCCAAGATGAGGTCAGGATAATTCTTTTTGCCTCTTCCTATATCTAATAGACTTCCAGGGACCTATACATTTTCCAGACATATGGTATTATCCTAAGATTGAGTCCTTCTACAAGGGAAAGATGCTCAGGGTTGATAGAGAGCTGTTCCCTCAAAGCCAGATCTGCACAGTACATATAACTTAATAAACCAATGAAAGCCTGGATTTGGTACTCCATGTTTTTGCTCCATTTCTCACTGTTACTTGACTTGGGGCTGGAACTTGGCATGATCCAAGAACTTCTCCACTTGATTAAGGGATGATTTAGCTATCCTTCCACTGCCACTCCATTACTTCCATCTCTGAGGCCAAGAAATTGCTTATGAGGGTTGTATAGACAGGTAAGCTTCCCTTCTCCATTTGTGTTGATATTTTGAAGACCAAGTCCAAGGGTAGAGTGTAGCCCAGGTGATAATCTCATCAGCAGTGAGGTATTAGCTGGGCAAAAGATATATCCTAGAACTATTGGAACCATTTGAAGCTGTTGACCACATACTCCTAGGCCTCAGAGAAATAATGATCTCCTCGTGCTTCCATCTTTTCTAAACAATCTTCTTCTTGTTGGCTTTTTATCCCTTTTCTGAATACTTAAAGTAGGTGTTTCCTAAGCTTCTGTTCTTGGCTCTCTTCTCCCTCTCTTTTTTTTCCACTCCATATCCCTTGGCAATTTCATTCATGCCTGTGACTCCAACCTCCATGTAGATAACGCCTAAATCTGTAGCTACAGATCTGAATTGTTGGCTGAGTTTTTGATCTATATCATTAACTGTCTACATGACACCTCCACTTGACTATCCCATTGGAACATGAAATTGCACATTTCCCAAACAGAGCTTACTTAATTTAACTCTGAACCTGTTCTTTTATACACACACACACATGCATACATGTACATATGTTTATGTGTATATATGCATACATATACATTCATATTATATATATGTATGTTTCCACACAAATATATATTATCAATAGCATGAACATTCATTCAATTTTCCATTGGAATTGTCTTTGACTCTTACCAAACCCTTTTCATTCCTTCATTTATCTGATCAGTAAATCAATTGTCAAGAATTTATTGAATCCCTACTGTACTCTAGGCACTGGCAATACAGAGGCAAAAATGAAATAGTCCCTATCCTCAAGAGATACACATTCTACGAAGGGAGACAGGAACATAAATACATCTATACTAAATAAATGCAAAATAAACACTAGGTATTTATACATAATAAAGAATAGATAATTTTGTTTTGGGGGGAGGGAGGTATGAGGATCTAGTACCTGGGGTGGATGGCAGATCAAGAAAACCTTGATGTAGAAGGTGATACTTTACTGGAGTTCTGAAAGGAAACAAGGAATTCTAAAAAGTAGCGGTGAAGTCAGCATTCATTCGAGGTATGGAGGACAGCCAATGTAAAGGCAAAGAGATGGGAAATAGAGTATGATGTGTAAGGGACAGGAAGGAAGCCAGTTAAGTTTGAATGGAATGTGTGGGAAGTGGGGTAATGCATAATTAAATTTGGAAAGCAAGTATGGAGCCAGATAGTGAAGGGCTTTAAAAACGAAACAGAAGAGGTTATATTTGATATTAGAGGCAATAGGGAGCCATTGGAGTTTGTTGAGTAGGGGAGTACCATAGTCAAACTTGAACTTCAAGGGGAGAGATTTGAGCAGAAAGACTTTTTTTCCCCTGCCCTGTAATATCTCTTGCATATGTCCCATCTTTTCTACTCCCACGGTCACGATCTTAGTTTAGTTCTACATGTTCATCACTACCATCTGGACTATTACAATAGCCTCTTGAGAATATTTCTACTTCTCCCTTCCAATTCATCCTTCAGAACTGCCAAAATAATCTTTCTCATGTGGAGATTTGGTCATGTCACTTTTCAAAAAAATCTTCAGTGGCTCTCCATTGCCTATCAAGTAACATTTAAGCTCCCCTGCCTGGAATTCTAGACTTCCTACAATCTAGTCCCAAGCTAACTTTCCAGTCTTGGCACATATTAGTTTTTCACAGTACTTAGAACAATGCCTGACACCATAGCAGGTCCTTAATAAGTGCTTGTTAACTTGTTGACATTTTTATGCATCTTATATTCTAGTCACATTAGATTATTCTATATTCCCAGAAAATACCTTGCAATTTCAAACCTCTATGACAACTCACATTATTACCTTTGCCTGTAATACCCTTCCTTTCTTTCCTGCTGGCCCTCCTTCAAAATCTAACTCATGAGCCATCTCCTTCTTGAAGAAGCCTTACTCCATCTCCAGCTAGTAACAACCTTTCCTTTCAGAAGTCAGAGAGCATTTTGATTTGCAATTCTAATGTGTGTGTGTGAGTCTTTGTTTTGCACAAACTACTCCATCCTCCCCACACCCCAGTCTAGAGCATAGGTATGCTGGTGAATAGACAAGCTTAGTGTTGAGAAAGAAGAAACAATCTTTATCTGGAGAGTTTCAGGATTTGAATCAAGAATTACATAAACACAAATTGGTTTGTTAGGAAGGTTTCTCTGGGGATTTGGCATTCAAAGGACTAAGAAGTCTATAATGTGATTTAGTGGAAAGGACATCAGATTAGGAAGTACAGAAGCTGATCTTAAAAACTTGTCCTACTTTGTCCTTGTATAACTATAGTGAAGTCCTTTAACGTCTCTAGGCCTCAGGTTCCTCTGCAAAAGAAAGGGTTGGACGAGAAGGTGTCTTTTAGGCCACCCCCAGTACTAAATTATCTTATTTAAATTAATTCAACCAACTTTTTTGAATTTTTCTAAAAAAACTAAAATTTATTATTATTATTTTTGCTTTATTTAACCTTCACAGAGCCATCTCATATATCAAATACATTTCTTAAATAAAAGAAGAAAAATAGAAAACATATCTGAAAAGTAATACATTACTCCTCCCCACCGCCCCCATACCCCCACCCCATGTGACAATATTATTCAGTGTGCCACACTCATGGACGTGGCAGTTCTTCAACGAAGTAGGGGAAGGTGTCATTTCTCTTCACTGGGGCCATAGTTTTTTAAAATAATTTTTCAACATTCATCTTCAGTTGTCTTGTGGCTATTTTTTCCTTCTGTTTATATTGTGGTAATGTGTAGAATGTTTTCTTGATTCTTCCTACTTGACTTTGCATCAGTTTATCTAAGTTACTTCATGCTTTTCTGTATTTATCATCTTAGATTATATCCATGTATCATTATTTGTTTAGGTTTGCCCTAATCAATGGACATCTACTTTACAATCAACATTTTAAAAAGAAAGAGAAAACCAAAAGATCCTTCCTGAATGGAAATATACATTTTCAAGTCAAAGATTCAGACTGAAAGGTTAATATTAGTCTAAAGAGCAAGATGTGGGGCTTGTTGAAAGAGTATGACAATCTAATTTTAAAAACTTTTATTGATGCCTTTTGTTTTTACATCACAGTCATTTATTGATTTTCTTCCCTCTTGTCTTCCTCAAAAATTCTTTTGTGACAAAGAATAATTAAGTAAAAATACTCAATATAGAATGACCTCATTTGATAATGTATACAGCAATGTACTATAATAGTTCCCACTTCTTTGGTAAGACTTATAGGTCATTATATGTTTTTTGAAATCTATTTTTCAGTTACTCAGAATCTTGCTTCCTTTTTGGGATCTTTTCATTTATATCATTCAAATTATTGTGTATGTTATTCTCCTGGGTCTGAATATTTCACTTTCATCTTAAAATCACCTCATTTCCCTTAATTCTTCATTTTCAGCGTTCCTTATTACACAATTGTAGTGTGTCATCTTCATATGTTAATTCATCAGTCAACAAGCAATTATCAAGAACCTATTATGTGCCATGCAGCCATTTCCCAATCTCAGGGCATGCCCTTTGTTTCCAGTTCTTTGTTCACACACACACACACACACACACACACACACACACACACACACATACACACACACACACGCACACACATACACACATACACACACAGAGTTGCTGTGAATATTTTGGTGTGTATTGGACCTCTGTTTTTATATTTGACTTTCTTGAGGAATATGTCTCATAGAATCACTGACTTAAACAGCATGAGTAATTATATAATTTTTCTCATGTAAATCCAGATTGATAGACTATGGTCAGAATAGTCAGAATGCTTCACAGTTCTACCAATAGGGTATCTGGATCTCTGTCAGTCTCTCCAACATTGAGGTTCCTGGATTTTTCATCTGTCAATTTGTAGGGTTCAAAGTGAAACATCAGAATTGTTTTAATTTGCGTTTCTGTTATTAGTAATAATTCAGAATATGTCTTCATAGGATCATTTATAATTTGAAAGGTTTTTTTTTGGAAACTTTTAAGTATTCCCCATTAGTGACTTATCTATTGCAGAATAGTTCTTTGTCTTATATATTTGAGTTAATTCCCTATGAATCTTAGATATCACACTTTCTTCACTAATCTGATGCTTATTTTCTTTTATATTAGGTTTACTTTATTCCTTTTGAATAGTTTGATCAAAGACAGTTTTGGCTTTTTAAGATCTAGTTACATATATATATATATATATATATATATATATATATATATATATATATATATATACACATATATATCCCATGTTCCTTTTGTTTTCCCATCTCTTCACTTCAAACTCCTATGCAAGTTTCTTCCTTTTTTTTTTTGAGCCTCCCATGAAGTTTTAGCATCTTTTTTTTTTTCATTTTCACTTTTACCAAGTTGCACCATGCAATGGCTTTGGCAGATTTTTACACCACATCCACAATCACCTAACCTATTACTTGGTTCTTTAGCCTTCTCAATATCCCCTTCAGTCACAGACTTATTTATGCTGGTTTAAAGCTATGACCTCAGAAAAGCTCTGCTGCTTATGATAATTTCATGCTTATCATTTATTCTAAAATACTGAGTAAGCTGCTTCTATTGGGCTTCATTTGAAGATTGCTGACTGTCAGACTCTTCTTTATTTTTCAATTTACCTTTTCTGGGACATTTTCTTTTACTCCCCTTGCTTGTAGAAATTGTTATGGTTTTCAGTTCATATTGCTTTTTATGTAATCTTTGAATCTTACTCCACATATTTACACATATGCTAGATGGATATTATTTATCAGCGTTTTCTGCATTTGCATTTGTCCCATTTTTATATACATCGGTAGGAAAACCAAAGAGGCCACATTCTTCAATCACACCATCTCCTTTATCTTCCTTTGAATTAAGTTCTAAGATTTTCAATGCTGTCACATCCTTAGAATTCAACTCAGTATCACTGATCTTTCACATTGTCATTTACTTCATTTAGATTCCATTTTTGTAAACTAAGTGGAACATAAAGGTTTTGGGTTGACATCTAATAGCCTTTTTAAATCTATAACAATAAAAATCAACTGGTGCATGTGACCCTGTAGCCATTTCAAAATGTCAGCAACAGCTATTAGACATTTATCCATGGTATATAATGCAACTATAATTTCCACTTGAGACTTATTGTGTCTGCATTGCTTTTGTTCATGCAAAAGGTTTTGGGTTTTTTAATTTTATACAATTGGAGAGTTTCTTTATAGGGATTTGTAGCCAACTCTTCCCCCTTGGTTAAGAATTTTTCCCTGGGGGCGTCTAGGTGTCGAAGTGAATAGAGCGCCGGCCCTGGAATCAGAAGGACTGGAGTTCGGAGCCGGCCTCCGACACTTAATCCGCACAAACAAAAACCTAGCCGTGTAACCTTGGGCAAGTTACTTAACCCCAATTGCCCTAAAGGGGCGGCTAGGTGGCACAGTGAGTAAGAGTGCTGGCCTCGGAGTTGGGATGACCCGAGATCAGATCCGGCCTCAGAAAATGAGCACCCACGCATAAATCAAATGACTAGCCATGTAACCTTGAGCAAGTTACTTAACCCCAATTGCTTTAAAAAAAAAAAAAAAGAATTTTTCCCTGAACCATAGTTGTAAAAGGTATTTCCTTCCATTCTTATCTAAATTGTTTTTAATGAAATGAGTTTTTATATTCAGTTTACATAGTCACTTGGATCTTAATTTGGTTCTTGCTATAAGATTTAAATTGTCTTTTATGACAGCTGCTTGCATCCCACCCCCTAACTATCTATACAGCACTTAACTTCCTGAATCTGTTTTCTTCTTTAGAATAGAGAAGCTTGGACTAGAGGGTCTCTTCACTTCCTACTAGCTCTATAGTTACCATTCTATGATCTCGTGTATCCATTTTATGTTGACATGTGAGAATGCTTCTGCATCAAGTTTGGTATCTTTTTCTGACCCAGTGGCAAGAGTAAAGCCATGGATTTGGACATTAATATACTATCATGTGTCATAACTATTTCTTCTTTTGTCCTACCTTTACCAAATAGTAATCTCAATGAAGGTAAAGATTGGGTCATGTCTAAAATTTACCTCATCCAATGCCTAGCTTTATTTTTAGAAAAAAAGGAAAAGAAGGAAGGAAATAAAGAACAAAAGAAAGGAAAGAAGGGAGGAAAGGAGAAAAGAAAATAGAAAGAATGAAAAAAGGTGAAGAGAAATGAGGAAAGAAAGAAAAGAAAAGGAAGAGAAAGAAAAGGAGGAACAGGAAAAGAAAAAGGAGAGCAGAAAGAAATAAGGAAGGGAAGAAAGAAAGGAAGAATGAAAGGAAAGAAGAAAGGAAGAAAGAAGGAAAGAAAAAAGAAAGAAAGAGAAAGAAAGAGAGAGAATTGGGAAAGTAGGGGAAGATACCAGAGGAACAGAGAAGATTATATAGATTAGACAATTAGCAAAGCAGGAGATCAAATTCATGTATCTGAAGAAGTATCAAGCAGATACTATAGGTCTAGGCAGGGAAGGGGTCAAGTTCAATGATATCAGCTAAATTAGGGAGAAACAAACAGGTAATATAAACCTGGAAGGGTAGCACCCACCATCTGTGAGAGTTATGCTTAGATACTGGCCCTGGCTAGCAATGCTGCTGAACTTTTATCCTAGAGCATGCATTGTAAGCTCTCTGAGCTATTTCATACTGCCTCATGGGAGTGGGTGCCCCTGGGTCTTTTAAGATACTCATCATGGCCCAAATAAGGTCAGAGGCCCAAAGGTGAATCCTATTCCTGATTAAGAAAAGGGCAGTGATATTTAGATGATTTCATGATTATCCAGGCACATGGCAACATTAAACACATGGCAGATCATACACAATAATTTATATTTAGCTCTGAAACAGGTTTTTGCTTTTACATTTACATATAGGTGCATCTGATCTCAAATTTCATAAAACAGGTATTTGAACAAAACAATGCACTCACAGTATAAAGACCTGATTTAGAAAAATCAAGAAAGTTGTTTGATTTCTCCATTCCAGACAACACTCCCCTTATTTTTCTCATTGCAGCATAGGGATGTCAATATCTTCTCTCAGACTGGTGAAAAGCACTAACCTGAGAAAAGCTATTCTCTTTGTCTATTCTTTTTAAACTTGCTATTTTAGGAAATTTTATCTCCCTTGGCGCAAGGAAGGTAATTAAGTGTTTTAGTTCCAAAGGAAGGACAGAGTATGCTAATGCCAACAAAACAAATGAGCAATAAGGAAAGGAGTTAATATTAGAGAGAAATGGAAAGGACATTGTGCTGGGAATAAGCTGTAATATAAAAACCTAGCTAATAATAACCGAGTAGATCATATACCACAGCCCAATACTGAATTGTGTTCACAATTCCACAGTAAGGAAGAACTATTTAGAATTAGATTAATTAGGGAAGAAGAAAGAAATAAACATTTATATAGCACCTATTATATGCCAAGTGTTTTATAAATATTATCTCACTGGATCCTCACAATAACCTTTCAAGGAAGCTGTTTTTATGATACCCACTTTACAGCTGAGGAAACTGAGGCTAACAGAAGTTAAGTGACTTGACCAGGGCCAAACAACTAATAAGTGTCTGAGGCTAGATTTGAACTCAGGTCTTCTTAACTCTAGGTCCAGTGCTATATTCACTGGGTTAGGTAGTCAGAGGTCCTACTTACAATCATTCCATTGATCACCAAAGTTTTATCAAATGTGAACTTTGTTCCAGGCATTGTGTTAAGCTCTCAGGATACAAAGAAAGGCAGAAATAGTCTCTGCCCTCACATGACATAAATAAACACATATGAGATGAGCCGGTACTTACATAGTACTTTAAGGTACTTAAATACCTTTATATTTGTTATCTCATTTGATGCTCAACAAATCTGGGACATAGATGTAATGACATATTTTACCAATGAGATTGAGACTGAGAGAGGTTAATTGACTTGGCCAGGGTCACAAAGCTAATAAATGTGAGGCAAGATTTGAACCTGGGGTTTTCTGCCTCCAAGTTCATTACTCTATTCACTGCTAATAATTTTAGAGGGGAAGGCATTAATTGTTGGGGACTTGGAAAAGATTTCTGCAGAGAATGGAATTTCAGCTCAGTTTTGAAGGAAGGCAGGGACTCTAAGAGGCAAAGGTGAGATAGGAGAATATTTCAGGAATGGGAGACAGGAAACACAATGAGAGAGGTTGGGCACATAGAAATGACAATTTGGCAACTGATTTGATATATAGGATAATTGAAACTGATTAGTTAGGCATAAGACTGAGGTTGTAACCCCAGATCACTGGAAGGATGTTTGTTCCTTCAACAGATATAAAGAAGTTATATAAAGGAATGGATTTTGGGGAAAATGATAATGAGTTCTATTTTGGATAAGTTGAGTCTGAGATGCCTATGGGACGTCATGTTTTAATTTTTCAATAAGAGGACTAGAGCTCAGGAGAAAGACCAGGACTCAATATATAGATCTGAGAGTCATTTGCATAGAGATGATAATTGAATCCATGGGAGCTGATGAGATCACCAAGTGAGATAGTGTAAAGGAGAAAAGAGGAACAAAGACTTGGGACCCAGCCAGAGTGAGTCTGGCCTATATGTAAATCCAGCAAGAGAAACTGAAAAGGAATATTTAGACAGGTGGGGGGAGGGGGGGAATCCAGAGAAGAAAGAGTCATGAAAATTTGGATAGGAGATAGTGTCCAGGAAGAAAATATGGTCAATTTTCTAGAGTGTCAATTCTCTAGAGATTTCAAGAAGGATAAAGACTGAGAATGTCAATAGGTTTTGAAATGTAAATATCTTGGTAACTTTGGAGAAAACCAAAAATTTAACAATGCTATCAGAAGCCAGATTACAAAGGGTTTAGTGAGAGATGAAGTAGAGGCTGCAAGTGTGGATTGCTTTTTCAAGAAGTTTAACCGAGAAGGGAAGGAGAAATATAGGATGCTAGATAGCTAGAAGGGATGAAAGATCTGGTGGGGTTAGTATTTTTGTTTTTGTTTTTTAAGGATGGATATGAGCATGTTTATAGGTGGCAGGAAAGGGAGAAAGGGATATGGAGAGGATATTGATGATGATGAATATGATGGGGAAGGGAAGAGGAGAGGGAGAGTAGAGAAAGAGACAGAAAGGCAGACAGAGAGTGAGCGAGAGAGGAGGGAGGATGATAGCAAGGAGATGGAGATGTAAGGAAAAAAGAACAGGGGTATGCTGGTAAATGGATTATAATAGGTTCTCTAAAAAATGCACATTCAATACACTTAAGTTTAACCAGATTATCAACATTTTCTCCATTCCTTTCTTAAATCTAGAGGACCAACAAAACAATAAATCATTTCCTAATTTGTAATGTTTACTGATTTCTGAGGCATAAATGTTCACAGCATAAATTTAATAGTCAGCTCTCACAAATCATGCTTAAACTGGCTTCAGAACACTCTTGGCTACCTATAAAGGGGATGGACTTGGCAAGAATAAAAACTACCTCTTCATCACAGATTGGAGTGAAGGGAGAGATGGAAGGAAGAAAGAGGGGGGGGTGTTAGATGAATAAAGGAGAGAAGATGAAACTGTTGGAAAATGGCCTCAGTTTCTAAAAGAAACTGAGGCCATTTTCCAACAGTTTATTGAGGAGCCTGTCAGCTATTCAGGTACTGTGATAGGGTATTACAGTAGGCTTGAGGAAAGGAGAGGTTTGAAACAGCTGCTGTGTTTAGTGGCAGAGAATATTTATTAGGAAGAAGTAAGCAGATTGCTTTGTTGCAGAGAGGGCTCACTTGAGATTAGATAACAAATTTTTAAAGGACCTATTTAGTACAGTTTAATGATTTTCTTCCAGCTCTGATTAGCACCATGTAAGTAGGAATGATGGAGGAAAGACGGTCAGAGGAAACCAGGATTGGTGTTTGCAAGTTATGTTGGGTAATAAGACAAAGAAGAAATTAGGAAGATAGGAGAATGTAGCCAGAGCTGGGATGATGGCCTAGGAAAGTACTAAGGGGGAGCTTAAGGGCTCTGTCCTGGACTCTCTTTTCATCTCCTTCTACAAGACTTTACTTGGTGATCTCATCAGATTTAATTATCTTCTCTATGCTGATGATTTTCAAATCTATCTGTCCTACCCCAGCTTCTCTACAGACCTCCCATTGTGTATATCCAACTGCTTTTCAGATAGTTTGAATTGCATGACCAGTAGACATTTTCAATTAGACATGTCTAAAGTGGAATTCAGCATTTTTCCCCTTACTCCTCCCTCATTCCCTCTTAGTATAGAAAGTAACATACTCTTCTTGCTTTCCCAGGCTTGCAACCTTGGAATCATTCCTGACCCTTCACTATCTCTTACTCTCTATTGTCAGTCTGGTCCCATGGTGCATCACTTTTACCTTGAGTCCAGCTTCTTCTCTCCTCTCTCACTGTTACTCCTCCAGTCCAGGCATTCATCACCTCCTTCACACCCATACTGTTGTAATAGCATGCTGGTAGGTATGCCTATCTCCAATCTCTCCCCATTCAAATCGATCCTCCATTCAGTCACCAAAATGATTTTTCTTAAGGCTTAGGCCTGACTATGTCACTCCCCTACTAATAAATTCCAGTTGCTCCTAATCACCTCCAAAATGAAATATAAAATCCCCTGCTTGTCATTCAAAGCTCTTAATAACCTAGCCCCTTCCTACTTTTCCAGTCTTCTTATACCTTATTGCCTAACATGTGTATATCTTTCCTGGCTCTGTTTCCTATCCATCAATTCATGTAAGTCTTTCCTTGATTTTCTATAGGCATCATTTACATTATTATTGCTTTTAAAAAAAAAACAGCATCATAATATAGACTCATGGTCCACAATTTGTTTATCCATTCTTTAATCGAGAGGCTGGATAAAGAAATTTCAATCTAGTGACACTGGCTTCCTGACTGTTCTATGAAGAAGACACTCCATCTCAGCTCCAGGCATTTTCTCTGGTTGACCCCCATGGATAGAGCATTATCCCTCCTTCACTTTTGCCTACTGGCTTCCCTAGTATTCTTTTAGACCCAATTAAAGTCCCATCTTTTACAAGAAGCCTTTCCCAATTTCTCTAATTCTAGTACCTCCCTCTGTTAATGATTACTTATTTCTCTATATTTATTTGCCTGTTGTATTCCCCATTAGATTTGTAGTTCACTGAGGGTAAGAACTGTCATTTGCCTCTTTTTTGTCTCTTCATTGCTTAGCACAGTGCCTGGCTCATAGTAGGTTCTTAATAAATGCTTATTTATTGATTAGTTGGATAGATTTGAGGTCACGATGAGGATAAAACATAGGTTTAAGAGTAAAAAGATTTAGGGAGAGATGAAATAATAAAAGATTATTATTAGATGGAATTATTTTCTCTTAATATTAAGTAAAATCATTTATTGATTTTTTAATATTCCCTACATTTCCCTCTATGTCCTTCTTTTGTCCCCTCCTTGAGAACTATCCCTTATAATGTAAAGAATAATTTTTAAAAAGAGAAAAAAATAGAAATAATGAAACAATCAAACAAATTAAACAACACATTTTAAAAATAGATTATATACATTGTTTTGTGCCTGCAGACCCAAATCTCTTAAAAAGAAATGGGGAAGTATATTCTCAAATATCTTCTTTGGGGCCACGTTTATTTGTAATATTGCAACTTTTTTTGTTCATTTTAAGGTCATTGTTATTTCCATTTTCATTGTTTTCATTATCTGTATATTATATATTACACACACACACACACACATGTTTATGTATGTGTGTGTGTGTGTGTGTGTGTGTGTGTGTGTATGTTTCCTGGATCTGTTTCCTATATTCTCCATCAATTCATGTCTTTCCTTGCATCTCTATATGCATCATGCATCATGTTCATCATTATTGTTTTTTTTACAGCATCATAATATTATGCTACATTTATGGTTCACAATTTGTTTGTCCATTCTTTAATTGAGAATCTAGATAAAGAAACTTCAAAACTTTTGAATGTGGAAAAAGGACTTTGTGGGTGAAGGCCAGGTCAAGCTTATGCCCATTTCAGTATATAGCTAATGGGAGTGTTGAAAAGGAGCTCATGGTTGCTGGTAAAATGAGGACCTGGGAAGTTAGAGTATTTTAAGGAATCATCAACATGTACATTGAAGTCCCTTAGTATGAGGACAAGAACTGAGGATGATCAGGAAGTGTAAGCCAGGCACAGAAAACATTGAGAAGAGAGAATATCCTGGGGGTTGATAAGAACTACCAGGTTCTAGTTGGAGTGATATCATTTGAATAGAGTGATCTACAAAAGAAAAGAGTTTTCTGGTGATGGGTAGTCAAGGGAGAGTCTGACAGTAGAAATGGGTCGAGTATTCAAATTCCTCTACCAGGACAAATGTGTCAAAAGGAATGTGAGAAGGTGAAACTAATATTGAAAAAAATGCCCATGGATTCAGTGTTATGTTGGGAGAGTCCAGGTTTCATTAAGTTCCAGAAGATGGAAGGAACCAATAGAGCAAGAGGTCTAAAATGAGAGGAAGTGTGTTAATTATGGAATAAATTCCAGGGGACAGAGTGGAAAAGCTGTGCAGAATTGGAATTGGGACATTGGGACAGAGTTGACATAGATGGGAATGAGTACTTGTTAAGGGTTTAGGAGAAGAGGTTTGTTTTCAGTATCACTAGGGTGGGGAAGAGTAAGAGGGGTGAGAATATTCTAGTCACTGGAAAATGAGTCCAAAGAGAGTATTAATGGATAGGAAGAAATCTGATGATGAAGGAAGGTGATTGAAATGTTCAAGATCTCTTCTGGGCCTAGCTCCTGGGAGTTTTAGCACAGCTATCCACATTCTTGGCAGAAAGTATCACTGTGTCCTATGACATCTGGAAGCCTGGCCTGGCAGCAAGTACAGGCAAGTCTTGGCAATAAGTTTAATCATTTGTTTAAGTGAAATGTTGTAGAAACATCATTATAACAGTAGGACCTCTGTCCTTTCTTCGTCTAGGACCAGGTGATAGTTGAAATTACATCCCACATCCTAGCCATAGACACAGAGTCAATAATGCCAGCAAAAATTACATAATGTACTAGAGGGTAAATATGGTAAACACTACCTGTTCCAAGATCTGGCCTACTCTGTAGGGCCATTGCCTTAAGCTACCTGACTACTGGATCCTAGTCTATTCCTATCCTAACCTCTGAGACCTATTTCCTCATTTCCCTCCTGTTGTGTTCTTATATGTGCATCTTAGTTTTCATATTGGGAAAATATAGACTACCCTACATTGACCCTTTTGGCTTCCAAAGTTTCAGTGTCCTTCAGATATTCTAGGCTGCTGGAACAATGAATAACTTTGATACCTGCCCATCCATCTCTCAGCCTCTATTCCCACTTGGCTGGCTCTGTCCCAATGCTGTCCATACCCTGGCATGTTCGCTGCCTGGTCTTTTAGAAATCCATCTGTGACTGTGAATTAGTGAGAATGTGTTTGAGTTTCTCATACTTTGTTATTACCAGCAGGGATTCAAAATCAGTCCAACTTTACTGACAAAGATATCTGATGTTCTACTACTTTTTCTTCCCTGCCAGGGACATCAGAAGCTGTGCAGCCATTAGCTAGAACATTCTCTAGTGAAAACAAGCAAAACAAGTCCCCCGCATGAAGAAAGAATTAGAATTTTTGCCCAGAGGGACCCTAAAGATAATCTTGTCTAACGCCCTCATTTTAAAATAGAAAATTGTGGATCAGAGAGGTATATTCACTGGCCCAAGGTAACATGGGTAATAAGTAACATAGCTTCTATTACTAGCTGTGATGTTTTTCCCACTACACCACACTGAACACATCATTTTTTAGAATAATAGAGTCACACAGAGGTTCAAATTTTGAAATAGTGGATAGCCTACTGATTCCAGACATTAGTGTCAGTCCCAAATGGATTGCCTAACACTGTTTGATATGTTATTGGAAGAGTCAGGTTTTGTACTCAACTATTTATGTGATTATGAGAAAGAACCCCAAATCCATAAAGCCAGGGAGAATGTGTCAGACCATCTTATATATTAATTATCCATTATTTTATCTTAGATGAGATAATATCTAAAACATTGGGCATTGTACCTGGCATATAGTTGGTGCTTAAAAATGCTTACTCTGTCTATTCTATTCCATCTATTTGAGGTGGTGAGAGAACTCATTAGATAAATGTCAGTAGTTTCAAACTCCCAGAGAAAGTTATTTTATTACAAATACAAGAGAAGTTTATTGATCTGAGCATTAAGCTCGACAGGTAGGTGGTGCAGAACACTGGGCTGGAAGATCTAAATTCAAATCTGGCCTCAAACACTTACTAGTTGTATAATCTTAGGCAAGTCACTTAACTTCCATCTGCCTTAGTTTCCTCAGTGGTAATGGGAATAACAATATCACTTACCTCTCATGGTTATTATGAGATAATATTTATAACATGCTTTAGCACAGTGTCTAGAACATAGGCAACTGTGTAAATAGTTATTCTTATTATCTCACATTTATTAAGTCTTTTATTTTCAATTTTGCCATTTTTTATGTCAGCATCCAACTCTATATTTAAATGTGGTAAAATTTTCCATTTTCATTTTAATTCTGAGAAAGTTATATATTGTTAAACTGAAAACTAAAAGTGTACATGATTGTGTCACACATTAATTTTCATATCATTATGTGTCTGTTCTACATCCTGACCAAGAAATGGAAGGACTTTGAAATACTCATCACATTCTGGCAGAAATCATCATTTTGTATCAGTAAATTTGTCTGCTGATGTTCATCCAGAAACCCCTTGTGTTGGAGTAAATGAGTCATTAAAAGGAGAAAATTCTGGGTAAAAATATTCAACAACCTACATTTCTCTGCATCTCTGGTCTAATACTTGAAGATGCACTTTTCCCTTCGGGTGCTACTGTGTCTTGTAAAGATGACCTATCCTGGTTTCTGAAGTACTGGCCTGTGAGGGAGACTATATCATCCTACTTCAAATCAGCAACAGTAATTTCTCATCCTCAGTTTGTTTTGACCTAGTCTATGGAGCAAGTATCAAGACTTTGGTAAGGCCTTGGATGCAAAATTGCAATACAGTTTCAAAGGACTTCAGTGGCAGTATTATAGAATACGAGAAATTCAATCATCCCGCAAATTTATTGTGTCAATACCAGGCATGTAGCATTCATAGTAGGCCCTTAATTGAATTAAAATGAAACCTTTTCTCTTCTAGGGCCTGGGATAAATACAAGATTCAGAGGAGATAAAGTCCCTGCCCTCACTGAGTTCCTATTTTAGTAGGTAGATATGACATAAACATAATTACTCTAATATTCCTTGAGAATGAAAGATAAACAACATCAGCAACAATTGGTCCTCTCATGTATGTCTTTATGTGGCTCTTTTTCTGTCCCTAGATGTCTCTATATTTCCCTGTGCTTCAGCATTCCTTAGCTGTTGTTCTATGTATTTTCTTTGTTGTATCTGTTTCTTTGTCATTCTACTTTTCTTGTACTCTGTTCCTTTCTTTTTTCATATATTGGGGTGAGATGAAAGAACATTGAGTCCAGCCCTTTTATTTATAGGTGAGGAATCACGTGGATAAAGTGTCCTGACCAAGACACTTTATGCATTACATATATATTATATTATATATGTAATAAGTGTAGAACTAGTGACAGGGACTTGTGCATAAATGACCATACTAGAAACCCTAGCCCCTTTGGGTTACCTTTAAAATCTTAAGGGGAGAATCAGTCAGTCACCTTTTAGGGACAAAATGAGGGGGATTTGGTAAAGTAGCCAGAAGAGTTCTACTCTAACAAACCAAAACATACTTTTATTATACAAATATTGCCTACAAATTATTCATTGTTATTTGTTTTATAAATTTTCACTCTGTTTGGGGAATGACTGCTCTGTTTTGTCTTTTTCTACCTTTTTGCCCTTTCTGAGGTTTTACTTGAGGGCTATGTGGAGTGATCTTGTCAGCTTTTTGCATCTATATTTTAGCCGCCTCCAGGGTTATATCAGAAGTTATATGCCCTGCCTCCTGAAACACCAGATTTCACAGCAAGAATACATCAAAGGCATATAAAATAATATACATGAGTGGATGTCTCTCATTTTCAGCCAATTTCAATTTGGTTCTTAAAACAGCACTTCCTACACTCAGTTTGGAGATTGAATATATGATTGATACAACAAAAAAACACAGTTTTCTTGTGTCTCCAACCTTGCCTAACTCAATGGCCTTTTGTATGTAAGATTACTGAAGCCATAATAGGGAATGGGGTCCAAACAAGCATTCTGCATCATGGTGACAATTATTCTCTTATTGGTTTGGTTTTCCCATAGTCTAGGTCCTGGCCTTTTAGAAATGCAAACACACATACTGTGAACATGGCTCTTTATGCTGAGACCCACTTTGCCTATACTGAGCAAGCCCGCCTCAGACAACATAATTACATCTAGCTGAGTGCTGGCTGCAACAGAAATAAATCCATTGTAATAGAAATGTGTCATAGGATCAATGTCTTCCACTTGGAAAACAAATGCCTTGGCTTTGCTCCGGTGTTTATTTTGGCTTTAGCAGTTGAGTCCTTTATCTAGCCAGCAGGAGTCTATTATCCACTGATAACACTTTTCATTCCCATTGTTGCTATCTTTAAAACAGCCTCTTTAAGGTTCTTCTTCTTCTTCTTCTTTTTGGCATGTTTACTTAATGACATGTTTAAAGTAAGAAGCTTATTAAAATGACAGATATTTCATTTTGTGAGTTTAAACCATAGACTCGAAGTCTGATAATAAATTGTGGTCCTGATTCCAGCTTCTGTGTGTTATAGGTGCCTCACTGTTTTTGAAATGTTGGCAGGGCCGTCAGGCATTCAGATCTTGCTTATACTTTGTACGCTGAATATTTTGAATCTCAGACATCTTTATCCAGACATAACTAGCACAAAGTAAATGAGATATGCCCCAAGGCAGGTATTCTGGGAAAGAGTACCTTCTCCCTAGAGAGGTATATTTCTTCTCTCACCTAGAGGCCACCTTCTATAGGAAGCCTTTCTTGATTTCATCAGTGACTAGTGCTTTCTACTCAGATGTTTTTTGCATTTATTATCTATGTATCTCATATATACAGAATTTTATTGTCTCCCATGTTAGAATGTGGGCTCCCTGAGGGCAAGGATTGATTTTGCTATTTTTTTTATGGTCCCAGAGTTTAGCATAGTGTTTAGAACACAGTACAAACCTAATCAATTATTATTATTATTATTATTATTATTATTATTATTATTATTTTGCTTTTTGGAGGGGGAAGGCAGGGCAATTGAAGTTAAGTGACTTGCCCAAGGTCACACGGCTAGTAAGTGTTAAGTGTCTGAGGCTGGATTTGAACTCAGGCCCTCCTGACTATAGGGTCGGTGCTCTATACACTGTGCTACCTAGCCTCCCCTGATCAATTATTTTTGACTGATTGATTGAGATTCTCTAGAGCAGGGGATCCTGCTTCTGTGAAGTTTGGATTCAGTCAAAGGGCTGCATTTGAGAACCTAAAGGCCACACGGGGCCTTGAGGCTGCAGGCTTCCCACCCCTGCACCCTAGAGATTAGGGAAAACAATTCCTGGGAATCCCTTCCAGGGTCTCATCATTATGGAATCCTTCTCCCTTCTTCTGAGGGTCTATTCCCCTATGCTTGCCAGTGTGAGCACTAGGATGTCCATAGTAGAAATTTCTTATCTTATCTTATCTCCTTCCTTCCCCAACCAAACTTGACCCAGATGCATTTTTTTTTTTAATTTGTGGTGATATCTTTAGCCATTTTAGAAAAAAAACCCAACAAATGTTAATTTATTCCATAAAATACCATTTCACAGAACTTGTTAAAGAACTATCTGGTGTCATTGTCAAAAGAGAATTATTGTATCTCTCTTTCCTGATGTCCTAAGGTGCTTATTCTCAGGTTTAATCAGCACTTGTTTGCCTTTAAAAAATATTGTTTATCTTCTCTATTCATCTACACAGAAATCTCCATGAAGCTAAGATTCTTGTATAGTTTATGTTCTACATTCTATTTAAACAAGCTCACTTAAGTACCTTTCTCACTCCTAACATTAGGTTGCCCTGAAATTCTAATCTAGATGGGTGACCACAGCAATTTTAGAAAGTCTCAGTCCTTTTATTAGTCAGTCAGTAAACATTTATTAAGGGCCTACTGTGGTCCAAGAACTGTGCTGCTTGAGAATTCCCTCCCCTCAAGATAGAATGGGGTAAATGATTTCACATAAAAGAGGCTGGAAAAAGGTTTCACAATGGAGGGGAAGAGGGTGGAGGTGACAGGGAATGAGTGAACCTTAATCTCATGGAATTTACCTTAAGGAGGGAATGACATACATATTCAATTGGGTATCTTGCCCTGCAGCAAAGAAGGGGGAAGGGAATAATGGGGGGGAATGACAAAGTGGGGGGCAGACTGGGGGAGGGGGTTATCAGAAGCAAAAACTTTTGAAGAGGGACAAGGTCAAAGAAGAGAATAAAATAAATGGGGGGAGGGATAGGATGGAGGAAAATATAGTTAATCTTTCACAACATACCATTATGCAAGTGTTTTGCATAACTACACATGTATAAACTATATTGAATTGCTTGTCTTCTCAATGAGGGTAGGTGGGGAGGGAAGAAGGGAGAGAATTTGTAACTCAAAATTTAAAAACAAATGTTTAAAATAGTTTTTACATACAACTGGGAAATAAGATGTATAGGCAATGGGGTATAGAACTCTATCTTGCCCTACAAGAAATTCAGGAGGAAAGGGACAAGGTGGGGTGATAGAGGGGAGGGCAGACTAGAGGAAGAGGTAATCAGAATGCATGCCATCTTGGGGTGAGGGGGAGAGAGATGGGGAGAAAATCTGGACCTCAAAATCTTGTAGAAATTAACGTTGAAGACTATAAGAAGTAAATTAATCAAAAGTGGGGAAAAAAAAGATAATTCCCTCCCCTCCTCCCTTCCCTTCCTCCCCACTTTTCCATTGCTACTTAAGATGGTTCAGCCTTAACCCATATCCTGATTTCACATTTGACCTCAGTGCCAGGTCTTCAGTAACAGGACTGACCATTCGAGTCCAGGCCAGGGGAAGGCATCCTCCTCTTTTTCCTCCCATACCCAATGTTATTGTCATTCCCATAGGTTTAGTAGTGGTCAGCATAGTAGTCTCCCTTCTGCCTTTGCTTAGACAACCCCTTCCCCCAAAAAAGACTATGATGAAATACCCAGGATCCTCACTGAGTCTGCATATTCTTTCGAAGTACAGAGGAATCTTAGTTCTATCCTTTTGCATATCCAAGATGGCAAACGAACACAAATGCACATCTTTGCAGTCCCTTACAGGACCTAACTGAACAAAGACAAAAAGAAGCAGAGAGGCATCAGGGGCATGTTTTTACTCCATATTTGTTTCTCAGTTGTTACTAACAATAAAAACTACCTAGAAAGTCTTAAGAGGTCAGTGTGTCTGTGTCAGTCAGGTAGGAGAGAAGCCATAAGACTCCACCCTGCTCTGTAGTAGGGAGGGGAAACAGTAAAAAAAAACAAAACAGTTTCTATGGGGAAACAGTAAGTGGTGTGTGTGAAAAGGGGAGCAGGTGATTCATTTCTTGGAGCCCCAGGAAGAAAAGAAAGACAGAAACTGAGAGCCAGTCCTGCTTGGGAGACTTCAATGGCCAAGAGGTTCCAACATCCTTAGTTTCTCAACTCTCTATAATTTCTGGAGCTTCTGTGCCTCTCCTCATCACTCCAACATTCTGAGCCCCTGCTCCAGGCCCCAGAATCCTATAGGTGTGATTTGGGACTTGGAAAGTCTCTGCCCTCCACACAGGCTGTGTGTGTGTGTGTGTGTGTGTGTGTGTGTGTGTGTGTGTGTGTGTGTGTGTGTGATACACACATAGGGAGGAAGATGAAGGACAACTTCCATTTTGCTACTAGGGGTGCTGCTACTTAGAATGATTTCCCCCATAGAAACAGTTACTCACAGGGTCCTCTCCTTCCCCAAATTACTTTTTATTTACTTCTTACGTATTTTTGTATTTATTTGAGTGTACGTATCCCTTTAGTAGACTGTAAACTCCTTGAGCAAAGTCTTTTTTTTTTTGGTCTTCATGTCCTCAACATAAAGTATAGGGCCCTGTGTTTATTTGTCACTTAATAAATATTAGTTGGATTATATTGAATCAAATTGAATGGTCTTATTTTAGGGGTTAAATAGGCTTTTGTGAGTTGACTTTGGACTTATCATCATGTAAAAGTTGTTCCTATGAGAAAATGTGTTATGAGTTCCAACTACTTCACAAATGAAGCTTTGGAGCACAGCATATTGGTGAGTTAAGGACTGCCTCTACTTTGTCTTCCCCTCACCATAAGGCATAATACCTCACCATAAGCATAGTACAAGGTCTATACTAGGCACTTAATAAATATTTTGTTATTGAAAGGTTGTTGTTCGATTCATTAAGCCTTATGAAACTCTTTAATCTTTCATAACCCAGACCTACATGTTGGACTAGGAGTGCTGTCATGTCAGTCACTAAGCAGGTTTGACTGGATTTTTCACCCTGACTGACAGTCATCATTCCAGCCAATCAGATTGCTCATGTAGTTAGACACAGTCCTTGCATCAGATCTGAGTCCTAAGAAACCACACAGGCAAAGTCTTTGGTTTCTTGAGAATGATTAAACTTTTTTCCCCTTGAACAGGGACAGCTGGTTTCCATGATGCTGATGGCTGAAGTTTTATTTGGATGACAGGAGTTGATATAACAACTCTTCTGCTGCTTACACTTGAAACCCCCCACACAAAACACATGCCACTAAGAGGATGGCAAAGCTCTCCTTTTGCTAATGTAGTACTGAAATTACAGCATGGACAGCAATTCCATTTCAAGTAGGAAAGCTTTGGGGATGTGATGGGTCTTTTTGGATTGCATACAGAAGCCTGGATTACTTCTCAATTCATTTCCTATGGGAAGAGTCTTCTCTCTACTTGGCTGGGCATACTGTGGGATATTGATAATCACCCTCCATTTCCAATGAGGAAAGGATAAGAGAATATGAGGAAGATTAAGATTATACAAAATAAAGAACAGTCTTTTTTTTTTTTTAAGCAATTGGGTTAAGCAATTGCTCAAGGTTACATGGCTAGTCATTATTTATGTGTGGGTGCTCATTTTCTGAGGCCGGATTTGATCTCCGGTCATCCCAACTCCGAGGCTGGTGCTCTTACTCACTGCGCCGCCTAGCCACCCCTTTTAGGGCAATTGGGGTTAAGTAACTTGCCCAAGGTCACATGGCTAGGTTTTTGTTTGTGTGGGTTAAGTGTCTGAGGCCAGATATGAACTCAGGTCCTTCTGACTCCAGGGCCGGCGCTCTACTCACCTCGACACCTAGCCGCCCCTAAAGAACAATCTTAAGATAATGAAGAGGATATGCAAACATCTTTTATGATTCAGGTATGGGCCTACCTGGAAATGATATAGGGGGTTGTTTTAGGTTTCTTTCCTATTTTAGGATTCTTGGATCCTAAATGGCTTTCCACTACTTCATCTGGGGTACACACTTGGGACATGAGGGAGTCAGGTCTAACCTGGACTTATGAGTAAGAAAATAGGTGTGTCTGGTTTATATCTAAGCCTCCAAGAGACTCTTTCACCTTTCAAAATTCTCTCAATAGCTTTAAAGGACAGAATCCAGGTGCCAGAGTAAGACATGGACTTTTCCTTCCTTCTCCCCAAGGCTAACTCCATGACCCGTGCAGTTGAGCGAGGCTAACTGCTTCATTCTTTCCTAAGAAATGGGTATTAACTGGACAAAAATTAGGCTTGGAACGAGGAGAAGAAAAACCTGAAGAGGCTTATCTGCTGTAGCCCCATTTGCTACATGTGCCAGCATAACATACTCCCATGATTATAACAGCAGTATCACAATGCCAACTCAATTTGCATTTTCTTCAATATAAATATTTCTGCTCTTGAGTAGTTTTACCCTTCCTAGTACTATAGGAAATTTCTTACCCTCATCCCATTCTGCTGCCTCAGAAAGTGGAGAATCTGTGATTTTGTCAGTATAAGGCACTCCTTATATGGGAAATCCCTTCACCAATACAGATTATGATCCCTCTATGATTTAGAAAAGAATAATTAGAGAATATTGAGCTATATTATTTCCTCAGGGCCCAAAAGCTAGTAAATGTAAGTGGAATCTGACCACAAGTATTCCTGTTTCTCCAAGTCTAGTATGCTTTTCTGATTTATCATACTGCCACTGTCCCAAAATAATAGCTCATTGCTAAGAGGAAAAAAGTGAATAATCTAGGTCTACATGAAAATTTACATCCATTTAAGTCCAGAATTTTTGCAGGCACTTCATCCTGTAAGTTTATTTTAGTAGTGGCTATGTATGAAAATGGTGCAAGATTATGAATTGCAATGCAAAGGTAGCATCGATGGCAACTTTGTTAAAGGTATATAAATCTTCTTTATATAGAACAGGAAAGAACCAAATGTATGAGAAAGTTGGAAGTTCAAGGAATATATAAGGCCAAATATTTTTTTTTTAATGACAATAACATTTAGTTACACTGTGGTTAAAATTTGAAAAAAACTAGCAAACCTGAAGAAAAGGTTATTCTGGTCAATCAAATTTTCTAAAGAACTCGGTCATTAAACTACAAAATAAAGTGAAATGTCCTTTCTTTCTTCCTTCCTTCCTTCTTTCCTTCCTTCCTTCCTTCCTTCCTTCCTTCCTTCCTTCCTTCCTTCCTTCTTTCTTTCCTTCTTTCTTTCCTTCCTTCTTTTTTATCCTCTCTCCACATAAGGTATCACACCATTATCTGCAGGTTCTCTACCCAAAGAGAAGGTAAAGTTTCATGTCTGAAAATGTTCATTTTATTGTTTTTTTTTTTTTTTACTCTTAAAGACCAGCTTTAACCCCAGAACACCCTGGTCCCCGATCAAGTTCTACTTGGTCACTGTTTGGGCTCTGATTAGCTAAGCATGAATATAAATAACAATCGTTTCTGTTTTGGCCCCAAACCCTGAGAGTCTTCCCCTTCCAGGTTTATTTTTTTTAAGAGACCATTCTTTGCTTCATTTTTTATTAAGGCTTAATCAATGAATGGGTGCTGCCTGAGTCAAACTGAGGCCTGTTAAAGACCTTAGCTTGAAAAGGCCAAGGTCTCTCACTGCATCCTGGGTCATATCCAGATGTTCTAATCCCTATCTAGCCATTAGACCCAGAAAGTGAGAAAGTGAGGCTGGGGACTTTGCATAGCCCTCCCTCACTTAAGTCCAATTCACTTGCATTTCATGGCATTACCTCCCCGATGTCATGGTCCTCTTAGAGAATGAAGGGCAAACAGCAGAGTGAGATGTATTGTTACCCACTTTCTCAATATGATTAAGGCTCACATTGACTGGATTCAGATTTGGCTGTGGCCATAAAAGATCAATTTTTCTTTTAGACTCATCATATCTCCTGTTCCAGAGTTGAATCTGAAAAATATAGCTTATATATAACTCACGTCTAAGATACCATGGATGTTAGAAATGGGGTCTCTAGTACCTAAATAAGCAATCAAGGTAACAAATGTATATTGAGTAGAGTTGGTGTTTTACCTAACAGAAAATGCAGAAAATGAAAAGGATTTATGTGACCCCATAAACAGATACAGAAAGCATATGAAGTATCACAGTAGTCCAAAAGCAATAAATACAATTTTCCCTCTTCAGTGAATCCTACTTCCCTCCCCAACCCCCCACCCCATCAGGGTCCCAAAGTGTTTCTGACTTCGTCTTAATTTTGGTTTAGATTTCCTTCATGAGAGAACTTGAAAAATCTACTTTATGTAGTATGTATAGACGTTCTGTAACTGGTTCAGGTCTCCTTAATCCAAGGTGGACAATAGCTTTTTGGATTGCCTGAAGTTGGAGATTTGGAACCGGCGCATCTTCAAAGGGCTAGATTTGGCCCTGGCCTCTGGCCTTCTGTTTCTGCCTTTGGTCAAGGTTTGCCTCTTTTGCTGCTGGTGACTGGTAAGGGGTGAAGCAGTGAGTACTTTAACTGTAAGGTCAAAGAGTGACTCTATGAACGTGGGGCTAGGATCGTTGGCTTTGTCCTTTTTTTAAATTTTAGGTAAAGGAATTTGTAGGCTATAAACTGAATAATAATGATGATTTTGACAACTAGAATTTATATGTAAATTGAAGGTTTGCAAAACACTTTACAAATGTCTTATTTGATCCTCACAATAATCCTGGGGGGCAGGTGCTATTATTACCCACCTTTTGCAGGAGGTAACTAAACCATACAAAGGTTAAGTGACTTGTTCACGGTCACATAGCTAGTAAATAAGGCTTGATTTGAACTCAGGTCTTCCTGATTCCAGGTACAGTGCTCTAAGTATTGTACTACCAGGATGACCTTGTGAGTTTCAAAAGTCAGGAGAAAGAAACACCTGAGGCCTAGCATTCTGAGAGCTGAGTTCTGCTGGATTTTTATCCAGTTCAGTATCAATTCACCAAGGAGTAAGGAGTGACCTTTGGACCCTGCTTAGGGTAGCTGAGACAAATACCTATCCATCAGCAGTGAACTTTGTGATAATTTGTGAGATTAATGCTATGTAAAATTATCCTAAGTCTGAACCACTCTCTTTGGAGACTAAAATGGTACAGGGGAGAATATGTTCCCAAGGTATGAGGCAGAAATGTCTGTAGTTCTACTCTTGCTGTATCGTTGATGTAAAGGTTCCTTTGTAAAAACTAAATGATGTTAAGTGGTTAAATTTAACTGAGGTCCTAGTCACTTGTGGCTAACAGTACAGTCCATGAAAAGGGATCTTGAGCTAATGACATTAGAGAGGAGATACCCTAATAACCCCTTAAGATTATCACTAAAACTCTGAAGTAGAGATACAGTAGCTGATTTAGTGTGCTCAGAACATAGGCTACAAGTTCCATGATTATAAAATAATATTTTCCTAGGCAAAACTGTGTAGGTCCTTTGGTACTTCTATAACCAGGCACTAAAACAAACCTGTTATATGCCGAATTCTCCTCTGTAGCAAAGTTGTCTTCTTCTTCTCTCGACCGTCCTCCTCCTCCTCCTTCTCCTCCTCTTCTTTTCCTCCTCCTCCTCCTCCTCCTCCTCCTCCTTCTTCTTCTTCTCCTTTGCATTAAAATAATGTGTGAGAATTCTCAGTATGGAAAATTCAATATTTACAAAAGTCTACTTGAAGGAAGCAGCGATATGGCTTAATGGATAGAGTAATGCACTTGGAATCAAGAAAACTTTTCCCATACTGCTAGTATCTATCCACTGTTTCAGGGGCTTTCCTCTCTTCTTGACTTTACAAGGATACTAGTACAGACAAATTCTATCAATTCTCTCTCACTTTCATCATTGGATTACTTAGTCTTTTTTATTTTTCTAGTAAACATTATTTCATTAGACTTGGTACCGGAGGAATTGGGTTCAAATCTCACCATAGTTATTTACTAAATATGTAACCTTGGGCAAGTCACTTAACTTCTCTTAGACTTAGTTCCCTATTCTAAAAATGACCTTCCCTCTCTAAATCACTGATTCTAAGTAACAAGCAGCTCAAGTTTTTCCTCATAACTCCTTGTTTCTAATATGTTGCAGCCTTCTGGCAACCATCCTCTTTGGGTGGGACTAATTTTTAATTCTTCTGAGTCTTGAGGGTTCCAAAGCTCCTGGCTATACATAATCTGGCAGAATATTGGTGTTAAAAATATAGGCCTATGGTTCTGTGACAAGGTTGGGGTCATAGAAGGAATTTTGTAGTTTGCCAAAAGGGAGAGAGTGCATGTTCTTTTCCCTTCATATAGTTCTTGATCCAAATAATTTTCCATTTTCAGTCTATATTCAAGACTTGTATACTGATGAATTATATAAATCAAGTCAAAAACCATTTTTATTAAGCATGTACCATGTACTAGGCACTTTGCTAAGTACCTGAGATACAAAGAAAGGTAAAATAAATAAATAGTCCCTGCTCTCAAGGAGCTCAAAGATAATTTGAAAGCAACTATATACAAAACAAGATACAGGGTAAATTGGAGATACTCTCAGACAGAGGGCCCTAAGATTAAGGAGGAATGGTAGAGGATTCTTGTAGAAGGTGGGGCTTGAAGGATACAAGGAAATCCAGGAGGTGGAGATGAAGAAGCAGAGAATTCTAGGAATGAGGTACAATCAGTGAAAAGATCTGGGTTTGGGAAATGTGGTATCATTTATGAGGAAGAGCAAGGAGGGCACATTTAATTGATTGTGATTTAAAGAAGTAAGGTGTATGAAGGGGCAGCTAGGTGGCCCAGTGGATAGAGTGCCAAGAAGACCTGAGATCAAAGCTAGCCTGTGATAGATGCTTGCTAGTTGTGTGACCCTGGGCAAGTAATTTAAACCTGTTGTATCAGTTTCCTCATCTGTAAAATGAGCTGGAGAAAGAAATGTCAAACCACTTCAGTATCTTTGCCCAGAAAACCCCAAACAGGATCAAGAAGAGTCAGACATGATTAAAACGACTGAAAAAAAAGGAGGCATAAGAAGGCTGAAAAGAGAGGAAAGGTCCAGATTATGAAAAACTTTAAAAGCCAAATAAAGGATTTTATATTTGATCCTGGCACCAGTAGGAATACACTGCAGTTCACTGAAAAGGAGGAAGTGACATGGTAAGAAGTGAGCTTTATAAAGCAGTCTGATAACAAGAGAAAGATGGCCTACAGTGGGGAATTACTTGAGCCAGGGAGACTAAATACCAGGTTATTTCAATAGTCCATGAGTGAAGGGGTGTGGGCCTGAACAGAGTGATTATAGTATCAGAGGAGAGAAGAGGGCATGTATAAGAGATGTTTAGAAGGTAGAAACAACAGGAACTGGCAGCTAGTTGGATATAGAGAGTGAGAGGAAGTGACAGGGAATATTGTGGTACCATCAACTGTAATTGAGAAGTTAGGAAGAGAGGGGATGTTTTGGGGGAAAGATAATGAGTTCAGTTTTGGTTTGTTCAGGTTAAGATGTTTATAGGACATCTAGTTTAAAATCCAGTATACAATTCGAGCTAATGAGTTCATAAAGCAAAACAGTATATATAGAGAAGAGAATATGGTCCAGGAGAGAGCAAAGGGAGACACTCATGGGTTGGTAAGGATGATTCTGATGAATGCCCAGTAAAGAGTACTAAAAAGGAATAGTCAAACAAGTAGGAGGAGAAAGAGGAGGGCGAACTACCATGAAAACCTAAAGGGAAGAGGCCATCAAGGAGAAAGTGACTGACAGTGTCAAAGACTGCAGAAAAAGACAAGAATTAGGAAAAGTTCATTAGATTTGGAGGGAGCAGTTTCAGTTGAATGATAAGGCTGGAAGTCAGAAGAGAATGAATGACAACAAAGAACTGGGGGTGTCAATTGTAGTTGGCTTGTAACTCTGGGAGGTAAGCTTATAACTTCTCCAGGAAGTGAGCTACAAAAGAAAGGGGAGATACAGTATGATAGCTAGAGAGGCTGGAGGGGTCAAACAAAATTTCTTTGAAGATGGGGAAGACATAGGCATGTTTGTGTCCAGTAAAAGGCAGTTTGCAGAGTTTTAAAATCACTAATAATTAAAAAATACAAATTGAAAATTTGGAGTGTTTCTTCTTGCCTTCTCGTTTCACATAGAAACAGCCAGTAGAAAGATGATAATAAGTAAGAGAGTAAGGATGTCAGCGGGGGCAATCTGCTGGAGAAGAGAACATGGAGTGGGACCACCTGGCCATGTGAACAGGTTTGTGGTGGCATGAAGAAAGGACCGTGACTTTTTGTGAGATGGGATAAGGAAGAGATAGTAGTAGAATGCACTGAGATTCATGATGAGAAATGAAAAGGGAAGAAGAGAGAATCCTTAAGGAATAGCTCCACATTTTCAATTTATATTTCTTTAATTATCAGTGATTTAGGAAAAAATAATATGACTACTGATAGCTTGATTATCTTCCTCTGAAAACTTCCTATTCATATGCTTTGACCTCTTATCAATTGGGGAACTGCTCTTTTGCTTGTAAATCTGACTTAGTTTCTTAAATATCTTAGAAATGAGACCTATTAGAGAAATTTGCTGCAAAGATTTTCCCCAGTTTCTTTCTTTTCTTCTAATTTTAGCTATATTAGTTTTGTTTTTGTGAATTAAAAAAAAAAACTTTATGTAGTAAAAATTATCCATAATTCCTCCTATATACCTCTCTATCTCTATTTGGCCATAAATGCTTGCTTCCTGTATTCATAGATTTAACAGGTTATTTCTTTCATATTCCACTAATTTGCTTATGATGCCACCTTTTACATAGCCATTTTGTGATTATGTTAGTATACAATGTGAGATGTTGATTTATTCCTAGTTTTTTTTTTTCCAGGCTACTTTCCAGTTTTATCAACAACTTTTGTTGAATAGTGAGTTCTTGTCCTCAAAATTGGGCTCCCTGGATTTATCAAGCACTAGGTTACTAGGCTCATTTATTTCTGCTGTGTGTCTAATCTTTTCCACCTATTAGCCTCTCTATTTCTCAACCAGTAATAATTTGTTTTGATGATTACAGTTTTGTGGTAAAATTTGAGATCTGGTACTTTGCTTCCCATTTTTGAAATTACCTTTATGTTCTTTAACCTTTTGTTTCTTCAGATGAATTTTGTTTTTATTTTTTTCTAGCTTTATAAAATACTTTTTGTATTTTGATGGTATGACATTGAATAAGCAAATTATTTTAGATATCTCTGTCATTTTATTATATTATCAGCCTTCCTATGAGTAATTAATGTTTCTCCAATTATTTAGATATATCTTTATTTCTGTGAAGAGTGTTTTGTAATTGCTTTCATTTAGTTCCTGGGTTATGTATTTTGGCAGGTAGACTCAAGTATTCTATACTCTCTGTAAGTATTTTAAATGGAATTTGTCTTTCTCCTCCTTCCTGTTGGATTTTGTTGATAATATCCACAAATACTGATGATTTGTGTGAGCTTAATTTTATATCCTGCAAATCTGCTGAAGTTGTTTTTTGTTTTGATTAGTTTTTTTGGTTGACTCCCTAGGGTTCTCTAAGTGAAACATCATTATCATCTGTAAAAAGTGAGAGCTTTTTCTTATTGTCTATGCTTATTCTTTCCATTTTTCCTGTCATATTGCTATAGTTAGCATTTCTAGCATAATAATGAATAATAAGTATGATATTAGATATGCTTTCTTCACCCCTAGTTTTATTGTAAAGGCTTGTAAATCTTATCTTTATTACAGATAATGCTTGCAATTGGTTTTTACTACTTCCATTTTAGGGAAAATTTAATTCTAGTACTTGTTAGTGTTTTTAGTATGAATGGGTGTTGTATTTTGTCAGAAAGTTTTTCTGCATCCATTGAAATAATTGTGTTATTTTTGTGTGATATGGTCAGTGACGCTTACAATTTTCCTAATATTGAAGTAAGCCTGGTATAAATCCAAGTTAGTCATAGTACATCTTTTGATATATATTGGCAAAATCTCCTTGCTAGTATTTTATTTATAATTTTTGCATCAATATTCCTTAGGTAATTTGGTCTATAGGTTTTTAATTATCTGTTTTTGTCCTCCATAGTTTAGGTATCAAGGCCATATTTTGTCATAAAAGAAATTTGGCAGGGTCTCTTCTTTACCTGGTTTCCCCTCCCCCCCCCAGATATCCTTCCTTTAATTATTTTTATGCACTATCAGAATTTGTTGTTCTTTGTATGTTTTATAGAATTCACTTATAAATCATTCTTGTCCTAGAGTTTTTTTTTCCTTTAGGAATTCATTTATGACATTCATTTTTTTCTAAGATGGGGTTATTTAAGCATCCTATTTCATATTCTTCTAACCTGGTCAAATTATGTTTTTGTAAATGTTCTTTAATTTAGTTTGTCAGTTAAATTGACATATTATTGGCCAGAAATAATTTCTAACAATTTATTTTATCTCTTCTTCTTTGATTGTCAATTTATCTTTCATTTTTTTATACTGGTAAATTGTCTTTCTTTTTCAAATTTATTAATAGCGTATCTTTTTATTACTTTTTAAAATGTTCTATGAATTCTATTTTGGTGTTTAGGATTTGAAATTTTTTCTTAGTTTCTTTCTTAAGTTTCATGCCCAACTCATGGATCTGCTTTTTCTCTCTTTTATTGATAAAAGAGTTTAGAGATATAAATTTTCCTCTAATTATTGCATGGGTGGCATCCCACAAATTTTGATACATTATCACTATCTTTAATGAAATTATTGTTTCTATAACTTTTTTTGATCATTCTTTGTTTAACTTGTTTAATTTGTGATTATTCCTCTTTGCTTCAAATACCCATTATTGAATGTCATTGCATTATGATAACTAAAAGATACATTTAATATTTATTCTTTTCTGCTTTTGTTTGTGAGGTTTTTAATGTCCTAACACATAGTCAATTTTTGTGAAGGTGCCTTCTACATCTTTGAAATAGGTATGCTCTTTTCCTATTCAAATATTTGCCAGAGATCTAGCAAATCTAATTTTATAGCCTGCATATTTTCCATGGAACATGAGACAACATTCTCATTTGAGAAGAAGAGAAGGAAGTATGGGAGACTTGAGGAGGGATGAAAATTTTTGGAGAAACTGCTGTAGTGAGTTGGAGAGTGGATCAGTTATGGAAGTGTAAAAGAACTGCCTTGCAGCAGAGAGGGCCCAGGTGAGATTAGTAACATAAAGGTGTAGTGAACCAGGTCAATGCAGTTCTTGATTTTTTTCAACTTCATTTAGCAGCATTTCAATAAGAGTAAAGTCAGTGAATGGTGGGAGTGAACAAGGATGAGGATTGGCAGAGCAAGATCTTTTATAGATAAAGGAGCAAAAGACTCAAGAGAAGAATGTATAGGGTTCCTAAGGGGTCAAGATGGGAAAGGCAAGAGAGTATGATAAGAGTAGGGGTGATCACCTGGGAAAGAACTTAGGATAGTAGGTCATGGTGATGAAGTATAGGGTTAGTGGTTGCAAGGCAGAGGAAGAGGTAGAAGGACAAGAGATTGGGATCACATAAAGGATTTTGAGAGTTCATGAACTTTGAAGAGGAATACTTGTGGGTTAAGGCAAAATCAAGGGTATGAGCATTTCTGTGCATAACTCTGTGTATAGCTGTGGTGGAATGGAGGAATAGATTATAGGAAGTTGAGGAATTTGGAATTAGGGTATTTGAGGGATTATCAGTATGTATGTTGAAATCATACCAAGTGCCAGGTATGAGGGCAGGAATTAGAGAGGAGAGAATGAGGAGAGAAAGACTGAATCTGGCACTGAAATCATTGAGGAAGGAAGGAAGGAAGGAAGGAAGGAAGGAAGGAAGGAAGGAAGGAAGGAAGGAAGGAGAATGTCCTCGAGGTTGTTAGATAACTACAGGAATCATGAGTGGGTAATAAATATAGACTGAATAAAACTTAAATAAGTAGAGGCTATTGAATAATGGTAGTACCCAGAGCCCAGAAGTGTCAATAGGGAGCAAGGAGTATTCCAACTCTATCCACTTATGATCCATGAGTTTCGTACTGTGAATGAAAGTACATTGTGTGCTGGAAAGAATGGTCAAGGATTCATCAGAGAAATTGGGAAGGAGCCATGTTTCAGTGAGTTCAATGACACTGAAAGAAAAAGAAAGGGAAAGGTTTTAAATAAAAGCTATGGAGCAGACATTCCAGGAAGTATAGTGGAAGGGGCAAGTGGCTTTTGAATAGGGATTTGGTTGAGGGAGATGGGAATATGGTAACAATCAATGGTGATGCATGAATGTTATTTGAACAGTGGCAACTGGAGATTAAAAATCACTGTGATATGGATGAGAGTATGTTAATCATTGAAGAATGAGTTCAGGTAGGTTATTGTTGCCCAAAAGGTGTAAGCCTGGTGCTAGGGCTGCCTTGGAGCAGCTGAATATATCTGGAAGTGCAGTGGGAGAAGGAAAGTAGAAGTGGCAATTGTGGAGATGTAGGTTTTCAGGTTTCTAGGTTGTGATGAAATTGAAGCTCAGAGAGGCCAAGCAGCCTTCCTGGGCAAATACAGGTAATGCAACTGCTATGGAGATGTGGATATATTATGACACATGACTGTCAACAAAGACAAAAACAAATTAAATATCTTGAATGAGAGCTGTTGATATATCTGTAGATGGTATCATCCAGGTACAGATGGAAATGGTTCATGGAATGGCCCAGTGTGAAATATTTAATAAGTTAGTCAAAACCAATCTCCTCCTAGGTGAAGAATTAAAGTGTGAAGAGAACTGAACTTTGGAGAAATCTAAGGTAGTATTTATCTTGACCAAGAAACTTCACAAGGAAGGACTCTTTAAAAGATTTGTAAATCACACTATAAACTCCTGAGAGACAAGACCATAGCTTCCCACAGAGATTACTAGTGAAAGTGCAAAACTATGGTTGGTTGTTGTCCTTTCTTCTCATAGAACACCAAAATGACATCACTATGGTAGAGTCAAATTTCAGCGTGTCTAGTTGTGGCCGATCAGCTGATCAGACCAATATGAGCTCAGAATGCTCTATTTCCACGTCGGGTACAAATAGTCCATGTGAACATTTGGGCTAGATTCTCAAAATTTGCACATCCTGTGTTTCCTTTGAGCTGTTTTAATTCTGCTTTGCTTGTAGAGTACAGCACCTTCTCTGATGTGGGCACATCATGTTGAGCAGTCCTGTGCCATTGTCTCCCATGTCACACAATCACTTCCAAAATTCTTAATAGGGACCCTAAGAGTGCCCTTGTATTGCTTTTTCTGACCACCAAGTGAATGCTTGCCCTGTGTGAGTTCCCATAAAATAATCTTTTTAGCAAGTGTACATTTTACATTTGAATAACTTGGCCGGCCCCTCAGAGTTGTGCTCTCTGAAGTAGAGTTTGAATACTGGCAGTTTAGTTTGAGAAAGGACCTCAGGGTCTGGTATCTTATCCTAACAGATGATCTTCATAACCTTCCCAAGACAATTCAAATGGAAGAAGTGATTCAGTCTCCTGGATGGCACTTGTAGACTGTCCAGGCTTCATAGGCATACAACAATGAGGTCAGCAAAATGGCTCTGTAGACCTTCAGTTTGATAGTCAGTCTAATACCTCTTCTCTCTCATACTTTCTTTTGGAGCCTCCCCAAAACACTGTACTAGCTTTGGCAATATGAACATCAACCTCATTATCAATGTGTATATCCCTGGAAATGTGCACATCGCTTACCAAAGTAAGTGAACTTATCCATAGCATTCAAAACTTTTCCATTTGCTGTAATTGATGCTTCTGTGGTATGTGGTGGTGGCTGATGGAGTACCTCTATTTTTTTGGTGTTAATTGTTGAACCAAAATTAGCATAAGTAGCAGAGAATTGATCCAAACTTTGTTGCATCTCAGCTTCAGAGGCTGCATTGAGTACACGATCATCTGCAAACAGAAAATTATATACCAACACTCCCTCCACTTTGGTCTTGGCTTGTAGCCTTTTCAAGTTGAAGAATTTATAATCAAAACTCCTGAATGTGCAAAAGTATACATATATAACAAAAGAATAGGACCATTTAAATGTTTCCAAGAGGAGATCACACCAGGAATGATGTCTGTTCTAGGTTCTAAAATAACAGTGGGAAACACTGTCCTGTTTTAATTTCAAGCAATATGGAAAGATAGTTTCTTCTTGCAGCCACATTTTTAAGTCAGTAACTTTCTCCTAACTAGAATTTTGTTGTGGTCATGTACTCCCTTGGCATTTTGCTCATGCATTTTAAGAAGTTCTTTCTAAGATTTTTTTTTTAAAATAGAAAATATTTATTCTTTGTTCTTTTCCTTTCTGGTATTTCATCTTTCATTCCTTAAAAAATAAAAATAAAAACCAGTATCATACCCCATCCTGAGAAGTTAGCTTCTTTTTAGTTCCCACACTTTGATTCTATATCCTAGGAAAAGGAACAATTTACATGCAAATTTACAAGTGTTTTTTCTCAGTATCCAGGGATTTTAAAGATAATTTTGATATTTGGATTCTACTCAAGAATCTCAGTATAGCAGGTAAAGAACTTTACCTAGGTTTTCAAATTGATTTCAACATTATTTTCTCCCAATTTTCTTGGAGGGTCCCACAGACAGAGTTCTGGTAGGAGCTAAAAATGTGATAGGAAAGAAAGTATCCAAAAAAACTCAGATTCACTATTCTAAATAGGCTCAAATGCACAGTGATAGCTGCCACTATTCATTATTTCTGCCATTGGTATGGATTTTGTGGCACAAATAGATCTTTTTCCTTGTCCCTTGAGCATTTTCTTAGTCCATCTTTACTTCATAATGGAGTTTTGGGATAGAATGGAAATTAGGAAGCACAACCAGCAGTAAGAAAACGGTGCCAATTGTCTAACTCCCAGGTAGTACAAAAGCATAGCCAGTGCAGCCACAATAAACTAAGTGCAAGTTTATAGAAAAGAACTCCATGGATGAAGGGAGGGCAGAGGATGCTGCCCTAGAGTACATTCCTCAGAAAAGTTTGGATCATCCTGTCATAAACCATGTGACTTTCTCAGCATTTGCTCCCAGCTCAGAGAATCCAATGTATGGCCTATCCAGGGAAGATAGAAGCCAATGTTGAAACTGTGCTTTAAAGAACACCAAAGTGAAGATTCATGAGTGAAGGAACAACTTGTTTTCACAGCCGTGAGAGAGCTGGCAAACGCTTGTCTGTAGTGACTTACATACTTATTCAGTGATTTAGACTGCCTCTCTGGCACGGGTCAGATGGCATATTAACATGGGATATAATCCTTTCTCACTCTGCAGGCAATGACACAGTATGATATTGGCACCACATTAGGCTTCATTAACCCTAGAACATGCTGCATTCTCACTCTTGGCACTCTCTGACGGGCTGCAGGCAGTAACCCATGAGTAATCTGATTACCTACAACCGACTGTATCCACATGGAATGGAGGCTGACTACCGAGTGGAACACAATTACAGTCTTTTGAGATTCAATTAGAAAAGCTGTTGGTAGGGCCATGCTCATGATTCTGAAGCAGACTCCAATAACCCTTCTCAAACGGCGTAGTTCCTTAAGAGCCATAGTAAATAAAGAGCTTAAAGAGCATCACCTGACTCTCATAGGCCTTTAAAAAATATTGTTACTGAAGTGCCGTTTGTGATAGGTCTGCACTTAGAAAATAATAGAAGTCATGTTTACATAGGTCATGGCTGTGTGGCTTTCTTGTCAACATGGGACATCTTCAGGCTTTTTATGAAGGAGCAAAAGTTATTTCTCTCTATTACTTCACTCTCAATCTGCACGGTGCATAGGCATTAATAATTAAGAGGGAGCCTCATGGGATCTTAGCATCATCACAGGCTAATGGTTTCCAGATAAAATCGGAGGTAAAACATTGAGCTCACTGTATTAAAAATAAATAAATAAATGAATAAATCAAGGGCAAAGGAGTTCTAGACTACTGGACACCTTCTTCCCATGACAATATTCTTTGCCATCTCTACCCCCTATCACTGGTGCTGGCAGCCAGCTTTGCATGACCAGTGTCATCAATGCTATTGTCATTGTCACTGTAATCATTGGTCATTGTTTTGTTGAAGTTCTAGTCTTTAAAAACATGGTTTGGAAAGGAATGGTTGCAGGAAAGAGAACTTGTCTCTCTCATAGCCAGGAAGATTTTGAAATGTCTTAGAAAATGTTTGGATGTAAGGTTTCTGAAATTGTCCTGACACTGCAGTAGATTTTGTTTTTTTTTTCTGCATTTTTAGTCCCAACCCATGTTTCCAAAAGTACGGGGGGGCTCCCAGTGTGAAAACTGCCTATTCTGAAGGAACTCTCATAGCAACTCAGCTATGCCATCATCTCAGAGAGCTAGCTGTGGCATTGAAACATTAAGTTGCTTGTCTATCATCACACAGTATCAGCATTAGGACTTGGCTTCAATTCCATAGATTAACAGATCGAAGGAACCTTAATAGTTATTTTGTGCAAACCCCCATTTTGAAGCTAGGTTAAAAGAATTGCCTTATTCAAGGCCATACAGTGAAAAAAAATAGGATTTGAATTCAGGTCTCTTCCTATTGTACCACACTTCTATTTATTAATCTTTGACGTCTTTCACGGTTTGTTCTTTACCTTAAGTGGTAGAAGTTGATGGTGACGACGACGACGACGACGACGACGACGACGACGATGATGATGATTTATATGGCATTCTAGTATTTACAAAGTTCTTTTTTTGGGTGAATTTGCTCTCACTTTATTTTTTCTATAATTACTACTTTACCTTCTATGTAGGCCAAACTCTAAGTCTTGTTGAAAATTTCATAAGCCTGATGGTAATGCCAATTCCTGTTTATATCATTTTCAGCACAGATATAAGCATCAATCCTGGGCTCTGATTCATGTGAAATTTTCACTGAGATCATTGAAATTCATTTCTTATAGGGATGTATTTGGGCTCCTGAATTTCATTACATGCTTTCTGAGTTTGAATGATCATGATTTTTCTCCCCTTATACCCATCACACATTCTGCATTAAGGATGTGGATGCAGGATCACAGCTAATTAGAGTGCTCATCTGAAAAAGGCAAAATACAAACCTCGTTCAAAACTTACTTTTTCCACTAAAACTGATGATTCCTTGACCTCTGGGAACTTAATGCATAATAGGCAGGAGAAATTTGAAAGGAACAAAACTTATCTGAACAATAGAACTATACTATGCCCATGATAATACATAGACATTAATTTTTCCCTTCTTCTCTGGTATCTGCAGGTATAGGCCTAGTGAGCTACTGAATATTAAAGATCTGCCTGTTAATATTGAAAGGCACGACAAAGGGAAATCACTTTAGTCCCCTAACTCTGAAGATTAATATGTGCATTATAAGTCTCCACTGGTAATCACTTACAATGCAGTGCTCTGTGTATTATGGTTGGCACACATTTGGTAGCAATTGGTATGGGAGGCAGTGTCAAACATCTGATCATTAGCATGTCAGACTACTTAGTTAGTTGCAGTCATTGCTTCTAATAATTTAATCAAACTTGCATTTATCCTTCTTTCTGCTGTCCAAAGTGATGTAGTTCCACTTCTCTGTCATTATCCACAATGAATCACTCGATGTCATTAGAGCTGGCCAAGCTCAGCATTTATTATTAATCACCAAGGTTTTAGGAACAAATTCCAAGGTTTAGCCAACACATTTCACAAGATTTCTACTATTATAATTAACTTCAGCTGAGGTACAAATTCAGAAAAGTAAAGTGGGGCCTCGTGATTTCAGAGTGAGGGATCTTGAGCAGAATTGTTCTTTTGGAGAACAGAGTGGCCATCAGAGCATCACTAGAAGAATTTCTGGCTGGTGGTCAGAGAGTAATGGTTTCCTCTGATGTCAGGGCACAAGTAGAGGATGTTGTAAAGTGATCTCATTATTTTCCTTTCTTACTTTCCCCCACCCTACCTCCCTCCACTCCTTGCTCTTTGGCAAGTTCATGGCACCAGAGGGGAATTGGGATCAATAATATTCAGAGGAAGGAAATGAAAGATCTTATGGGGCTGGTTTAAATCTCTCAATCAATGGATAAAGTAGGCTATGGAAAAAGTATTAAAACTGATTTTGAAAACTGTATGTTCAATACTGTTAATCCTTCTCTGGAACTTTCACATAGCAATCTATACCCTAACCTCCGACCCTCGCTTTTGAGTCTTTGACCTAATGTAAGATTATTGATGGGGCAAGATTTGAAAACCAATCAGCTTTTCTTTCAAAATCTCTCTAGCATCCTATCCTTCCTTTCTATTTCCACTATGACTGTGATGGAAATATAGCTGAACTTGGAGTAGAAAGGCAGAGGATATAATCATGTCAGCTGCTTGATTATAGGCAAGTCACTTTCCTTAGTTTAATCATCTGTAAAATGAGAGGCAGCATGTTGGACTGGAGGGAAATCCTGGTTTCCAGTGCAGCCTTTGATATATAACAGCTGCATGATCCTGGACAAGCCACTTAATTTCTGGCAGTCTCAGTTTTCTCATCTATAAACTGGGGACAGCAATCCTCACAGTGTTGTTGTGAGGATTAAAAAAAAAAGAGTAAAGCATTTGCATTAAAGTACTATCTAATGTTAGTTGCTATTGTTAGCTAGCTCACTGCAGTGATTCAGATTGTTGGTTGGGTAGAGATTTAACAATGGTGAAGAATAATCAATAAATGGAAATAGGTATGAGCAAAAGAATGGAATGGTGAGAGAAGGGGACACGTTTAAGGGTAGAGAAAAGTCCAATTTGGACAAAACACAAGTGTATGGAGCAAAATATGCAATAAGATTGCCAGGTTTGTGTGAGTGAGAAGGCTAGAATGTCAACTCAAGAGTTTGTATTTTATTTTGTCAGTAGTAAGAAGCCACTAACACTTTGGATGAGATGAGTAATGAAATGACCAAATTTATGTATGCTATAGTTTATGTAAACCAACCCTTCTCCCCCAGCCTACCAACTCTACATGGAGTTCTACTCAGAACATGTCTATAATTCTAGGTCTGAGTAGGTAACACAGTGTATAAAGCACCTGGCCTGAGTCAGGGAGACCTGAGTTCAAATCTAGCCTTAGACACTTACTTGCTATGTGACCTTGGGGAAGTCACTTAACCCTGTTTGCCCAGTTTCCTCATCTGTAAAGTGAGCTGGAGAGAAGAAATGGCAAATAATTCTAGTATCTTTGCCAAAAAAAGCCCAAAAAGTATCACAAAGAGTTGAACATGACTGAAACGACTGAACAACAACAACTGAGTTGAAACTGGCAGTTACATCCAACTTGATAGAGATTTTATTTTTGAAGAATTATAAAAAATAATTTTGTTATATTGGGAAGCCATCTAGGTTTCTTGACTTGCAGATGGCCTAGAGTAGAAAGGCTACATCTAACTGACAGAAAACAAACCTTTGGATTTTGAACAAGATGAGTGTAAATGTATACAGAGGGCAGTGTTTTTGACACCAGTGTTTTCTCACCTTTTTTATGGGTGATGTTTGTGTGAAATTTTCCAGAAAAACAGTCTTCTTATTGGCTGTTGAAAGTATATTTTTACATCTTATTTTATGCTTAATTCCATACTGCACTAAGAAAGTGGGAGAAAAAAGGCATTTAAGAAAATTTGCCTAATGTAGGCTCATTTTTAAATTCAATACACAAAAAAAACAGTCACCAAGTTTGGCCTGTGATTTGCCATTTGTGTTAGTTATTGCAATATTGGTCCAGATATAGGATGTGCTTGAACCCTTACCCCTCCCTTCAAACCCTCCACAAATTCACAGCTCCCCACAATTTGACGCACAAATTTGAACGTGGTCTTTAATTGGTAGTATTTTTCAGTGCATGCCTATTTGTAAACAGGCAGTGTGGCATATTAGTCACTAAATCTTACAGTTTCTACCTCTACAACATTTTTCATCCATATTCCATTCTTTCTAGTAATACAGTTGCCACCTTTGGCTCTCATCACCTCTCTCCTGGACTATTTGTAAGTTCCTTTTGATTTCTTTTCCTTGATTACCTTCTCAAGCATCTCTTGCTTCTTGTGTCTGAATGTCAAATTTTCTATTCAACTCTGGTTTTTTCATCAAGAATGCTTGAAAGTCCTCTATTCCACTAAATGACCATATTTTCCCCTGAAACAAGATACTCAGTTTTGCTAGGTAGGTGACCCTTGGGTTCATTCCCAGCTCTTTTGCCCTCTGGAATATCATATTCCATGCCCTTCGATCCCTCAATGTAGAAGCTGCCAGGTCCTGGGCTATTCTGATTGTGTTTCCACAATATTGAAATTGTTTCTTCCTGGCTGCTTGTAGTATTTTCTCCTTGATCTGGGGATTCTGGAACCTGGCTATAATATTCCTGGGAATTTTCTTTTGGGGATCTTTTTTAGGAGGTGATCTGTGGATTCTTTCAACCTCTATTTTGCCCTCTGGATCTAAAACATCAGGGCAATTTTCCTTGAGAATTTCTTGAAGGGTGATTTCTAGGTTCTTTCTTTGATCATGGTTTTCAGGTAGTCCAATAATTTTTAAATTGTCTCTCCTGGATCTATTTTCAGGTCAGTGGTTTTTCCCATGAGATATTTCACATTGCCTTCTATTCTTTCATTTGTTTGGATCTGCTTAACAGCATCTTGATTTCTCAAAAAGTCACTAGCTTCCATTTGCTCCAGTCTAACTCTGAAGGAATGAATCTCCTCAGTGAGCTTTTGAGATTCTTTTCCATCTGGCAAATTCGACTTTTTAAGGCATTCTTCTCCTCATTGCCTTTCTGAGCCTCTTTTGCCATTTGAGTTAGTCTATTTTTTAAGGTGTTATTTTCCTCAGTCAGGCTGTTGACTGTCATTTCATACTTTTCTTGCATCTTTTTTCATTTCTCTTCCCAAATTTCCCCCCACTTCTCCTATCTGCTTCTTAAGGTCCTCTATGGCCTGTAGCCAGCTTGTATTTTCATTTGGGGCTTTGGTGTAGGAGTTCTGACCTCACAGTCCTCCTCCATGCTTTGAGCCTCTTTGCCCCTAAAATAGGAGTCCAATGTTGAACTTTTCTGTATATTTTGTTTCATTTGCCTAGGCATATTGCCACTTAATTACTTGATTTTTGGGCTTGTTGCCACAGTAGGACTCTGCCACCAGACGGGGAGCTTCCGCCCAAACGTGGGGTCTTCACAACTTCCACCAGTTGGGTGGCCTCTGTAAAGCCTCCACCCACTCTGGCAAGTTGGATACCCACCCCAAACTTCCCCCCTAGACCACAATCCAGATCCAGGCAGTTTAAAGCAAAAGCGATTAACCCCCAGACTGATTGCTGGATCTTCCTACAGTTCGCAGACCAAGAGCTAGAGCCACTACTGATGCTGCAAAATGGCTTCTGTGCAGCTGTTTCTTCAGCAGCTTTTTGCCCCCAGGGGAGGAAGCCAAGTGTTCCCCAAATAGTGGTCCCAAAGTCCATAGCGCACTAACCTCTCACTTTGTCCTAGGCATAGCTGTGCTGATAATTCTGGAATCGCCACAATTGCTGGTGTTCTGGGGTCCCTCCAGCTGGCTGAAGGCCCGGCCGCCCTGGGGCTAAAACCGAGGACCTGGGCTTGGCTCTGTGGGCTGCGCTGTTGGTTCCCAGCGTGCTGTGCTGCCTGCTCTCAGAGTGCTGCGCTGGCCGCTCCCTGCAGGGCTGCTGGGCTGTCCTCAGCAGGAGGTTAGCTTCTCTGTGCCGTTCTGTGGGTGCTGTGGCTCCAGAAGTTGTTCGGAGCTCTCTTTCACATTGTTTGAAATTTGTGTGGGGCAGAGCACATTGGAAATGCTGTTTCTACTCTGCCATCTTGGCTCCGCCCCTCCTGGACTATTTGTAATAGCCCCTTATACACTCTTGCTACCCCAAATTACTCCCCACTCTAATCCATTTTTGACATAACTGCTGAAGCTATTTTCCATAAGCACAGATCTGACCACATTACTCTCCTACTCAATAAACTCCAGTGCCCTCTATGCTTCTAGGATAAAATATTAATTCTTTTGTTTGCCCTTTAAATCCATTCACAGTCAGCCTCATTACATATTACTTCTATGATTCTTTCCCTCCCCCAAATTGTCTTTCTTCTTCTCACACACAACTTATCCCTTTCCATCTCCATGCTTTCACATGGGCTTTCCCCATGTCTACAATGTACCTTGGCCTCATCAAATCCCTGAATTCCCTCAAGATTCAGCTTAAGTATCATTTTTACATGAGATCTTCTGGATTCTACTTAGCTTCCAGGGCTTATTTCCTTGTTAATTACCTTTTAACTACCTTATATTTCATAAGATCACAGATTTAGCACTTGAAGGGACCTCAGAGGCCATTTAATCCAGCCCTCTTGTTTCACAGACTAGGAACTGAGGCCCAGGTTAGTTAAATGCCTTGTTCAAAGTCACAATGCAGGTCCTTCCATGTAGATATTTATTCTGTATTTGGTTACATATATGCATGTTATCTTATCTGATAGATGATGGTAACATCCTCTAGATCAAGGATGGTTTCATTTTTGTCTTTGCATCTTTTATGTGCCCAGAACAGTTCCTACCATATTATTAGACACTTAACAAATGGTGGTTGATTTAGTCAGGAGGATACAAGTTCAAATCCCCACTGTGACACATCTGAGCAGGATAATCCATTTTTCCTCTGAATTCTTTAGGTTCGTGGTATCAAACTCAAATAGAAAAGGGGGCAACTAATCCATTCATAAGAATCTTTGCAGGCTACATATTGACCTGGCTTTAAAATGCAATGCTCTCTTAGTTTTATTATATTTTTATATTATGTATAAATATTATATGTGTATATATTGTATATACAATATATGTGTTGTACTATTAGTAATGTATAATTATTATAATACATAATTAATATATTACATATATAATTATAGCACTAAAACAAACAATAATGTACTGTTTATGTATTGTATTTTAAAATATTTTTCAATTACATTTTAATCTGGTTCAAGACACACTCCATATGTTTGACACCTCTGCTCTAGGTAACTCCTTGGAATTTACCTATTAATCAATATCTATCTATAAAGTAATCAATATGAATGTATGAAACACCATATTACAGATACTGTAATAAGAATTGGTGATGTAAAGACAAAAATGAAATAGTACTAATCCTCTAGTAACTTACATTCTAATGTATCTAATATAATTAACTTAAGTGTTGAGGGAGATATGGATCAGTGAAGGGAATTCCCAAGTCAAGAAAGAGTCTTTCACTAAAAACTTCAGTTTGGAAAATACAACATATTTTGTCTCTACAGGAGATTTCTTTTAGGGGTGCTATAGATATTTGGGAGCAACCTATCTTGTGACCGGTGCAGTTATTGTTGCTCAGATTTTTAGTCATATCTGACTCTTTGTGACCCCTTTTGGGGTTTCCTTGGCAAAGAAACCAGAGTGGTTTGTCATTCCTTCTCCAGTTCATTTGACAGATGAGGAAAATGAAGCAAACAAGGTAAGAGATTTGTTCAGGGTCACACAGCTGATAAGTGTCTGAGACTGAATTTGAACTCTAGTCTTTCTGACTCTAGGTCCAGAGATCTATCCACTGCCACCTAACTACCCAATACAGTTAATAGGAATGTATAAGTATAAAGCAGATAAATCCACAAATATTTATTCATCTTCTGTGTTCAGGTTATCATTTTAGGTGCTAGAAGGCAGATGACAAAGGAGATACAGGTATTAGACATGAGTTCTGCTCTCTAGACAGGGGTTCTTAATCTGAGACAGGTGCATTTAAAAACTAGTTTGATAATTATACTTTAATATAATAGATTTCCTTTGAAATTCCATGTATTTTATTTCATATATTGAAAAAAAAAGCTGAAGCGGCTAGTTGGCGCAGTGAGTAGAGCGTTAGCCCTGGAGTCAGAAGGACCTGAGTTTGGATCCGGCCTCAGACACTTAACACACACACAAACAAAAACCTAGCCATGTGACCTTGGGCAAGATACTTAACCCCAATTGCCCTCCAAAAGGCAAAAAAAAAAAAAAAAAAAAGCTATTCTGAGAAGGGGATCCCTAGACTTCATCAGATTGCTAAAAGAATTCTGTAACACAAAAAAAGGTTAAAGAAAAAATCCATGTAATAATAATTGAAATTATAGATTGCATTTATATAGCACTTTAAGGTATCCAAAGTACTTTACATATACTTTCTTATTTGGTCCTCACAAAACTTTGCAAGTTAGGTGTTATTATTTTCCCATTTTACAGATAAGAAAATTGAGACACAGAGTTTAAATGACTTGGCCAGGGTCACATAGCCAGTCTGAGGCAATGAAACATTTGAACTCAGGTCTTCTTGATTCCAAGGCCAACCTTTTTCCCCCTTGTACCACCTAGCTACCTATGTTGCCAAGAGAAGACAACAGAGATAAATGGCACATGCAAAAGGAATTCAGAGGAAGGAAATATCCCTTTAGTTCTAGATGCTCAAGGAAAACTCCAAGGAGGTATTGAAAGTTGAACTGCAGGGGGGTGGAGCCAAGATGGCGGAGTAGAAACAGCTCGTCCAAGCCTCTCTGACCCCAGATTCTCCACAAACTATGTAAAAAAGGACTCTGAAAAACTTCTGGAGCCCCAGCACCCACAGAACGACACAGAGAAGCTAACCTCCCGCTGAGGACAGCCCAGCACCCTGCAGGAAGGACCAGCGCAGTGGTCTGGGAGCCGGCAGTGCGCAGGGCGCAGGAGCCGAGCCGAGCCCAGGTCCACGTGAGCCGAGGTTTTAGCCCCAGGGCGGCAGGGCCAGCAGCCGGATGGAGGAACCCCAGAACACCAGGAACTGTGGAGACACCAGAATTATCAACATAGACTTGCCTAGGACAAAGTAAGAGGTTAGTGTCCTATGGACTTTGGGACCTGTATTTGGGGAATGCGTCAGCTCCCTCCCCTGGGGGCTAGAAGCCACTGAGGAGACACACCATTGTGTAGTTTTCATAGGCATTTCCGGCTCCCAGCCTACAAATCATGGGGAGATCCAGCCATCAGTCTTGGGGGGTAATCGCTCTTGCTTTAACCTCCCTGGATCTGGATTGTGATCTAGGGTGGAAGTTGTGGGTGGGTTTACAGCTTGCCAGAAACGGAAGTTGCCCCCTACAAGTTTGGGACGAAAATTCCTCTATCTGGCCTTAAAGCCATAGTGTGGCAACAAGCCCAAAAGTCAAGCAATTAAGTGGCAACATGCCAAGGCAAAGGAAACAGAAAAATGCAACCCTAGACTCCTATTTTGGGGGCATAGAGCGGGAAAAGGACTGTGAGGTCAGAAGTCCTGCTCCAAAAGCCCCAGGGGAAAACATGAGCGGGTTGCAGGCCATAGAGGACCTTAAGAAGGACTTTAAAAATCAAATAAGAGAAGTGGAGGAAAAATTGGAAAGAGAAATGAGAAGGATGCAGGAAAAGTATGAAATGAGGGTCAACAGCCTGACTGAGGAAAACAACACCTTAAAAAATAGACTAGCTCAAATGGCAAAGGAGGCCCAAAAGGGCAATGAGGAGAAGAATGCCTTAAAAAGTCGAATTTGCCAGATGGAAAAAGAATCTCAAAAGTTCACTGAGGAGATTCATTCCTTCAGAGTTAGACTGGAGCAAATGGAAGCTAGTGACTTTTTGAGAAATCAAGATGCTGTTAAGCAGATCCAAACAAATGAAAGATTAGAAGGCAATGTGAAATATCTCATGGGAAAAACCACTGACCTGGAGAATAGATCCAGGAGAGACAATTTAAAAATTATTGGACTACCTGAAAGCCATGATCAAAGAAAGAACCTAGAAATCACCCTTCAAGAAATTCTCAAGGAAAACTGCCCTGATGTTTTAGATCCAGAGGGCAAAATAGAGGTTGAAAGAATCCACAGATCACCTCCTGAAAAAGATCCCAAAAAGAAAACTCCCAGGAATATTATAGCCAGGTTCCAGAATCCCCAGATCAAGGAGAAAATACTACAAGCAGCCAGGAAGAAACAATTTCAATATTGTGGAAACACAATCAGAATAGCCCAGGACCTGGCAGCTTCTACACTGAGGGATCGAAGGGCATGGAATATGATATTCCAGAGGGCAAAAGAGCTGGGAATGAACCCAAGGGTCACCTACCCAGCAAAACTGAGTATTTTGTTTCAGGGGAAAATATGGTCATTCAGTGGAATAGAGGACTTTCAAGCATTCTTGAGGAAAAAACCAGAGTTGAATAGAAAATTTGACATCCAGACGCAAGAAGTAAGAGATGCCTGAGAAGGTAATCAGGGAAAAGAAATCAAAAGGAACTTATCAAAGTTGAACTATTTACATTCCTATATGGAAAAGCAGTATCTGTGACTGATGATATCTTTCTCACTATGAAAATAATGGAAGAAGGGGGTGTGGTCATATGAATACATATGTGAATGTGTGTGTATATGGTTACAGTTATATATGGATAGAGGGCATAGGTTGATTTTGTTGGGAAGGGAGAGTACTCAAGGGATGAAATTATGAGGTAAGAGAAGAAAGTGGCAAGAGGAGATGGGGAGAGACATGGTAGGGTAAACTATCTCATGTAGGGGAAGTGGGTGCAAAGGAGGGGGAGAATAAGGAAGGCTAAAAAGGCAAAACCACATTCACATTGAATTTGGTTCAGGGAGAAAATGACATACATACTAAATGGGATATCTCAACCTGCAGCAGGATAGGGGGAAGGGGGATGAGAGGAGGGATGATGGATGGGAGGGCATCCTTGGGGTGAGGGGAGGTTGGAAGTACCCACTATAGAAGAGGGACAGGATCATGTAGGGAATGGACCAGGTGGGGGGTGGGATGAGTGGGAGGGAATTATAAGCAGCCTTGTACAATATATCTACTATGATAATGTTTTGCATAGCTAGACATGTACAACATATACTGAATTACTTATATCCCAAGAAGGAATGGGTGACAAGGGAGGAAGGAAATGGATCTGAAATTCGAGGTCGTAACATTAAATGTTTCAAATATATATATAAATACTATTATTAATACTCTTTTGCCTATAATTGGGAGATAAGATGTGCAGGCATTGGGACACAAAGATTCATCTTCCTCTAATGGAAAAGTCAATGGGGGTATGGGAGAAGGTATGGGAGAGAGCAGATTGGAGGAAGCGATATCTTGTGGGACTGCTATTCTGGGAGGTTGGGTAGGGGAATAATGGGGGGAAAATGTAACTCAAAACCTGGCGGAAATGAATGATGTAAAACAGAAGTTAATAAAGTATTTGTTTAAAAAAAAAAGTTGAACTGCAGAATTTAAACCTCCAAGATTAGTCAGATTTAGGTTCAGAGTGGGGACTGGGAAACAAAAAAGGTAAAGAAAAATTATGTAACCAGGAAAGCACAAGGCATATTGTGGGGACACTGAGTAATCTGGCCTCAGTGAATTTGGCTTAGAAACTGGTATCTTTTCCCTTTGCCCCATCACTCAGCAGCTGACAGGCTGGGCCCTTTAAAATACCTTTCAAGTTTTAATTGTTCTTTTCTGGGCTTTGGCCAGTTCAATAGAGTAACTGGTGGTGGGATGAGCTTTCTTTGCCTAGCTTTTCCAGGATGATTTCAAAAAGCCTTGGATCATTTGGGCATGGACATTGATTAGAAGTTATAGCTGTTTTTCATCTGAAACCAAGAATAAATATTCTACTAAGAGTGAAGGAAACAGACAGAAACTGCACTCCACATCAACTGAAAACAAATTTTTTTTTCCTTCCTTTTTCTTTTAGGATATTGTTTTCACCATTGTTAATAATGTCACTCCCTAGACTCTTACACTAGAGTGCCAGATGTGGTTTTCCAGGCTCTTAAAACAATAATTGTTTCACAAATCAGATGTTCTTGGAGCTTTTCTTATACCTTGAGTCAAACATTCACATTTGTAACAGGACTCAAGCAATGCAAACTAAGAGTCCCAGATTCTATGTCCTAAACACAAAGGGCAGGGATATATGAGTCTTTGGGTACTTTTGAGCAGGGAGGAATGTGAGTGTGCAGTTTTAGCATTAAGGACTGATAGTATAAAAAAAAGGGACTCTGTATTTGGAGGCTTAGATTGGTTGTAGTCTTAACTATTGTACTGACTGGGAAAATTTTCACAAGTCATGAAGTATTTCTGAGCTTGACTTTTCTCATTTGGAACCTGAAAACATTGGGCTAAAGCTCAAAGACAACTTTTAGCTTACAATTACATGTATAAAGTACTTTGGGGAAGCTAGGTGTTGCAGTGGATAGAGCACTGGGACTTGAGTCAGAAAGACATCCTGAGTTCAGACTTGGCCTCAGACACTTCCTGGCTGTGTGACTCTGGGCAAGTCACTAATTCCTGTTCACTTCATTTCCTCATTGGTAAAATGAGCCAGAGATGGAAATGGCAAACAGCTCTGGTATCTTTGTCGTGAAAATCCCAAATGGGGTTGTAAAGAATTGGACATGGCTGAAAATGACCGAACAGCAACAGAGAACTTTGTAGTTCAAAACTTTAATTTAATAAATATTTACTAAAGTTATTTATTAAATATCTACTAAATGAAAAAAATACTATCATAGACAAAGATAGACACTATAAATATCCAAATTTCAAGGAGATTATAATTTAATTGTGGGGGATGTATACATAAATGACACGATACAAAGGACAGAGAGAAAATAGAAGTTGATAGATCTAGGCAAAGTGCTATTTCAGGGTGAGGGTAGGAAGGATAATGCAAAGGAAGGCTTCATGGAGGAGGTGGCCTGAGTAGGGCCTCGACAGAGAAGAAAGTTTTCATATCTGTGGTAGCTGGTTTCCCTTTAATATGATGAGGCCTCCTTTCCTTCTGTGGCACAAAAGGAGCTTGTGTGGAAGTAGTGTCATTTTTTTCAGAATTCTCACTGCCTTATAGAAATGCTTTTTGAACCTAGCAGAGCCAGTTGCTATGATGAATTTGAAGGGGGAGGTATCCTTTTTAACTTTAGAAATTGTGTCTTTTTAAATAATTCTAAGTAGTTTTTTTTTTTGGGGGGGGGGTGACAGGGAGAGAGGTTTGCATTTTATGGTCCATGAGTGTCTCATTACATTTTAACTCTGAGATTGAATTACTAGACTGACCTGAATTGGGTTTGGCCCCAAATGACATCCATTATCTTATTTGACCTTAGGGATCTGATTGTGATCTTATAACAACTCTGTTAGGTGAGGAGTCCAAGTGTTACTGTCCTCATTTTAATGATGAGGAAACTGAAATTTGCAAAGTTTTCACAACTTTCCTACAATCACGTGGCTGGGAAGTGTTAGAGCTGGAACTCAGTCCTAGATCTTCTGATATTGAGTCTTTATCCAGTGTTATTTTGAATTCTTTTGGCATTGCCTATAAGTGTGTGTGTGTGTGTGTGTGTGTGTGTGAGTGTGTCTATATACACACATTTACATGGTTATGGACATTGTAAAAAATATTTAGAATTTGATTGTTGCTTTCTGCTTATAGTTTTCATTTTCCTTAACCCCACTCACCATGGCCTTTCTATGTAACAAAGAAAAACACTTTTTTTTTTTTAAGCAATTGGGGTTAAGTAACTTGCTCAAGGTTACACGGCTAGTCATTATTTATTCGTGGGTGCTCATTTTCTGAGGCCGGATTTGATCTCGGGTCATCCGAACTCCGAGGCCTGCGCTCACTGCGCCACCTAGCCACCCCTTTAGGGCAATTGGGGTTAAGTAACTTGCCCAAGGTTACACAGCTAGGTTTTTGTTTGTGTGGATTAAGTATCTGAGGCCGGATCTGAACTCAGGTCCTTCTGACTCCAGGGCCCGCTCTATTCACTGCGCCACCTAGCCGCCCCGAAAGAAAAACACTTAAGTCAAGCCAGTTGGTGTAGTAATCATGCCTGACAGTGTATATGTTTTTCCCACCTCTATAGGCTCTTCTCTATACTGAGACTAGGGAGGAAGGGATATTCACTTATTAGTTCTCAAGGACTGTGATCTTTCATTACACTAAGTAAAAATTTACTTGCATTTTAGTTTTGCTATTATTTACATTATTGTAGTCAAGGTGCTCTCTTGGTGACCCTTACTCACTTTGAGATAGTTCATTTAAGTCTTTCCTTGTTTTGCTGTATTCATAACCATTGTTACTTGCAGAGAAGTAACATTCCATTGCATTCATGTGCTAAAAAAGTGTTTGACCATCTCCCAGGCAATGCGCATTTACCTTTTCCAGTTCACTGCCACTGTTAAAAGTGCTGCCATGAAGACATTTCTTTTCCATCTTTGACATGCTTGAGGTATATGCCTAGGAGTGAGATCTAGGTGTGGTTCTATTAATCATGTCCTCAGCATAATTCCAAATTGCTTCCCAGAACTATTGGACTTGTTCATCCCTTTACTATGAATACATGCTTTCTACAACTTCTCCAACATTGATTATCTTTATCAGCTTTGTAAATTTGCTGAATGTGGGGTGAAACCTCAGAGTTGTTTTGCTTCACTTTTGTCTTATTATCAGTGATTCAGAGCAATCTTTCATACAATTGTCAATGGCTTGCAGTCCTTTCAAGGATTATTTATTCATATCTTTTGTTCACTTACATTTTGCAAAATGGCTCTTGTTTTTATATGTTTATGTCAATCTCTTATGTCCCTTGTACATCTGTCACACTTAACAATAATTTGTAGGGTTTGATCTCTCCATCTGAGACAAAGATGACCTGTAAGAATCTTAAAATCAAAACCTATTCTTTATGTTACTATTCCTATAGACAAGGAAAATACTGATGGCCTGAAGAAGGATTTCTTCTAGTATAATCTACTGTATGTTGAATACTTTCTTGTTACTTTCTAAAGAAGGATTTTCTTTTTCAGGGACATTTGTTAACACAAGACCTTGCCTCAAATATGTCTTACTCTCCAACTACTCACATGGCTGAGAGAATGTCTGAGAGAAAATATTTCCAGTTCATTGCCCTAGTGTATTGCATAAAATGATAAATCTAATTAGTTACATATGTAGAAATGAATGCAGGAATCAGAAATTTAAGATTTTTTTGTGCAGTATTCATAATGAGAACAGGGAATAGAATTTCTCAACAGGGCACAGGAAGTTAGTTCTGTAAGCTTGCAATTACTTATAGTAGCCTTGGGTTTTATGAGTGGAATGGCATAGTTGGACCCAAGGCTCCCTAAAAGTCACTACAGTTTGAGGATTTTGCTGAATTTGCTTGAGGAGAAAAAGGAACAGCTCATTTGCCATCTGAAGAATGAACATTTCTCTTCCCTTTTCATGAAGACATAATTTCACCTTCTAGGCTGTCTTAGAAAATAAATAGGGATAATAGTAACAGTGATGCTTGCTTTTCCAAAGAGCTCTCTTAGATTTTTGAGAGCTTTAGGAAATTACACATTCTAGGGCAAAAAGCAATATTAGGGTTCTATCTCAATTAGATGGTAAGCTCCTTAAAGATAGTGTGTGCACCCCAAAACTGTGTGCAACAGAAATCCTTACCCAAATAATACTCAGAGGCTTCTCAAGGCAGGAAGCAGAAAATAATGGTCTATTATGATCTTAAAAAAGGGCCACCCTCCTGACAAATGGTCAGGGAGGAGAAGCAATTTACAAAAGGAAATCGTGAAGTTATAAAGCCCTAACTCAGAACTCTCTCCCACCTCCCTGCTGACTCTTTTCTTCCATTGTCTAGAAGTCAGGTGCACAATCTAAGTGTGGCAATCATCTACCTCAAGTACTGGAACAAGGAAGCAGTAGACCACCCTATATACATTTGAGAAAGCACTTCTGTCCTTATTTGGCATATATCTTATGCTGAGGTGTCACTGTGTAGAGGGGTGACTCCCTACTGCTCTGAGTTTTGAGTCCTTGTAAATCATGTGATTTCTGGTGAAGGGGAATTTGGGCCTGTTTCCCATGAAAAGCCTCACTAGATTTTAGAATATAGTCTGAAAAGTTTTCACTTCTTTCACTCAATAGGGACTATCTTTTGTATCTAGCACAGTGCCTGGCACACAGTAGGCTTAATAGATATTTATTGATCTTGCCTCAAAAAAGGATAAACATATCTCTTAAATAGCACTTTGCTTCTTAGATTGGCCATAATAAATGCTTGTTTAATTGAATTAAAATACTATTTATTGTTCTATTGTGCATTCTTATGTTTTTAATTTAAAATAACAATAATGATTATAGCTATCATCTACACAGTGCTTTAAAGTCTGCAAAAGACTTTACACGTATTATCTCATTTGATCCTCAGAACAGTCACATATGGAAAGTTATTTAAACGTGCCTTCTTGACTCATTAGTGCCTTAAATTAAAGTATTTGAATTATTACATCTATATTGAGATGTTTTCCACTAAGGTCCTATTTTTTCCCCTCAGCTTAGATTGGAGGTGAACTTTGACTCTTGAAGGTGGACTCTGTGTCTGTCATAGGAGGTCTAGTCTATGTAAGTGTAGAGAGACTCATCATCAGAAGACAGATTACCAAGTGATGAAATTTTTGAGCACAACAACTCATGAAATTATGATTTGCTTTGGTGAAGTAACTACCCAAACTGATGAAATCATGGATCTCTTAAAGTATTTTAGGAGAGCACACTTAAGTCCAGTTAATAATTTCACATGTTGTCTCATGCTTTTAAGATAGTTGCATTTAAGTTAACAGTGATTCTTTGCAAAAGTTGTATAATCTTCAGTGGAATTAGCCAATAAGCCATTGGTTCTCCCAGGTGGGAAATTTCCCTATCTTGGGTATTTAGTATGTACTTTCTCCCTTCATTTTTTCTCTACTATTCCTTCTTTTTCTTATATTTTCTCAGAGGAAAGGAAAGTTTCAGCTGCCAAAGGTCTCTTTCTTATGGAAATGACCTGATTATCTACTTATATATTCTCTTGTGCTCAAAGAGGAGAGTGAATATTGGCTCTGCCACTTATAACTCTGTGACCTTGGGCAAATCACTTAGCCTTTTGAGGTCTCAGTTTCTTTATCTGTAAAATTCAAGATAAGACTGTGAAATTCCTTCTAGCTCTAAATCTATGATTCTATGAATTTTACCATACCCCTTTCTTCTTCTTTTATTCCCTGAAATATTTTTGGCTGGAGGGTAGACCAGATGGTCAAAGTTGTTTTACTGTTGTGAGAGGATTATAGACAAGTCTCCCTAAAGATTAATATATAGCCATAATTGTGGAGCTACCACCCTGATCAACAATTGTACCCCATTTAAAGGTCCCCATTTAAAGTTCTATGCCCTTTGAGAAATGCATTAACTCATTATGGTGACTTCCTCTTGATTCATACTTTTCTCTTTCCCAAAAATGATGGATTTCAATTCAGGGGTCCTGGTTTCAAATTCTCTATCTACTACTTTTTACTTATGTGACCTTAGGGCTCAGTTTCCTCTTCCATAAAATGAAGAAGTTAGACTGCATGGCCCATAAGGTTCCTTTCAGTTCTAAATATGTGGTCCTATGATTCCTATATCTATTATATTCCTTACCCCCAACTTCCTAATAAGGTGAAGTTTAGATAAAATATAAATATTTAATCTATTCCTATAATCTTCTGGTTTCTTTCTTAATTGAAACCTATTTAGAAGCAGCTAGAAGTCTGTGTTTTCATCACAGAGATGAATGGAGTTCCAATAATGTGTCCCTAAGTGACTATACCTCTATTGGTAAAATGAAATTTGTAACTGGGACCAAATACCACCTTCCCCTAGATTGTCAAGAAAACTGTCTTGATTCTCCTCTTCCCATTCCCTTGGTTAAAGGTGATATTGCCTGTGTGGTTTTGGGCCAGTGTTGCAGCAAAGTCATGCCAATATAACCACTTATGCAAAAAAAAAAATCCTGGTTTCCAAAGGAAAGTATATTTTTTATGAATTGCCCTGAAAACAATTTCTGACACATCCTCAAATCAGTCAGAGTTGTGCAATTGGTCTAGTCATGGTTAATATGGCAGCCAGCATATCCAGTATGGTTCCTTGTACCCAGGAGCCACTAGTTAGATGTGAAATCATACATGATTAAGTAGGTTCCACTCTAGCTCTCTCACCAAAATAGTGAGTAAACTCAGAAAAATGACTTAACTACTTATAGCCTCGATTCCTTCCTTTATCAAAGGAAGATGATAAACACTTCATCAAGTCATAAGTTGAGTTGATTGAGAATAGAAGAAACCAAAATAGAAGATACAGTCCCTCCTCCCAAGAGGCTCATTACTTAGTTGGTGGGTGGAATCATATTGGCATAAAAATGATTCTGGGGCCTTTACAGAGCAACATACTCACAAAAGCAAATGAGCCTAGTGTGAAATGAGTCCATGAGTGGTGAGAGAATGAAGAATTAGGGAGTAGTCAGAATAGAATTAGGGTAAATCAGGGAAGGATTCCTGGAAAATGTGAATTGTGGTTTGCCTTTTTTTTTTTTTTAAAGGGACCAAGGGCATAGATTGAAAGAGAAAGAGAAGGCTATTCTCATCTCAGGGAAGCATGTCCAGTCACTAGGACTTTAGCTAGAGAATCATTCTACCCCCTGATGCCTCAGTTTCCTCATCTGTGAAAATTAATGACAGTACCTATGAGGGGCAGGATGGGAATGGATAGAGAAAACACCCTTCAACATCAAGATCACCTTGTTTCAAGTCTAATATATGCTGGCTATATAATACCAGGCAAATCACATAATAGCAGCCAGATGGTTGTGAAAACAGCTTTAGAGTCAGGAATAATAAATATATCACCTAAAATTTCTATGGGGCAGCTAGGTGGTGCAGTGGCTAGAACGTTGGGCCTAGAGTCAGGAGGACCTGAGTTCAAGTCTGATCTTAGACAGTCATTAGCTATATAACCCTGGGGAAAGTCACTTAACCCTGCTTGCCTCAGTTTCCTCATCTGTAAAATGAACTAGAGAAAGAAATAGAAAACCACTCTAATATCTCTGCCAAGAAAACCCTAAATGGGGTCATAAAGCATCAGAGGTGACTAATTGACCAAACAACGACAAACATTTAATTTTAAGGTTTTCAAAAGCTCTTTACAAATATTTGAACTTCTTTGATACTTAGCCCACAGGAGGTAGGTGCTATCATTATCCCCATCCTACAAATAAGGAAACTGAGGTACAGAGGGTTTAAAGTGACTTGCCCAGGAGTCAAAAAGTTCACAAGTTTTTAAAGTGAGATTTGAAGTCAAGTCTTCCTGACTTCAGGTCCAGGGTTTGATCCACTGAGTCACCATGTGAATATTGACACAGTCTTTACAATTCCCTTCATTTCTCTAAGCCTCTGGGGAATGGGGTTAATCATGATATCCACATCATCTAGTCATGAGAATCAAATGAGATAACCTATCTATAAATTTGTACTTAAGTCCATAAAGTATTTTGCCAACATTAACACACCATGAAATGTTAGTTATTACCATTGTTACCTAGCCCATCACGCTTTAGACAACACTAAGACTAAGTGTCAGAATGCTTGCTGACCTGCATAAATAGAGGGAGTTTCCTTTCTTTAGAGTTCACTGTGTACATGTAATCAAAGGACTGAATAATTGCCTATAGTTCAGGGATATTGGGAAGATCAAATAACATGCAAATAATGCATATGAAGTGCTTTACAAACCTTAGTGTATTGAGCACAGAATTTGGAGTCAGGAAAACCTGAATTTGAATCCCACCCTTCCTCCAACTCTCCCTAGTTGTGTGACAGTAGAAAAGTCACTTAACCATTCTATGCCTCAGTTTCCTCATCTGTAAATGGGGATGATAATAATAGCACCTCTTTCTCAGGGTTGTTGTGAAGATCAGATAAGCTAATATTTAAAGCTTATCACCTGAAATAGTTTATTTTTATTTATTTATTCATTCATTCATTTATTTATTTACTTACTGCTTTTTGGAGGGGGGAAGGCAGGGCAGTTGAGGTTAAGTGACTTGCCCAAGGTCACACGGTTAGTAAGTGTTAAGTGTCTGAGGCCAGATTTGAACTCAGGTCCTCCTGATTACAGGGCTAGTACTCTATTCACTGCGCCACCTAACCACCCCCCACTCCCCCCGAAGTAGTTTATACAGCCTTGAAAGATACCTAATTTATATCTAGGCAAAATATTCATTGAGAGGATCTGGTTCAAGTCAAGTCTTCATCCTCACCTCCTCCTTTCTGGAAACTTAGACTCTGTTCCTGCAGCTACCCTGGTCTTTGATAATTGAAGTTTACCTTATTTGGTTCACGTCCAGACCTTAACCTCACTTTCTGGACATGCCACCTCTATTCCAGTTTTCATCTCTGTCTCCTCCCATCTGAAACTTGAACTCAGTACCTAGGACCTCTGAAAGGAGGTCTTGTCTTGCCTCACTCCACCACCTTTCTAGCACCTCTTTATGTGTTGTCTTCCTTTATTAGAATGTAGAGTCCTTGGGGCGGCTAGGTGGCTCAGTGAGTAAGAGCGCCGGCCCCGGAGTCGGGGAAGGACCCGGGATTGGTTCCAGCCTCAGAAAATGAACACCCACACATAAACAACTAGCCGTGTAACCTTGAGCAAGTTACTTAACCCCGATTACTTAAAAAAAAAAGAATGTAGAGTTCTTGAGAATAGACACTAACTTGTTTGCTTGTATTGATACTCCTAACACAGCCTGAAACAAGGCTTAATAAAGGTTTTGTCTGTCTGCTTGTCCATCTGTCTTTTGTGATCCTTAAAGGGAAATTAATTTGGCAAGGCAAATACTGTAGGATATACTAGAAACTAACTATAAGAAAGCAAAAATGAACTTACTGGAAACCCTAGACTTGTCAAATGTTGTACTTCTTTCAGTGTTTTTCCCCAAGAAAAAGATGAATTTGGTACACGGTAATTAGCTACTCTGTCTTGCTTCCTCTTTGCAACCTGCCGGGCCCCCACTCTGTAGAACAATTGGTGTTCCGAAGCTGAGACATTTCTTGACAAATGGTGAAAAGAATGTGCTCACCCAGATGGATGAAAAAGCCCCCAGCAATGACAGCGAGCCATATTAGAGGACAGGATTGTCGTGGCTGATCAGGTGCTTCAGTGAAGGCATTTAGAGAGTTTGTACTTCTTCAAATCTTTTGGGAAGGTGGATACAGAAACTCAAGAAAAGAGATGCCATGATTCTGACAAGTTAATTAAGCTTTCACTTCTGAGTATTATACATATAGCAAGGGGGAAAAAACACCTTAATTGTCTTTGCACTGCCTGACAAAAAAATACAAAAAATGCATGCATATTCTTTCAGAGCTGTCCTTATTACTGATTCCTATTCAGCAGAGCAGAGAGCTTTCAGAGACCCAATTCAGGATGAGTCTTGAGCCTGAAGTAGCCCCCTCCTTTTTCCTCCCACCCATTATATGAATGCACAGGAATCAATAGGAAGAAAGATTTTTATTTGCAAAAATGGAAAACAAAATAACCCACCACCCCACCGCATTATTGGCTGAGTTTCTTCCTGTGTTATGCCTCCTCCACTCTCCCTTGTTGCTCATCAGTGTGAAACAGGAAAATATATCCAGGGATTTACAAATCTCTTGCCTTGCATTTCATGCAATTTGGATTCATGTTATGTGTCATTTATTTATTAGATGTAGCACAGCTTACATCCGGGACTAGTGTAATTGAAGAAACATGGGTAATTAAGGATTGAAAAGATTCTTTAAAATTCTTCCAAATGGCTTCCCTTGCCTGCCTCATTTGCTAGCTTACAAGGGGTGTTTTATACTGATCCTAAAAATCGATCAATTTAAGTTTAGGTACAACCAAAGGTAGGTGAACATAGTACATAGAGAATTATCCTCAAAATCAGAAGACTAGATTCAAGACTGCCTCTGACATATCCTGGCTGTAGGATCCTGGGATGCTTACTTCACCTCTCATTGTTCTAGGGAACTCTGAAAGACTCTTAAGGTGCAGAGAAGGGAGCAACCTGAATTGGGAGATAGTATTTCTTCACTTTGATGTTCCCTATGTCAATGAAATCATATGCTCTTTCCATAAAGCCTATGCTACAACACATAGGATGAAACATTTGTCTAGAGCTGATGTTTACAGTAGGAAGCATAGACACTGAGTAGGCCCACAGAGGTGCAAAAAGGACCTTACAGGTCACCTTGCTCAACTCTCTTATTTTATAGATAAGAAAATGAAAAGTCCAGAATTAAGATAACTTTCCCAAGTTTAAACAACAAAATTTAGTAGGTGATTTTATTTGGTATGATTGGCAGGGCTCCCTGCTTCCAAATGTGTGCTCCCACCAACTGTCTGAAATTCCCACACCAAAACTGAAATCCTGTGACTCTTGAAAGCTTTTTAGCCTTCAGGAGCCCCCGTCAGGATGCTAATCCCACTGAGAAGACTGCTATCTTTGTTAATTATTACTCGAATTTTTCTATTATCATATTCTATGGAGTTCATTTAGAAAACATCCTAGGATAAGTCAATATTCTACCCTTCTTTTGTTTAATGTTCATCAGACCATTGTGCAGGTGCATAAAATGATTGCTTTTGTAATTGAATTAAAGTTGGGTAATGTAAACTCATCTTCACTGGGCTCACTGAAAGGATCTTTTCTTTCCTTTTCTTCTCCTTTCCTCCCCTTCTCCTTTTCCTTCCCTTTCCTCTCCTCTTCCCTTTCCTTAGCCCTTCCTTCCCCCGCCTTACTCTTCCTTCTCCTTCCCCTTCCACTTCCTTTTCTTCTTCACCTTTCTGTTTCTTTCCATTCCCTTTTGTTCCCCTCCTTTCCTTTCCCTTTCTCTTTTTTCTTCTTTTCCTTTCCTTCTTTTTCTCTTGGCTTTGCCTTGCCTATCATTTCTTTTCTTCCACAATATTAAAAGGAAGAAGAGGAACTGATGAAAACCAAGTTGCAATGACCCAAAAAAACATCACCAATTTCATAAATTTTGTCCAGGATAAAACTTCTTCTTTTTTTAAGGGAACATTTATTTTATTTTATTTTATCTTATTTTATTTTATTTTTCCCAAATGCTTTATTAACTTCTGGTTTACATCATTCATTTCTGTCAGATTTTGAGTTACAATTTTTCCCCAGTTTTCCCCTACCCACCACCCCAGAATAACAGTCATACAGGATATCCCCTCAACCAATCTGTTCTCTCCCATCTCTTCTCCCATACCCACTTTGACTTTTCCAGTAGAGCGAGGTGAATCCCCGAGCCCCATTGCCTGCACATCTTATCTCCCAATTATATGCAAAATAGTATTAATCATAGTATTTATATATATATTTTTAAATTTGATTTAAAAGGAAGATAAGCAACTCAGTATATGCTGTACATGTGTAGCTATGCAAAATATTACCATAGTAGATATATTATAAAAGGCTGACTATATTTCCCTCCCTCCCATCCCACCTTTCACCTGGTCCACTCCCCATCTTGATCCTGTCCCTTTTCAAAAGTGGGTGCTTCCAACTTCCCTCCCCCCCAGTCCACCTTCCTCTCCACCACCTTCCCCTATTCCCCTCCCCCCCCACACTCCTGTAGGGTGGGACACCCTATTTAGTATGCATGTCATTCTCTCCCTGGTCCAAATTCAATGAGAATAAGGTTTTGCCTTTTTGCTTTCCTGTTCCTCCCCTCCCCTGCAACCACCTTCCCCTGCCTCCTCTACATGAGACAGTTCACCCCATTGTCTCTCCCCATTCCCCCTCACCACATTACTCTCTCACCTCTTAACCTCACCTATTAAGTATCATCCCTTCCTATTACATTCGACCTGTGCCCTCTATCTATGTATACCTGAAAAGATATATACACACATATTCACATATGTATTCATATGCCCATATACCCTTCTTCAACTATTTTCATACTGAGAAAAGTTTCATCAGTTACACTTATTGTTTTTCCCTGTAGGAATATAAATAGTTCAACTTTGATAAGTTCATAGTGATTTCTTTTCCCTGTTTACCTTCTCAAGTATCTCTTGCTTCTTGAATGTCAAATTTTCTATTCAACTCTGGTTTTTTCCTCAAGAATGCTTGAAAGTCCTCTATTCCACTGAATGACCAAATTTTCCTCTGAAACCTGATACTCAGTTTTGCTGGGTAGGTTGTTCTTAGTTTTAATCCCAGCTCCTTTGCCCTCTGGAATATGATATTCCATGCCCTTCCATCCCTCAGTGTAGAAGCTGCCAGATCCTGTGTTATCCTGATTGTGTTTCCACCATATTGAAATTGTTTCTTCCTGGCTGCTTGTAATATTCTTTCCTCGATCTGGGAATTCTGGAACCTGGCTACAATATTCCTAGGAGTTTTCTTTTTGGGATCTTTTTCAGGAGGTGATCTGTGGATTCTTTCAACCTCTATTTTGCCCTCTGGGTCTAAAACATCAGGGCAATTTTCCTTGATAATTTCTTGAAGGATGGTTTCTAGATTCTTTCTTTGATTATGGTTTTCAGGTAGTCCAATAATTTTTAGATTGTCTCTCCTGGATCTATTTTCAAGGCCAGTGGTTTTTCCCATGAGATATTTCACATTGCCTTCTATTTTTTCATTTCTTTGGATCTGCTTAATAGCATCTTTATTTCTCATAAAGTCACTAGCTTCCATTTGCTCCAGTCTAACTCTGAAGGAATGAATCTCCTCAGTGAGCTTTTGAGATTCTTTTTGCAAATTTGGCAAATTTGGCATTTCAAGGCATTCTCCTCATTGCCTTTTTGAGCCTCTTTTGCCATTTGAGTTAGCCTATTTTTAAGGTGTTACTTTCCTCAGTCAGGCTGTTGACTCTCATTTCATACTTTTCTTGCTTCTTTCTCATTTCTCTTCCCAATTTTCCCCCCCCACTTATCTGCTTCTTAAGGTCCTCTATGGCCTGTAGCCAGCTCATATTTTCATTTGGGGCTTTTGGTGCAGGATTTCTGAGCTCACAGTCCTCCTCCTCTTCCATGCTTTGATCCTCTTTGCCCCCCAAATTGGAGTCTAATGTTGAATTTTTCTGTTTATTTTGTTTCCTTTGCCTAGGCATGTTGCCACTCAATTATTTGACTTTTGGGCTTGTTGCCACAGTAGGACTTTGCCACCAGCTAGGGGAACGTCCGTCCCAAACGTTGGGGTTTTCTCAACTTCTGGAGGTATTAGTTGGGTGGCTTCTCTGAAGCCTCCACACACTCTGGCAAGCTGGTCACACAACCCAAGACCTATACCCCAGATTGCAATCCAGATCCAAGAAGAGTAAAGCAAGAGCAATTACCCCCCAGACTGATTGAGGGATCCCCCTACAGTTCGCAGGCCGAGAGCTGAAGCTGTAATGAGGTGATGTGGCACAAGCTGCGCCTGCTCCTTCATGGCTTCTCACCCCCAGGGGAAGAAGCTGAAGCATTCTCCCAACCAGTCCCAAAGTCCATAGGGCACTAACCTCTCACTTTGTCCTAGGCATCTATGTGTTGATAATTCTGGAAAAGCCACTGCAGGTGGTGTTCTGGGGTCCCTCCAGCCTGCCACTGGTCTGACCACCCTCGGGCTAAAACCTTGACTCACATGGGCCTGGGCTCAGCTCCCAGAGTGCTGTGCTATCGGCTCCCAGTGAGCTGCACTGGCCGCTCCCTGCCGGGCTGCCAGGCTGTCCTCAGCGGGATTTTAGCTTCTCTGTGTCATTTTGTGGGTTCTGGAGGTCCAGAGGTCATTCAGAGTTCCCCTTTTACATAATTTTGAAGTGGTGTGAGCTGGAGCTCCACAGGAAGTGCTGTTTCTACTCCGCCATCTTGACTCCACCCCAGGATAAAACTTCTAATCATCTGCTAACATCTGGCTTGTCACTATAATCCACTGGCCATGATTTCAATCCTTGAACAATAACATTTTCCTGTCAGTACTTGTTGATGAACAATCTAGGTGGTTTCTTTTTATAGGAACATAAGTTCATAGATGCAGAACAGGAAGAGACTCAGACACCATTTTATACGTAAGACAACTGAGTCCCGGGTAGGTTAAGTAACTTGCCTGAGGTTACATAGGTGATAGTTGATAGGGATTTGATCTCATATCCTTTTCATCCTTGGCTATTTTTATGTTGTATTCATAATTTTGGTTACCATGCATTATGGATTCCATTTTAGATGGGGTCCCAGCCTTGCTCTCTTTGCTCCTGACATGACTTGTTCTACAGACTTTTATCTCTACTTCTTTGCCAGCTTCATTGCCATGTTGGAGCTTCAACCTGGAGCCATACCCTTTTTTTTTGGTGATTCCCTTTTCTGGACTGTCATTTAAGTAGAGGCCCCAACCATACTCATTTAACTTCTATCTCTCTTTCTCAATCTCTGTACTTCTCCATCTCCTAACCTTGCCCCTTCCCTTCCTTCCTTGTCCTATTTGCTAACTCCCCTGTATGTGTCATCTTTCATTAGAATGTAAGCTCCTGGAAAGTAAGGTAAAGACTGTCTTGTTTACTTATATTTGTATCCCTAGTGCTTAAGAAAGCACCTGGTGCACAGTAAGTACTTAATAAATGCTATTTGCTGTATCTGTCTGTCTTTCTATCTATCTATTCATCTATCTCTTCTCCCCAAATGGTATTTCTTTGATCATTCAATGAAGGAAAAAGATTGAAACGATCAACTCTATAGGGAGCAATTTTTCAGATACCCTTCAAAGGTAGAGATGCCCTAGGGTTAGCAATGTGGGGTAACTAAGGGATAAGTCTGGTTTACCAATTCACATTTTTATCTTTTAAAACAAATTCATCCCCATCCTCGTTGCTGTCCAAAAATGTTCTCCTTCAGTTTTTCTCTTGTTTTGAGCAAAGTAGAAAGATTCATGAATACTATAAAGCAGATGAGGCATATTATTTGTTTTGTGATGGGCACTCCCTGATTATTTGCCATGATATAATCCAGTGAGGTGAACTAAAAAACACAGGTCACTCATATGTATATTTCAACAGACCTGCCAAGTTTTGTCTTAGAAGGTTTCTTATCAGAAAATGTCTAACTGTAATATTTCACTTTGATTTTCGATTACATCTTATACCAGTAAGTATTTTGGTTATAATATTAGCAATTGACCCTCTGAAAGTCCTTAGGAATAGAATAACTTAGTCCTGCCCTCCTGCATTTACCAAATAAACAAAATCCCCCCCCCCAAAAAAAAAATCTCAAATAGCCTATAAGGGCTAATATATTGTCTGATTCTTTCTTAAATGATTATTTTTTCAATTATTAGGCATTTATACTCTTCCTCCCTCCACTGGAAAAACAAAAATATGCATGTGTGAAACAACTTCTCATACTGACCCTGCTCAAAGGTGTATTCTACATATTTAGTCCATCACTTATCTGTCAAAAGGCGGGTAGCATCATTCATCAGTCTGAAATCATGTTTTATCATTGTGCTAATCAAACTTAAGTTATTCAAAACAATTAATTCTTATTAAAATGTTTTTATAGCAAAAGTTCTCAGCCTCATGGTTCTGTTTACTTGACTCCATCTATTCACATAAGTCTTCCCATGTTTCTTTGAAATCATCTCTTCCTTAATTTCCCGTAACAAAATAGCACCTATTTTATTCACATGACATAATTTGTTCAGCCATTCTTCAGTTAATGGGAACCCCTTTTTTGTGTTGGCTGATTCTCTGGAGGTTGAGTAACTGTCTGGAGGCACAACTAACTCCACAAAAGTCAGATTAGAAGAGCTTTCTATTGTTTTAGGACTTCTGGGACAAATGGAAAGATTCCTCTACCAAAAATATGCGTTGGTTTGCTCATTTATGCTTGATACTCTTTTAATGGAGGTATTGGTGCATAGGGAAACCTATTGTTTCTATAAATGGAATTGCCTTAAAATGAAATACGCTTGTGGGACTCAACACTAAATTTGCTCACTTATTAAAGGATAACTATAATGGATGCCACATTCTTTATTTGTAGCAAATTCTGATAAAGGCTGTAATGCCAAAGAGAGGGTCAAGAAGGGTATACTGGGGCAGGGGCAGCTTAGAAAACCAATTTCATCTGTTTTACATTTTTTTCAGAGGTCTGACCTTGTAGATGGGCTTTACAGTGAATTCATGCCTACACCTAATTCATCATTTGATTTTAGCCTATGACCAAAATAGTGCCAATTGATTTGATAGAACACTTTTTCCAGTTAATTGATAAATGACCTGTCAAATGGCCAAATCAATCGGCCCAGTTCTTCAGGCACCTCTGCTCTCCTTTCAATTGTCTGATTGGTTCATCTCTACTTAATAGAATGGGGTGGGGAACTTTTCCCAAAGGGTCTTTACTGAAGTCTAGCAGTAGTAAATTTGTTCTTCTTCTTGAAATTACTTTGTATTACTTTGTCTATATTTTTGTTTACTTATTTATGTACGTGGGATACTCTGCCCCACCACTCCCAGCACCCAGTAGAATGTAAACTCTAGAGGAAAGGCTATTTTCCTTTAATATTTAAATGCTTAGTGCCTTACACAGTGTCTTGGGCACAGTAGATGGTTAATAAATATTTCTTGAATTTAAATCTGAAGATGATTTGGTTTTTGTACACTAGCCAGGGGATGTATATAGCAGGTGTGACAGTGCATTGGTGTAACAAACATCACTAGCTAGTGGTTTTTCAAGTGTATTAAGGAGAGAAAATAGTAAGATAGTGGGAGCTACTTACTTCCTTTTAACCCCTTCCTCTCAACATAACTTTTGCTTTTGAAGGAAACTTTATAGGAGGGAAAAGTGACCTTTCCCTATTGGGAAGCCCAAGAGACATTATTTCAGGATTGAGGGGACAATGGTGCTTGGAAAAAAGAGATGCAGGATGTGGGACCTAAGGATCCTTCCAAACCCTTGGTAATTTTCAGAAGCAACAGTCTTGTGTGCTTTGAATTTTCTCTGTTGAGTTAATAGGAGACAAAGCTATCAGAAGTACAGGTTTTGTGAATGGGGAAAAATACCAAGAATATAAACGAAACCTTTGACTCAATTCCTTACAGGGAGCAACTGAGAATAGAACTAATGAGTTACCATAGTTTTCTTCCCCAAACTGAGAGAAAGCATAGAGAAAGATGAACTTGAGCTTTGAAAGAGTTGTCTGGTTTTGGAGCAGCTAGGGACAGGGATTGAATAGAATATGTAGTAGGTATCTGTTATATTCAAATAGTACTTCTGACTTTTTTGGGGGGGGGCGGGGTTCTAGTCTATAGGAATCTCCCTGCTAAGAAAATCTCTTTTTCTGATGCAGATTTACAACTGTTCTGCAAATTATACTATTGTAGAGTTGACCTTAATATTTATGTTCTTATTGCCTTTTATTTAATTGACATGAATGTCACTGTTAACATCAAGTGGCAAAAGAAATTAAGTTAAGTAAGCCTTTTCTTTCCACATGTTGGTGCTCTCATGGTCCTTTGGTTCTTTGTATGTATACATACTTATTGATAATTTTCTTGAAAGTCATAATAGTTATTAATAGTAATATTGCCTTATCCTAAAGTTGAATTCTCTTCAATTATTTGGAAACTTCAGAATTGAAAGAGAACATGAAGTCAGAGTGATTGTCACTAAGTATTTTTATACTGTTCCATCCTATCCAGCAAGCTACTAGGACTCTGGGGCCTAACTAGTGCAAGCACATTGCCATTGGGTGTTCTGGAAACCACTTCTTGGCAGTTAGGTGGTGCGGTGTTTAGAGGAGCAGACTTAAAGTCAGGAAGATTCACCTTCCTGAGTTTAAATCTGGCCTCAGACACTTATTAGCTTTGTGACATTGGGCAAGTAAGTTAACCCTATTTGCCTCAGATCCTCATCTCTGAAATGAGCTGGAAAAGGACATGGCAAACCACTCCAGTACTTTTGCCAAGAAAACCCCAAGTGAGATCACAAAGAGTCAGACACCACTGAAATAGATGAACAGCAATAACAATAACAATCTATATTTTCCACCAGTCACAGCAACCCCATGACCTTATATCTTAAGACACCTCATCCCCCCAATCTAGTGATAGATTTGTTTGTATGAGAGGATGAGTAAATCAATTCTCATCTCAGGACAAAACAGGATGCCATGAAAAGAACAGTGGATTTAGAGAACTTGGGTTCATATCTCAACTCTCCCATTTACTACCAACATGACTCTAGACAAGAATCTGACATTTCTTGGCACCCCAGTTTTTTTCATCTCTAATATGAAAGAGCTAGTTTACTGTAAATATCTCTGGCTTCAAGTCTAGCTTTGAGCCAGCCAGTTCTACATCCCAGAGTGATGAGGGGGGTCATAGAGTAATTGATTGACAGTCTTTTTCTAGGAATAATAACAATTATTTGAATATTGCTCCTAGAGCTAGAGATGGAAAGGGATGGTAGAAAGATGGTGGCATGATAGAAAGCTGGCCAGAGAATAGCTTAGGTCAAAAGTGGGGCAAATACAGTGAACTATCAACTATTAGAAACTTAAGTTCTCAGGGTAGATAAAGAAAGACATGCCTGGGAGGGTGCTAGTTCCAGAGGTGTTTTGTTTCTAAAGTTGCTCCTTTTTATCATTATTTTACCATTAGGATAATGATATTGACAGGTGAATGCCTATCTAGCATACTGCCAAGCCCTTGATTTTGCTGGTTCTTCCAGAGGGAACACAGGGGATGAAGGAGGAATGAGCTTCATTGGGTGATAAGGGATTCCTACGGCTACCCTGGTCATGCTAGGGCCAGGGTTGAGTTGGAGTGCTGTTTTTACTGACAAATGAGATGATGCTGACTTGACAAGAGAAACACAGAAACACCTAGCCTTTATAACCTGATGCTTTTTAGACCAGTCATGGAGCTATCTGGGGAGACTATTAGAGACCTGGCCTTTCATATGAACTCCCTAGAATCAAAGCCATTAATAGGAAATGTAGCATAGGGGCAAATTCAGTTGAATGAATTTAAACTAGGTTATAAGCTTCTTGAGAACAAGGACTGTTTCATCATTGTCTTTTTATTTTAGCACAATTCTGGGTATGTAATTAGCATTTAATAATACCTGTTAGATTTATTTGAATTGAGTAAGAATGATTATTTTGATAGTGCAGAGGATAGTCTAAACATGAGGTCATTTGCATTAGGAAGTAGGCAGCAAGTTACCTAGAGTTCTTCCTTATTTATCTGGAGAATTTGAAGGGAAGTTGGCGCCAGGAAAGTGGACTATGTGGATGGTTTCCAGGGGATGGGTGTTTGCACCATATGGCAGAATGGATCACTGGAGGACTATGATGTAAGGCGTGGTGTTGGTAATTATAGTGGGGAGAAAGGACAACTCCCTTGATGTTTGTTCCTTGGAGGCACAGCCTTATTTGCTCTGCCCTAGTTATGGTTCTTGGTAGAAATAGCTAAGGAACAATAACTATGACTAGTGATATGTTAAAATTCATAGTAGCTTCTCAGAAATAGTGCTTAGGGATAATATTCGCAGAGTACCCTCTTAACCATGACATCACAGGAAAGCAATGGATACCTACAGAATTCTAGTACCACTTTGTAAAGTCTTTATTTTAGCATTTCTTAGCTATATAATTTTGGACCTGTGAAGGACATAAGAGTTTATCTAGTCTAATGCTACGATATCAAATAGATGTACAAACTGAGATAGCATGGTAGAGTTGGGAAAAAATGGTCTTGGTATCAGAAGGAATTTCATTTGATTGTTGGCTGCAACATTTATTAGCCATGTGACCCCATACATTTTTTGAGCATCTCTGAACCTCAGTTTCCTCATCTGTAAATTTAGATATGTGTTAATTTATTTACTGCTTATTTCACAGAATTTCTACAAATATGTAAAGGAATTTGTCAACCTTAAATCAAAATGTTAGATAAATGAGAGTTATCATTAAACTACATCCCCTTCAGGTCACAGAGAGTCATGGTGGAAGCAAGGAAAACAATTTTCCTGATTCTCAATCCTATTCTCCTGATCAAGGTCTCTAAATTTTTTTGATTGTGCACCATTATCAATATTAAAACAATTTTTTCTGAATTTACACCTAACATATAAATATTTATTTATTATAAATATATTTATAAAGTATATATATGTATATATCTATATCTATACATACATAATAGATATAGATAGATATCGATATCGATATAGATATATAGATATACATGACCATACTGAGTAGTAACATGATGTCTTGGATAGAAAACTGGTCTTCAAGTTAGGAAGAGCTGGGTTCAATTTCTGTGTCTGCCACATAGTAGCCGTTTGACCCTAAGAAAGTCACTTAACCTCCTGGAACACAAGAAAACTTGATAGATCACTAGATCTCAAATGTTTTGGTTTTAGGGCCCCTTCAAAATCTTAAAAAATATTGGTGACATTCCCTCCTTCCCAACCCAGTCCAAAGACTTGTTTATGTGAGATATATTTCTCACTTTTCATTTCAGAAATTAAAGTATCTCAATATTATAATGGAAAAAACTTTGACCTTACAGACTCAGAAAAGATTACAAGAATCTGTAAGGATCCCCAGACTATAAATGGAAAACCACTGTCCTAGAGTAGACTATAAGTTTCCAAGAAGGTGCCACTTTGCATCAGTAGAAGAAATTCCTTATTAGTTCTTACTTTGATGAAATCACAGATCTAGGACAAAACCAACCAAACAAAAAAGCAAAACAAATTCCCAGACAACTTATAAATAACTATTAATATTACAAACTCAAACAAAAAATGAAAAATATGAGATAAAAATGAAACAGCATTTGATCATAGAGTCATTAGGGAGTGATCTGGTGAGAACTGCTCTTTAGGCATGATCAGTTTGGGAGTTTTGTGGGAGATGGATTAGAGAGGGAATATGCTAGAGGTCAGGAAAGCAATCAAAAAGTTGTTTCTATAGTCCAGAATGGGGTGAGGAGAGCCTGAACTAAAAGTGGGCTATATGAATAGACATGAAGAGATAGAGATGAGAGAATTTGTGGATACAGAAACAACATTTGATAATTGAATGGATATGTAGGGTGACTGAATGTGAGCAACCAAAGATGACACTGAGATTGTGAAATTGGGTGCTAGAAAGAGTGTTGTGTCCTTGATAGAAATAGGGAAGTCTGAAAGAAGGGCAGATTTGGAGAAAAAGATAATGTAATGAGATCTGAGATGCAGAGAAAAGGAAGAGAAAAGGGTAGAGTCCTTACTCATTGGTCACATAGAGGCAGAATTGTAAAGCCAATCATGGAAGCTCTCCTGAGGACTTCTTCTGTGAATAACTTTAAGGATCTAATCACATAGTATAATCCAACTCTCTATTCAGCAAGAAACTAAAGCATAACATTCACGACAACACAACATAATGACTTAATACTAAGGTGACCACATAGTCTTAAACAAAACATACCATTCAGTATATCTTATAGTCATCTTTCAGGAGTAGCAGAAAATACAAACACCATCCACCCCTACATCACAGTAAGTTACAATCTCCTCATTCAACACAGAGTATTCAAAGTTGAGGCTGGCTCCCAAACTCCATGGCTCCTCCTCCACAGGCTGACTGACCGCAACTCTTGCCTGGATTCACACATAGGCAACTCTGCTCCTGTTCCATATCTCAGCTCACAGGGACTGCTCTACTCCAAGCTCTTCACAGTTTTCATTTCTGGGAAAACAAATTTTAACAGGGCTACAACAATATTTACACATATTACCAACACTATCATCTCAATTCACTTTCTGTCTGAGAAATCAACACAGTTCAACGCACAGGGATTCTGTCTGAGGAATCAACACAGAACAACAAACAGGACTTCTGTTTGAGAAAGTAACACAGATCAATAGACAGAGAGCTAACATCACAAACATTCTCTCAGTTCTTCCTGCTCCTAGCTCTGTTAGCACCCTTACCCACTCTTTCCTGTTCCACCCTTTTTGCAAGCTCCTACCACAGTGGGCTCCCATGTGATTATATTCAGCCTATCAAGGGGCAGGGGAAATCTTACAATTCCCTTAGGCCTATTAGGAGCAGGGAAGATCTTCAAACTCCCTCAGGCCTACTAAGGGCAATGCAGTGCATACTGTTTCAAATCAAAGGCTCTTTATACAATGAAAGGTGAGGGTCAAAGGCTCTTGATTAACTAAAACTCAATCCAGAAAAACAGCAAAAAATTCCATTTTGCATTACAAGAATCTGCCCTCCTCAAGAGCCAATTTCTACTATAATCACAATGTGGTCTAGGGGTGAGAGTGGGGTGTATGTGTTAGAACTTTTTTTTTAACATTTTTCAATGAGATAAAATTTGGAAAGCACATAGCAGAGTGTACAGCACATAGTAGGTGCTATATAAATGCTTGTTCTATTTCTTTCACCCTTCCCAATAGTACTTGTACATCTGTAACTGATAATAATTTAGTCATAACTGCCCTGAGAGAGATCTACATACAACTCAAAAGGGAAGATCTTGGTTAAGAGTGTTCACAATAGAGGAAGGGGGTACAGTGGAAGAATACTAGGGGATAAAGGGAGGTGTGGTTGTTTTGGAGACATGCCCCAGTCATGATGAGGGTGAGATAAGAGCCACCTTCCTACTTTCCAATTAGTTGATCATACACCCCTCTCTACTTACCCCAGAATCCCCTGTTCCCCTCTTTGGAGAATTAAAAAAAAAACAGTTTTAGAACTATGCATATATATATACATGCACACGTACATATATACATATATACACACATACATACATATATATGTACACACACACACACACACACACACACACACACACATATATATATATATATATATATATATATAGGGGAGGGGGAAAGGCAGAGCAATTGGGGTTTAGTGATTTGCCCAAGGTCACATGGATAGTAAGTATTAAGTGTCTGAGGCCAGATTTGAACTCAGGTCCTCCTGACTATAGGGCCAATGCTCTATTCACTGTGCCACCTAGCTGCCCCTATCACTGTATTTTAATATGATTGGCTACTTTTGTAATCCTATGCATTTTATTTTAGGCATTTAAAAATATGCTGAAAAGGGCTCCAAAGGTTTTACCAAAGGAGTCCACAATCCAAAAAATGGCAAGAATTCCTGCTTTAGAGGAAGGATATCATAGTTGTCCATTTGTTTATCCCAGCTACTTTACTGACAGGCTTTATTTTTTCCTCCTTATTTATAAACTGCTGGTAGAGTATATTAGAGCCACTGAACAAACTGACCACAGTATCTTCATCAAAGAGAATTCTAGAAGTCACAGGCTTTTATTGGGGCTGGGAAGGCAGAGACTTGCTTATTTTCTTTCCTTTTCATTTTGAAAAGAGTTATCTTAGGTAAGGTTTCATTCTTCTTATTTTTAATTGTTCTGAAATCTCAAGACATCCTCCGGAACAATGACTCATTCTTCCTTGCTCTGTTTTCTCAAAGAGAGTGGATTTAACCTCGAGATGTCAATCGTCCTTGGAACCACTCCATCCTTACAGAAGCAGGACAGAGCATATTATCAATAATAATACTATCCTGGATCGCTATTGACAAGACACCTAGCAGGTACTATAAAAGAGGCTCAAAAATGTGACATGAATTGTTCTCCTATGTTACCTCTTCCCATTTCTCATGGGAAAGGAAGGACAATCTAGTCAAATTTTGATCAGTACAACTGGGGGCTTTTCAGACATAGATGGAGCCAAATCGGGAGTGTTTCTTTCTTTCTTTAAAAAATGTTTAATAGATACTTAAAAATTAGCCATTTAGGGGACAGCGAGGTGGTGCAGTGAATACAACACAGGCCCTGGAATCAGGAGGACCTGAGTTCAAATCCATCCTCAGAAACTTGACACTTACTAGCTGTGTGACCTTGGGTAAATCATGTAACCCCGATTGCCTTGTTTCTCCTATTAAAAAAAATTAGTCATTTTATAGATGTGTTCACCCCACATTGAACCCTCCTTTCTCACAAAGAAAAATAGTTAAGTAAAACAAACCAATAAAGTTTCTGAATCAGATGACATATTCCACTTTACCAAGAGAAGGGAACTGTGTTTCGTAATTTGTTTTTTGTTATCATGATGGGTGATTGCAACTAACTGTAATTAATCTTCCTTTTGGTATTATTTCAATTTACATTAGTCTAGTCATTGTTTATTTTGTTCCCCACCAGAACCTTTTTTTCAAGATGGATTAACTAATAAAGCATAATGGTTTAACTAGTATTGAGGAGGAAAGGAACAAGGGAAGAAACAGATTAGAGGTACGAGACCGTCAAGAACACATTCAGCTGCAGGGGTCTTTGAAGGGAAAGGAATCATCTGATCATAGATGTCGAGCTGGCAGGGGCGTCAGAAACCATATAGCTCCCTCCTTCATCTTCAAGATGAGGAAACTCAGACTCAAGTAGGTTCAGTGACTTGCCCTAGGACATAACAGACATTTCCATAGTGCTTTCAAACTTTGCTTTAACAACTATAATCTCATTTGATTCTCCTGAAAACCAAGTAAAATAGGTGCTATTATTGTTCCCATTTTATAGATGAGAAAATGGAGGTAGACAGATTAGGTCACATACCAAAGTAATAAATTTAGTAAGTGTCATAGGTAAAATTTGAATATACGTTTTTGACTCCATATCTAGCACTCTTTCTACTGTACCATAGAAATGGGCTCGATAGACTTAGATGGATTTAGACATTCAAGTGGATAGCTTTAAAGAGGTATATGAATTAGTACCTGTTGCCTCCAAGTCAAGGTCATAGGTACTTCTTTCTTTTTAAATTTTATTTATTTTAGTTTTTAACATTCTTTCCACAAGATTTTGAGTTCCAAAATTTCTCCCCATCTCTCTCTTACCCCACCCCAAGATGGCAAACATACTTATTACCCCTTCTCCCAGTCTGCCCTTTGTATCATCCTTATCACCTTTCCCCTTATTTTCTTGTAGGGCAAGATGGATTTCTGCTTTTTTTTTTTTTTTTTTTGGAGGGGGAAGGGTAGGGCAGTTGGGTTTAAGTGACTTGCCCAAGGTCACATGGCTAGTTTTTTTGTATGTGTGTTAAATGTCTGAGGCCAGATTTGAACTCAGGTCCTCCTGACTCCTGGGCTGGTGCCTACTCACTGCGCCACTTAGCCGCCCCAGAAAAATGGATTTCTATTCCCTAGTGCCTGTATATCTTATTTCATGGTTGCATGTAGAAACAATTTTTTTTAACATTTGTTTTTAAAATTTTGAGTTCCAGATTCTCTCTCTTCTCACCCACCTTCATTGAGAAGCCAAGCAATTGAATATAGGTTACACATGTGTAATTATGCAAAACATTTCCATATTAGTTATATTGTGAAAGACTAACTATATTTCCCTCCATCCTATCCCACCCTCCATTTATTCTATTTTCTTCTTTGATCCTGTCCCTTTTCAAAAAGGTTTGCTTCTGACTACCCCCTCCCCTTATCTACCCTCCCTTCTATTATCTCTTGCTAAAGGAGAAAAAAGAGAAGGTATCTTATACCCTTCCCCCCTATTTTCCTGCAGGGTAAGATACTTAATTGAGGGTATGTGTTATTCCCTCCGTAAGCCAAATCCAATGAGAGTAAGTTTGACTCATTCTCTTTCACCTCCCTGTTCTTTCCCTCCATTGTAACAGCTTTCTCCTCACTCTTTTATGTGAGAAATTTACCCAATTCTATCTCTCCCTTTCTCCTTCTCCTAATATATTCCTCTTTCACCTCTTAATTTTATTTTTTAGATATCATCCCTTCACATTCAACTTACCTGTGCCCTCTATGTATTCATATACACAGAAATATACATACATACATATACACATATGTGTGTATTTATATCCATATCTATCTATATCTATTTATATCTACCTACCTACCTATCTATCTATCTATCTATCTATCTATCTATCTATCTATCTATCTCCTTCAACCATCCTAATACTGAGAAAAGTCTCATGAGTTACAAATATTGTCTTTCCATGTAAGCATATAAACAGATCAACTTTAATAAGTTCCTTATGATTTCTCTTTTCTGTTTATTTTTTCACACTTCTCTTGATTCTTGTATTTTAAAGCTCCTTTGACTTCTAGAATATCATATTCCAAGCTCTTTGATCCCTTAATGTAGAAGCTGCTAGATTTTGTTATCCTGATTGTGTTTCCACAATACTCAAACTGTTTATTCCTGACTACCTATAATATTTTCTTCTTAACCTGGGAACTCTGGATTTTGGCTTTAATATTCCTGGGAATTTTCTTTTTGGGATCTTTCTTAAGAGGTGAGCAGTGGATTCATTTGATTTCTATTTTGCCCTCTGGTTCTAGAATCTCAGGGCAGTTTTCCTTGATAATTTCTTGAAAAATGATGTCTATGCTCTTTTTTTGATCATGGTTTTCAGGTAGTCCAATAATTTAAAAATTATCTCTCCTGGATCTATTTTTTCAGGTCAGTTGTTTTTACAACGAGGTAGTTCAAATTGTCTTCTATTTTTTCATTCTTTTGGATCTGTTTTATAATATCATGATTTCTCATAAATTCATTGGCTTCCATTTTCTCCATTCTAATTCTGAAGAAATTATTTTCTTCAGTGAGCTTTTGAACTTCCTTTCATTTGGCTGAATCTGCTTTTTAAAGCATTCTTCTCCTCATTGGCTTTTTGGACCTCTTTTGCCATTTGAGTTAGTCTTTTTTTAAGGTTTTATTTTCTTCATTATTTTTGGGTCTCCTTTAGCAAGCTTTTTTTTCTTTTTTCTTTTTTCTCCTTTAGCAAGTCTCATTTTTCATGATTTTCTTGCATCACTCTCATTTCTCTTCCCAATTTTTCTTCTACCTCTCTTACTTGATTTTCAAAATCCTTCTTGAGCTCCTCCATGGCCTGAGAGCAATTCATATTTTTCTTGGAGCCTTCTGATGCAGGAATTTTGACTTTGTTGTCTTCTTTGGTTTTATGTTTTGATCTTCATCACTAAAGAATAATTGTATAGTATGATTTCTCTTCCTCTGTTTGCTCATTTTCCCAGACAGTTACTTGACCCTTGAGATCCTTGCCAGAATTCTGCTTCCATAGTGGAAAGTGCTGTGTCCCAAATTTCTGGGGTTTTGTTCAGCTGTTCTCAGAGCTACTTCTAGGTACCTGCCTCAGAACTGTGAGGAGGACTCCCTCTCCACAGCTGCCACAAGCTCCACCATGCCAGAGCTCCTCCTCAGCCCAGGACTGTGGCCCAAGATTTCATGCAGCCTAGATTCACAAGAAAATCCTGCCTCGGCACCAGCAAAGAGATTCCTGAAATCGCCCTCTGATCAACTGCTTGGTCCCCCAACTGTAGCTCTGGAAGCAACCACCCTGCTGCTGCAGCCATCACCACCTCTACTGTCTCAGGGACAGAAGCTAGCCAATGTTCCTCTCTCACCCAGGTACAACAGAGTTTCCCCACTGACCATTTACTTTCTCTTTGGGTTGAGAAGTCTGGAAACTGCCACAGCTGCCAGTGATTCATTCCCCTGAGGTCTGCTCTGCCTGGTCTGTGCCATTGATCTGTGCTGGTATGGCCCATGTGGCACTGTCTTCCTTTCCCAGTCTAGAGCAACAGACCCTTCCTCTTGGCTCGCCAGGCTGACTTCAACTGGAGATGTATTTCATTCTGTCTTTTTGTGGGATCTGTAGCTCTAAAATTTGTTTAGAGTCACTTTTTACAGGCATTGGAGTTGGTTAGGGCATATGCTCAAGCAAGTTCCTGCTTTTATTCTGCCATCTTGGGTCCACCACCCCCCCCATTGGTACTTCTGATAAGATGACAAATTGCTTTTGGATATTGACACTTTCCCTATTGGGTGACAAATGTTCCCTACTGAGGAACTAATAAGAATGGAGAAGTTTTGAAGGATTGGAGGTGGGGACAAAGAAGGTAATAGTCTTATTAAGGATGTCATTATAACACTAAGAACTTCTGTACTTATGACTTCTCTGAGTCAATCTCTTCTTGTAAAGTAAAGAATGAAGGCAATTATACAAGTATTAAGAGTCAGTGTTACATAGTGAATAATGGGCTTGGCTTGGAGTTAGGAAGACCTGGGTTCATATCCTGCCTCTGACATGTAATAGCTGTGGAACATGGATAGGTCATTAAAACTCCATGTGTATCATTCAACTCCCTAGACTTTTCTAGGTCATGATCTATATTGGTTGAAGGAATAACGATGTTGATAAAATCACAGTTCCTTTGTGCATTCCTGCAGGCAATTAAAATACTAATTCTAATAGCTAGTTTTTACATAGTACTTTTAGGAGAAGTTGCAAAGTGTTTTACAAATATGATCTCATTTCCCTTAAGTATTATCTCATTATCCTCACAATAGCCCAGGAAGATAGGTGCTATTATCATTTCCATTTTACAGTTCAGGAAACTGAGACATACAGAAGTCAAATGACTTACGTAGAATCCCATGATTAGTTAAGTGTCTGAGGATGGATTTGAACTCAGATCTTCCTGAGTTCAGGTCCAGAATTCTATATACTGCACTCCCTAACTGCCTCTGTCCAAATGATCTTTCCTTTGTGAAAGCTCTATTATGAGCTTTTGTTTGTCTTGTGAACTTGTTATATTCTATTTTGTGTTATAGACATTAACTGTATGTCTTCTCTTTTTCTTGAGGTTTGGGTCTCATATCTTTGTATATATATATATATATATACACACACACCAAGGTATGCTACAGTTTTTACATAGTCTTTATTTACTATATAGCAACACATAGGTTGATTCTGCATTTGTTCACAGTAGAATTCTGAGGTTATTTCTGGGTAAAAGGGATATCATATGGACTTGGAGAAAGGGAGACAGATGCCAGGCTAGGTGGGACATGGGACCAGGAAGTGGTTTGTGCATCTGCATGGTACCTACAGGCAACAACAGCCACTGAGAAGTCATTACCTGTGAGAGATGCTGAAGAGGTGATGGTCATTCTGGGATTTAACTCATCGACTTTACCTTTTGTTGTACCACAGAGAAGCAACAGAGACCTCTCTCCTTGTTAGTACTATTACTGATGGAGACTCTATGAAAATTTATAGAAGGTCGGACAACCAGAAAGGATAGCTGCTTAACCTCATTCAGAAAGTAGAGGAGAATTTCTTTGATTATTAAGGATCTCAAGTATAGGCCTTTCTTTCATTGGGTCATAACATATTATATTCAATGACTTGTTAGTCTGAAGGCTTGCAGGAGAATTAAGGGACTTTTAAGAGTACAAAATGAGCCAGATACTGAAATCATCAGGTCTTTCTTTGGTAGGAGCATGTATTGCCAGTGCAATATTCACAGCACTGACATCCACTGTAAATATGCCAGCATAGTGCTCAATTGCAAAATATAATACACTCTCCATATAGAAGACAGAAGCAAAATGTTTTTTTCTGACACCAGAAAACTGAATTTCAAAACCAGTAAACAGATTCCATCATAGTAGCAAAGAAGATAATAAGCCATAACAGCACAGAGTGCCACAGCATCCTTTAGCCTTCCCCAAAACCCACATTTACTCACAAGCCTAACAGTCTCCCTCAGGGTGCATCCTCTCCTCCCTCCAGTCTCTAACTCTATGACTTCCAGCTTCCTGTGGGCTCTCCTTCCCTTCAGCAAACTCCTCCCACTACAGGCTCCCAGTGAGTACATTCAGCCAATCAGGGGGCAGAGTTTATCTTCACAGCAGGGAAGCTTCCTGTGAGTTCTGCTCCACCATTCAGCAAACTCTTCCCACCATAGGCTCCATGTGACTACATTCAGCCTATTAGGGGGCAGGGTATAATCTTCAAAGCAGGGAAGGTCTTCAATTTCCCTTAGGCTTATTAAGGGGCAGGGAGTATCTTCAAATTACCATTACCATTACAGGGCATGAACCAGAGAGACTTTGTGAGAGAGCCTCCTCCCTTCCTAATTATATCCAAGGCCATTATGTCAGAGAGAAGGGTATAAATTGACACACTGGTTACAGATAGCTAAGGTTTTAGTCTCTTTTGGCTCAGTTATCTGAATATTTTTGCAGACACTATTTTTTTTCTTGACTTTTATTATGTAGACAGTTGCTTCAATATGCAGGATTTTTTTTTTACCTTTCCAAACAGAAGCAAATGGTCCAATAAAGTCTATGTTTCCTCAATGCTGTTATTGACACCAAAATATCTTAGCAAAATAATCCCTAAGTCTGAAGAACCTAGGAGGTTAAACACACACACACACACACACACACACACACACACACACACACACCTCAGAAACTAAGATGAGTCTTTCCTGTCCTTCTTATACCTTCCTCCTAGCCATGGAGTTTTCCATCCAGTGACATTGGCCTCTTTTCTATTCAGTGAATAAGACAATCCATCCATCTTTTGGTTCCAGGAATTTTCTCTGGCTGTTGCCCATGCCTAGAATGCTTTCCCTTCTCATCTCTGTATCTTGGCTTACCTAGCTTCCTTTAAATATCAGCTAAAATTCCCCCATCTACAAGAAGGCTTTCTCAACCCCTCTTAATTCTAGTGCCTTCTCTATTGATTATATTTTATTTGTGATGAGTGTGGTTTGCTTGTTCATAAATTTGCTTGCTGTCTCACCCATTAGATTGGGAGCTCCTTGAGGGCAGGAACTATCTTTGTCCTCTTTTTGTATCCCTAATGCTTAGCATAGTGACCGGCACATAATAGGTACTTAATAAATTTTTATTGACTGACTGATAATGGTCAAAAATTTGATTCCATTTAACAAGCAGTTATTAAGTCCCTATTGTGTGCAAGGAAGGTACTCTGCTATGCACTGGATAGAAAGTTAAAAATGAAAGTCTCTGATCTCATGGGGCTTAATATTGGGAGAGGTGAAAGGGTCAACATAAACATAAATTCAGATAAATGAAGAAAAATGTGTGTATTTATGCATAATTTTTGTGTATTTATTCATGGAGTGAGAGGGTACTATAAATGGAGGAGGAGGGGGAATAAAGGAAGACTTTATATAGAAAGTGGCTCCCCACTTGATCTTTTAAATTGGAGTGACATAGGGCAATGGAATAGAAATATTCTTTTTTTTCAGTTGACCTAAGCTTTTTATTTAATATTACAAAACACATTTAGTCAAACAGACCAAAGCCCATATCATCATCGGGCTCCTTGGATTCTTTTTTTGCTTCCTCTTTCTTCTCCTCAGCTGGGGAATATGAATATTCTTTACCTAGGATGTATCTAAATTACCCAAAACCCGTCTCATATCCAAAATAAATAAAAATTTAGAAATTCCTTGACAGTAAGCTTTTTGGTAAGTTATTATACACAACTGCCACACACCATAGAAATGTTTAAATAAGTATTTCTGGGATATCTTAAAGATATTTCTTTCTTGCAACATTTTTCCTTGTTCTTTATTTCTATAGTATTGGTCTCCAGAGTGCTTCTTATTCTATATAGGATGGGGGAAGGGAGGGCAGAAGTAGAAACTGAGGAACTGCAGAAATCAATTACGTAGAGAGAGAAATACTTCAGGCTCTTCGTAGGTTCACTAAGTCCTAGAAACACGGTCCAAGAACCACTAAGTAGAAAGAGCTTAACTCTTCCTGGAAATATTGCAAATAAGATCCAACCTACAAAGGTCTTCCTGATGCAGTGGGAGTCAGCTGATGGCACAAAGAAGCACAGATTACTTAATGCTATTACTTGTTTTTAAAAAGTACAGTATATATCTATATTCTGCTTTAAGCGCCATCTAATGGTAACAATGCAAATTGCAGGCTTCTTTGCTTGCTGAACCTGCAAAGGGTTTTTTATCCCACATTCATTCAGACCAGAAGAAAACCATAGACCTTAACAGCTCAAAAACCAGGCTCCGACTTTCCCCCTCCCCCTTCAAACCAAGGCAATAGCTTGAGGGAATCAATTTTCAGTTTTATAGTGTAACATAGTCCCCCAATACTCAGGATATTATGATTTCACCATGCAAATGAATTCTACTACAAAGTAACCATTCATGGATGCAGTGTGCCTAACACCAAAGATTTGCTGAAAAGAAATGCAGAAAGTTTAAATTTTCCTTCTTTTAAGCAATTATTCATTTGCAAGTTAGCCCAATGTGGTTTGTCCTTGTCCTTTCTGTGCCCCAGGTAGGCACCGTTAGAACTGGGTTTTCAAGGTGTTTACCTTTGTCAAGACAGACTTGTTCTTATGAATTCCATGTCAAATTTTTCATAAACTGAGTTGTCAAAAACAAATTATAGTAATAAGCTTTTCAGTTACTGGAATCACTCAGGGTAGATTTGTCTGAGGAATAATATTCTTATTGTTGTAGCCATGTTTGTTTTTCATTTGGGTCATTTGAGGAGTTGGGGACCCAAATGACAAAGATAATTTCTCAGTCTCTCATTTTTTTTCTGTCCCAGAAGTCCTGACTCCCATATGTGATTTATCTATGGTCAAGTTTGGTATGTTTGCTTTCCCAGAACTGATGGCAATTCTGCGATGTGGTCATACTACAGTTTCTATTGCCCCTCTGCCCTTGAGTTTATAGACAAGCAAACAGAACGAATGAGTAGACTTTAGAGACTGAATGTTTTTGCAGGTGATTATCTGCATACCTCTTACATGCATTGGCCTAATGGGGGAGAGGTAGCTTCCAGCTGCTAAATGCTGAGGGAAAGAGATATTGAATATCAATGAATTCAGTTGCACGAAGCTATAAAGCATTCCTAAAAATGTTTTTAATGAAAGGATTTTATAGATTTTAAATTCTTTCTCATCCCTTCTTTTCTCCTTCCTTCTCTCCTTTCCTCCATCCTTCTTTCTTCCTCCCTCTTTCCTTTGTTCCTTCCCTTTCCTTCCTTTTTTTCCTTCCTCTCTCTTTCCCTCCCTCCCTCTTTCTCACTCTCTCTCTCTTTCTTTCTTCTTCCTTCCTTTCTTTCTTTCTTTCTTTCTTTCTTTCTTTCTTTCTTTCTTTCTTTCTTTCTTCTTTCTCTCTCTCTCTCTCTCTCTCTCTTTCTTTCTTTCTTCCTTCCTTCCTTTCTCTCTCTCTCTTTCTTCCTTCTTTCCTTTCTTTGTTTTCAATTTGCCAGCAGATTAGCTGCTTTAAAGTTCACATCTTCAGATAGTCCCTAGATTTTGGGGTGCTGGCAGTGGTGGTAGTGAGAGTGGTGAGTGGTAAAGTTTTATCCCGTCATAAAATAACAGAACTGCAAGAGGCTAGGATTTCAACAATTTCAACTTCTTGTCTTTAGGTAGGTGAATGCCTAAACCATTCATGGCAGGTGATCCCTAAAGAGTTTCCATTCCAAAGACCCTGGGATCCTATGAGCCTCTGCACATGTCTGTCTACTTTCTCATTAAGATTTAGAGAGATGTAAATTTCAGTCACTCTCATTCGAAGCTATAACTAAGGCAGTGAAAGTCAGGCTTTGTTCCAGGAGACTGAATTTAAAAAGTGCACTATAACAGTAATATTGTAATGATGACCAACTGTGAAAGACTTAGCTACTCTGACCAAAACAATGATCTGAGATAATCTCAGAGGATTTAAAAGGAAATTTTTTATTCATCTTCAGAGAAAGAATTGATGAGCTTAGAGTGTAGATTGAAGTATAATTTTTACTTTGATTTCCTTGATTTGTTTTTATAACATGACTAATATGGAAATATATTTTACATGATTTTACATGTATTATTTATATATTGCTTGCCTTCTTAATGGGTGGGAGAGGGGTAAGAAAGAGGAAGAGAATTTGGAACTTAAGATTTTTTAAAGTTAAACAATAAATTATATATGTATATGACATATACACATGTACATATATACTTACACACACACACAAACACACACATATATAGGTTCACTGATAACACTTGCAATCCTTCTGTGACATAGAAACATCAGAGCTTAGAACTTTATAAGCAACGATATTGAGTTAAAAGAGAAAGTTCCCCAGCTGTAGTCTGGAATAAGTTGTTCTTTGATCTGGTCCTACTCCCTCATCTATTCCTACTCCTCCCATCCCAGTGTTGGTCTCCTTAGCAGCACCCTGGAGCTGGTAGTATCCTAGGGACTCTACTCTCACCCTGTAAAGCTCTTCCACCAACCCTGAACTGAAGGTATTATTACTTCACACAAGTACAAAGATGCTTAGTTATAGTTCTTCATTTGATAGTGTGAGTTAAGAACTTGAAGATTGAAAAGAAAATAAATTTATAATTTATCAGAAGTTCTCATTCTATAGAGTCTCATCTCAAGTTGAATTGACTCGACATGAGGAAAGAGACAACTATTTGATGTCTGTATCCTTCAAACTCAATGAAAGAGTTTCTGTGGGTTATAACAAAAGAGGGAGAGGAATAAACATTTATATAGTGCCTACTAGGAACTGTGCTAAGTGCTTTGCAAATTTTATCTCATTTGATTCTCACAACAATCCTTTAATGCTATTATAATCCTCATTTAACAGTTGAGGAAACTGAGGCAGACAGAAGTAAGTGACTTGCCCAGAGTTATGTAGCTAGAGTGTGAGGACTTATTTGAACTCAGGTCTTCCTGATTCCATGACAATGCTCTACACACTGTATCACCTAGCTGCCTCTAAAACATCTCCCACATGCTATCATGGGAAGAGTACAGCAGTGGCTAACCTGATCTTCAGGGTAGCCCTTTTTGTCCAGTATATTTGGGTCATTTCATGGTAGAATTGTCCTTTGGAGACTGTAGAATGAGAGATACACATGCTTAAGAAGCTTTCATTGTTTCATAGAGCTGAAAGTGATTTCAGAAGTCATTTTACAGAGAAGGAAGTTGAGTCCAGAGAGTTAATGTGACTTGCCTAAGTTATCATTGGTAGTAAGTTGGGGATCTGGGCCTTGAACAAAGGTCTTCTATCTCTGTTGGTGTTTTAATCCACTATACCACATTGTTCCAGTCACGTTCTCAAGTGTGACATCAGCATCCTGGGAGTGCCACTGCAGACAGATATTGAGGTGTTGAATGATTGCATGTGACATTCTTCAACAATTTTTTTTCTTGGGACCTACTGTGTATTATTTTTCCTTTGTACTTTCCATTTATTTTGGGAAATATAAAAGTACGATATAGTCCCTGCTCTAAGGGACTAATAGTCTAGCAGGGGAGATAAGATATAACTATACAAGTGACTGTAATATAAGACAAAATGAGATAAATGCCACAAAAGCAGTATAAGGTCACATAGGGCTTAAGAAGAGGGATTGGTCATGCTTCAGGGGAAGAATCAGATAAAGTTCTTGGAATAGTTCATGGTATCCTTGTGGAAAAGATGGGAAAATGCGGGCTAGACAATGTATAATAAGATAGATTTGGAACTGACTGGCCTGACTTAAAAAGTTTTCATGAAAGATTTAACATCAGCTTGGAAAGAGGTCTCCAGATGAAGGTTTCAGGGATCCTCCCTGTACTATTCAACATTTTTATCAGTGACTTAGATAAAGGAGTGATTGCTTGCTTATTAACTATGAAAATGAAACACAGTATGGCATAGCAATCACACTGGCTGACAGAGTGAGAATTCAAAAAGATCATGATACCCGTGGGTTAAATCTGATAAGATTGAAATTAATAGGGATAAATATAAAGTCTTACACTTGGCTTCAAATTATCTTCACAAGTACAAGATGGTGGACACATGATTGGATAATTCTGAAAAAAATTTAGATGTTTTAGTAGGTTTCAAGTTCAGTATGATGCAACAATATGCTATGGCAGACAAAAAAAAAGTTTAGGTGATCTTAGCCTGCATTGAGAGACACAGTTTCCAAGAATAGGATGTAATAGTGCTATAGCTCTAGATCTTATTCAGACCATATCTGGACTGCAACACTGGGAACCCAGAGTTCAGGAGGGATACTGATAGAATGGCAAACATTCAACAAAGGCAGCCACGATATTGAAAGACACTGATTCTGTTCCATGTGAAAAATTGTTGAAAGAACGAGGGATGCTTAGCCTAGAGAAGAAAAGCCTTGGAGTACATGATAACTGTCTTTCAGTATTTGAAAGGCGGTCATGTGGAAGGAAGATTATTAGACTTATTTGATTTGATCCTAGAGGACAGAACCAGGAACAATGGGTGAAAGCTATAAAGAATATAACTGAAGTTTGGTGTCAGGAAAAAAAATAGCAACAATTAGAACTGTACAAAAGTGCATTGGGCTGCTTTCAGGGGCATTGGATTATACCTTATTGGAGGTTTTAAAACAGAAACTACATGACCACTTATGAGGAATTTTGGAACTTGGATTCTTATTCAGGCATGGGTTAGACTAAGTGACGGATGAAACTTAAAA
>WOXC01010085.1:0-176610 GCA_011680675.1 Gymnobelideus leadbeateri | reverse complement strand
TTTATTTTTTTTTTATTTTTTTTTTTTAAAGCAATTGGGGTTAAGTAACTTGCTCAAGGTTACACGGCTAGTCATTTTGATTTATGCGTGGGTGCTCATTTTCTGAGGCCGGATCTGATCTCGGGTCATCCAAACTCCGAGGCCGGCGCTCTTACTCACTGCGCCACCTAGCCGCCCCTTTAGGGCAATTGGGGTTAAGTAACTTGCCCAAGGTCACACGGCTAGGTTTTTGTTTGTGCGGATTAAGTGTCGGAGGCCGGCTCCGAACTCAGGTCCTTCTGACTCCAGGGCCGGCGCTCTATTCACTGCTCCACCTAGCCGCCCCAACCATCCCTTGCTTTTTGTAGGCATTCAGATCCTTGGCTGTAAGGAAAACATTAAAGTGTTCATTGAAGGAGAGTACTGGGTGATCTGCAATTCTTTTTAAGAATTTATCCAAAGCTTTTCTTCTAGTCTCAACAAACTCTTCAGAAAATCGATCCACAACTCCTTTTACCACAAATTTCTCCGGAAGAGGGGGAATGAGATGGGTAGGCTGGGATTCTTCCAGCTTGTTCCTCAGCCAGTCGAAATCCTGGTATCTTCGACGAACTGAATATTCTGGCAAGTCAAATTCTATGCGACTGGTCTTGGTAGTGACCCTATACGTGATGTAGGTTTCCATCGTTTCTTGGGGTCATCAACGGTGACAAATAGGTCTCTGGTCTCGCCATCAAGATCATCATCCAACTGAAGTCTGTTGAGAAGTGAAGGCGAAGAGGCTGGGCTGGAAGTACCTGCAGGAGTTCCACCATTAGGCAAACTGAGGTCCTTGTCGCCGAGGCTGCGGGGCAGCTGCAGGTCCGGGCTGGGGGTGAGCTCACCGCCCGCCACATCCTCTCTGCTTGGGCCGGCCAGAGGGTGCAGCATGTCCTGCAGGGACTTGGGCCCAGAGGAGGGCAGGGTTTTGGGGGTACCGATGCCTCCGGTCGACACGGCTGAGTGTGGCCGGCCCTGGAAACGCTGCAGCTGTAGCAGCCGCCGCCACCACCACCTCCCCCGCCCCCGTCGGGGGGAGGGTAGGGGACTCTCCCGCTTCGGGTGAGAGGCCGCAGCGGGTATAAGATATTATTTTCTTCAGTATTTTTGTTGTGTCTGATTTAACAGGCTGTTTACTCCCTTCTCATAATTTTCCTGCACCATTCTCACTTCTCTTCCAAATTTTTCCTCTGCTTCAAAATCCTTCTTGAGCTCCTCCATGGTCTGTTATTAATTCATATTTTTCTTGGAAGCTTTTGATTCAGGAGTTTTGCCTTTGTTGACTTCTTCTGGTTCCATGTTTTGATACTTTTTGTCCCCAAAAAAGGATTCTATGGTCTGATTGTACTTCCTCTGCTTGCTCATCTTGCCAGCCAATTATTTGACTTTTGAGCCCTTTGCCACAGTAGAATTCTGCTTCCAGAGTGGAGAGCTTTGTCCCAAATTGCTGGGATTTTTGCAAATGTTATCAGAGGTCTAAAGAGGGTGCCCTCTCTATAGCCACCACAAGCTCTGGCACACTGGAGTTTCTCACCCCAGGATAACCGCCCAAGACAGTGACCCAGATCCAAGCAGGTCAAAGCAAGAGCAATTACCCTCTGAATAGTCGCTTGCCCCCCTATAGTCTGCAGGCCAGGAGCTCTGGAGGCAGCTGTGTGGCAGCAGCCTCCACCACCTCCACCAGCTACAGCCCCTTCACCACCTCTCACCTCAGGGCCAAGGGCTAGAGGCCATGTCACTCTCTTCAGTCACCCAGTTCCAGCAGAGTTCTCCACTGACCTTTTACTTTGTCTTTGGCATTTAGAGGTTGAGAAGTCTGGAAACCACCACAGTGCTGGTACATCACTCTCCTGAAGTCTACTCTGGCCACTGCTGGTTGGGGCTGCCCTAGGGCCAAAACCACTTATGCTGGGCTGGGCTTGGCTCCTAATGTGCTGTGATAGACCCTTCTTGCCAGCCTTCCAGGCTGCCTTCAGCCGGAGCTTTGTTTATCTCTGTCACTTTGAGGGTTCTGTAGCTTTAAAATTTGTTTAGAGACATTTTTTTACATGTATTGGAGGAGGTAAAAGCTAGAGCCACAGGCAAGTTCTGTTTCTACTCCACCATCTTCTAGTCTTTGGGTTTACCAAACAGTAGGCTACTTTGCTTCTTTTTAAGTTGTGTGCTTGGACTGTTCTAATGATGGAATTTTCTATTTTTTAACCATTCTGATGATTCCTACTTTACAACATAGTTTGAGATTGAGGGCTTCTATGCCTACTTCCTTCCCACATTTTTTTATTATTTCCCTTGATATTCTTCACATTTTGTTCCTTCAGATGGATTTCATTATTATTTACTCAAGCCCTTCAAAATATTCTTTTGGAACTTTGATTGATACAGCACTGAGTAAGTAATTTAATTTAGATCATATTGTCACTTTTATTATATTGGTTTGGCTTACCCATGAGCAATTAATTTTCTTTTTTTTATTTAAGCAAATGCTTTATTAACTCCTGTTTTACATCATTCATTTCCACCAGATTTTGAGTTACAATTTTTTTTCCCCGTTTTTCCCCTACCCACCCTCCCAGAATAGCAGTCCCACAAGATATCGCTCCCCCCATCCTGTTCTCTCCCATATCTTCTCCCTTACCCCCTTTGACTTTTCCATTAGAGCAAAGTGAATCTTTGTGCCCTGATGCCTGTACATCTTATCTCCCAATTACATGCAAAAGAGTATTGATAATAGTGTTTATATATATTTGAAACATTTAATTTTAAGACCTCGAATTTTAGATCCATTCCCTTCCTCCCTTGCCACCCATTCCCTCTGGGAAGATAAGTAATTCAGTATATGTTGTACATGTATAACTATGCAAAATATTACCATAGTAGATATATTGTACAAGGTTGCTTATAATTCCCTCCCACCCATCCCACCCCCCACCTGCTGCATTCCCTACATGATCCTGTCCCTCTTCTATACTGGGTACTTCCAACCTCCCCTCCCCCCAAGAATGCGCTCCCATCCATGATGAGCAATTAATTTTCAAAGAGCATCAATTGAACTTTTAAAAAAATACACAGAGGAGAACAGAAGGAAATATAAAAGAGAATACATATCATTAGGGCAGTGTTAATAATACTCTGTTAAATTCAATATAAACTTGGGGGAAATGCTATGTATAATCAATATTCATGGCTTTATATTATTTCATAAACAATCCTGCTTTTCTATTCTTGTATATTAGAATGTTTGTCAAGTTTGTGAAAAAAGGAATAATATTTTAAAATTATAAATAAAATGTATCATCCACTACTAGCTACTGATGGAAATATAAATGTGATTCCTAAAACTAGCCAACTCTTTTTTGTTGTTGTTGTTGCTTTTTGGAGGGCAATTGGGGTTAAGTGACTTGCCCAAGGTCACATGGCTAGTTTTTTGTGTTAAGTGTTTGAGGCCAGATTTGAACTCAGGTCCTCCTGACTCCAGAGCCCGTGTTCTATTCATTGCACCACCTAGCTGCCCCAACTAGCCAACTCTTTACATTTTAGTTTTTTGTTTACCAAATAACCTTCTTATCTATAGTTTTGTTTCCTGAGCAAGACTCCATAGATTGGGGATTGCTTATGTTCAGAGCTTATTCTAGTTTTTAGGTCAGACACATTTTCTCTTGTATGCTAATAAACTAACTTTCTAATTTATGATGATGATGACAACTATAATGGTGATGATGGCAAGAGTAGCCATACTTTTGTAAGTGATATTCAACCATGTTGCCATTATTCAACTGCCTAAAGAAGAATCCAAGTTCCCGTGTACTCATTATAGGAATAAGGCCTTCATTTGTCAAGGGAATGTGAAGATGAGAAAATTCCCTCTGGCAATACAGGTTGTCACCTTCTCTTCAACTTTTAGTCTTAGGAAATATTCTAGGGCACTGGGAGCTTAAATGACTCACCTTGTGTTACACAGATAGTGTTTATCAACAGTAGAAATTAAATTCAGGCCTTTCTGTTCCCAAGATCAGCTCTCTACATTATTCTATGATGCCTGTTTGTTTGTTTTGTTTTTTTACTATTAAAAAAAGCATTTGATTCAGTAGAGTCTACAGCATTTCTTAAATTGTGGGTCTTGTCTCCATGTGGGGTCATGTAACTGAATGTTGAGGGTATGGAAAATTTGGCAACAGTAAAGATTCCCTGAATGTACAATGACCAAAAATTAATTCAGAATCAAATGTGTATTAAATCTGAGATGTTTCTGGCACTGCTTTCCCATGCTGCATTGCGACTTCACTGCCGCCTTGGTTCCGAATACACAACTTGTGAACTTTGCACAGCACATGCTGTCATGACATCCAATGTGAACAAATGCTGCCAGAAATATATTGACTCAGATTTGACACTATTATGTCTCATGAACTGCAGTGTTTTTAGTATGTATACAAAGTTTTCTGCTCTTATAGAAACATAATAGTTTAATTATGGAAAATAAAAACTTTTGCTATTTTCCTATCCATCATCTCTCAGCATGTAAGTATCAAATTAATATATCTTTGGGTTGGATTGTTTTAGAATGCTTAATTTTAAATTTGGTGTTATCTTTTTTTATAGAAGCATAAGTGTTTAATTGCAGCAAATAAAGACAAAAACCTTTTAATATTTATCCACAATCACTGCTGTATGTGTGTCAATATCAACTTATTTTTAATTAAGTACAAATAAAATTTCATACAATGAAGCTATTATTTATTTGAGAAAATATTAGCAATGTTTATCTATATTTTAGGACAAAAATATTTTTTAGTTAGGCACAAGTGGCTAAATTTAGACAGAAGAGGTAAAAATACTGATGGCGATGGAACAAAGTCATTGCTGTAGACACCTAAATTGACAAGAAAAAGAAACTATGTCAAACCATGTGGCTCTCTAGAGGGTGAAGTTTAAACAGATTTTTGAAATTGAAAGATGAAGTTGTTATATTTTTGACTGAGCAGAAATCCAATTTTGCTAATTTTTTTTCACAATGACTTATGGCTTTCAAAACTGTTATTTGTTAGATTTTTTAAAAATTCAATGATTTAAACATGTCACATCAAGGAAAATATATAACATTTATGTCAAAAGATAAAATTGAAAGTTTTACCAAAAGTGTTAACATATGGAAGAATAGGGTGGAAAATGGTTCTTTAGAAATGTTTACAGCTACAGATGATTTTATAATTGAAAATAACCTTTCCAAAGATTTAATTGTAAGAGTTATAATTGATCATCTAAAGTGCCTAGAGATATAGTTTCAGAAATACTTCCCTTCAAATTTTGTTTCTAAAAAACTAAATTGAGTTCAAAAACCATACTCAATTTAAATAAAAAGTGTTGGTCATCTGCCATTAAAAGTCAAAGAAGAATTTGCCAAGTTATTAAGTTACACAGGTTTAAAACTTGAATTTCCTAAAAAATATTAAAATAATTTTAATTTGGTATTTGAACAGAATTTCCAACAATTTCTGAAATGGCCCTAAACATGCTTCTTCCATTTTGTACTACATATTTACGTGAAGTGGCGTTCTCAGCATTGACGTTTATAAAATCAAAATATCAGTCAACCCTGGAAAACATTGAAGATGCTCTACGTCTTGCAGTATCAAATATTCCTCCAAGATTTAATTTCTTTTACATAAAAATAAACAAGCACATCCATCTCATTAGTATGCATATTTGCTTTCATCTTTAATACATGGTAAAATTATATGTATATCAAAGAATTGTTTAAAAATAAATTTCCTTATGATTTATTATCAGTTAATGTTTGATTTGTATACCTACTTAATATACCTATAAACCCAGGATCGAATAAAAATTTCTTGGGTATAAAGGGGTCTCAAGTGGAAAAAGTTGAAGAAGCCTGGTCTAGAAGAACAGTGAGTCAAGAACCACTAGACTGAGGCCATGGTGACTGATGACCTTCACTAATCCCAGTGCTTTACCTGACCCTGTGGTTTGCTATGGGTTGATTGATTTGGGATTGTCTATCTTCTCAAATTGGGGAACTTAGCTCCCTTTTGTTTTATTCCACTCAGATTCCTGAGGAGTCATTTTGTTTTAGGCTATAGTTTAAGATGTCTTCCTTAGCTTGGAACAAAGAAAGAGATGAAATAAAAAGGTGTTGTTCAGTCATTTTTTCAGTCATGTCCAACTCCTCATGACCTCGTTTAGGTTTTCTCAGCAAAGATAAAAAAACATACCTCCATAAATGAAGATTCCAGAAGGAGCCATTCAATCAAAGGAATGGGGCTACAAATGTAAAGGGTACTTCCAATGTATGAATTCTAGGGTATGAGGGAGTCTTAATGAGGAAGAACCAGTAAATGCTGAAGTCCTGATTTTAACCTGGAGAATGAGACCTCAGAGTCAAGATCGTAGGCCAGAAATTGTTGCTGGCTCAGCAGGGAAGCACTAAGAAGCTGAGGGGCTGGGGTGCAAACAAAGGGGAAAGGGTGTGACTTCGGACTCAGAATTTAGTTGTGACTGATGCCATATGGCCGGGGTCAGCAAACTATAGCCTAAAGCTTTGGACTTAGAATTTAGTTGGGGCTGATGCTATAGGGTCAGCAAACTATAGCCCAAGGGCCAAATCTCTTTTCCTATGTCCAGGCAAGCTGAAGATTTTTTTTTTCATTTTAAAATAATAGTTTTACTCTGTTTAAAAATGTAGGGGCAGCTAGGTGGCACAGTGAATAGAGCACCGGCCCTGGAGTCAGGAGGACCTGAGTTCACTTACTAGCCATGTGACCTTGGGCAAGTTACTTAACCCCAATTGCCCCACCACCCCCCCTCCAAAAAAAAAAGGCAAGTAAAAATGTATAAACCAAGGATTGCTGATTCCTGCAGTATAGAAATTGAATAAAGTGAGGTGGCTAGGTGGTACAGTGAATAGAGAACCAGCCCTGGAGTCAGGAGGACCTGAGTTTAAAAATCCAGCCTCAGACACTTAACACAAAAAATTAGCCATGTGACCTTGGGCGAGTCACTTAACCCCAATTGCCCTCCAAAAAGCAAAAAATAAAATAAATTGAATAAAGTTATGAGCCTAATCTTTCTTTTCTACCCCTAAAGTAATGAACCAAGACTATGCTCCCTGCCTGCCTCAATGGAACATATGTATGTTTGTTCTTACTATACCTCTGAAGTAAACATTCTTTCATAAAAATTAATCTGACTGGTAAATGGCTAAATATAACTGGTTTGCTGCTAAAATTTGGAGAACACAATCAGTGGGAGCCTGAGTGAATGGCAAAGTCTAGAGACCTTTACCCACCTCAAGGATACTGGAGAACCCTGGGAGAGAGAAAAAGTGTAACATGCTTGGCCTCCAAGCAGTAGAGTTCATTGTTACCTTAAGAAGTGATTACTTAGCAATACTAAAGACCAACTGGCTCAGCACTGTGACTGGCTAATATATTCTTCTATGTACCTTATCCCCCCTTCATATCTTCTCACTTTGAACAGTAAGCTCCATGCTGAAACAGCTATAGAAAAATCCTCAACTTGATGAGTTCAAGACTGAGTCCTGGCATCACAAAAAGCTTGAGTATTCCCATTCAAAAAATGTGTGTCCATGGCATGTGTTCCAATAGCCAAAGATTCTTGAAGCTACCAGGAGCTGTGGTTTGAAGACCACATTTTCCTGTTGAGTACAATTGTAGACTCTCTCAGATCAAACCCAAATTAAATCTATGATTTAACTTAGTCACTTGTGAATACCTCCTCTTTTCAGAAGGATTTCTGCCCTCCCATCCCACCGTCTTGTCCTCTTCTATACATTTATGTATACATGCATACTTGAGACATATTTTAGAATGGAAATGAAAATAAGATTGATAGATCGTATTTTTCTTATTAAGAAACAATCAAAGGGAAAGCTGACTGTTCAAGCTTATCACCAAATTTGCTGACATCTTTCTTTCTTACTTTCTTTCTTTTTCTCTTTCCTTCCTTTCTTTCTTCCTTCCTTCCTTCGTTCTTTCCTTTCCTCCCTTCCTTCTTTCATTAGTTTAGCTCATGGCATGGCACAGAGAAGGCACTTAATTAATGCTTTTGCTAACTACTTCAATATGAATGATACATAAATCATGAAAAATACAGCAAGGTAACACAATATATAAAGTCTCAAGGAGTTTTGCTAAACACAATTTTTTGTGTTTACACAAAACACAAGTAATTTGATATTTAAAAAAAATACTTCATTGGGTTAGAGCTACAAAACACAAGTTAGTTATCCAATAGCCTCTCAGGACTCAGTAAATAAATTTTCCATTCAAAGGCAGAAGCATGAATCTGCCTTTTCTAGTTCCAGCAGAGGACCATAAGCTGCATCTCCAACACCTGGTAGAACAGGAGGTGTTGTCTTACAGAACTGCAAGTCATTGGTTAACTTTCCATCCCTTTAGATGAATAGTATGAGAAATAGATTTGGCTCTGAATCCCCAAAATTTGCACAATGCTATTTTCTCATTTCCCTAAAACTATTACTGTCACAGTTAATTGTACCTCTTTTTAAAAAAAATTTACCACTAACTCACCTATTGGGAAATTTCACTGTGAATGGTCAAGTAGACAATTATGTTTAAAATTGCATCTCTTGTAGAATTTTCAGCATAAAACCAGTCCATAAGAGATGCCATAAAGTACAGATGGGAATCTAAAATAAAGAATCTGGAAATATAATAGTATAAAGTTTGGCTTTCATAGAGATAGGGAGTGGATGTATGATTTTACTAATAAATGGAGCTCTCGGGTTAGGAAACTTTCCATCAATGCAATTAGTACCTCATCTACACCTTATAGTCTTATAGAGTTGCCTAGAGTACTGAGAGTTCCAGTGACTTACCCAGGGTCCATAACCAGTATGTGTCAGAGTTGAGACATGAATTCAAATCTTCAAGACCCATTTCTCTGTATCTCTGTATCCACTGTACTATAGTCCTTCTATTTGACTGGGATACCAGAACTAATTTTACAGTGAAAGGAAAATAAATTGAGGGTTAAGATTGTGTAAGGTTTTGATTTGGTCAGTCATAAATTTTTATGTGTCACTGATAGAATATTATTAAAAACAACGAGTCACCTCTCCAAGAAATGTTTGAGTAATGTATAGTCTAATGTTATCTGGCTCCAGGTAATGTGAGTAGCTCAAGCAAAATAACCTTTCTCATTTGCAGAGCAGGTTTTTGCATACGTGGTATACTCTGAGGGACATCAGGAAGGTCTCTACTGTAGTATCTCCCCGCTGCATGTCATGTGCCTTGATATTCCTTTAGGAAATTCTACCTTTGGTAATTCATTCCAATGTGTTCACAGATGTCCTTTTTTAAAAATTAATATAGCCCTGGGAAGGATCAAATTAAAAGTTTTGCTCATTTCATCACAACTCTTCTTCAAAGCCAGATGAGATGAAGGCACTGAGAGAATGTGGGTGTGGAGGGTGAAGAGGCAGAAATGAGAGAAAGAAAGGGGGCAATGTTAAACTCCGGAGAGCTGTTTCAGATAAGTAGGCCTAAGAAATACGATAGTAGTAGAGACTGTGCAGTCACAAACAGAATGATAATAATATACTTTTATCAAACACATTAGAAGACACTTTTCCTAAACTAGCCTGGGCTCTGAAAATTACCTCAGGTTCAAGGCACATATTGGGTCAGCAGCTATTAAGAACCATAGCTCCACCTCCCACAAATGTTTATTTTTTCTTTTTCCAAATACAAAATTTTGTACCAAATTTTTTTTTCTTTTTTTTTCTTTTTTTTTTGTACCAAATTTTATACCAAATTTTACCAAATACAAAATAGATTTTTAAGCAATTAAAAAAAATTAATTAAACAGAATAACAAGGTAAATGATGAGGAACATCACTTCCTATAAACAGGGGCACTCTCCCACAGATTCCCATGTCAGCAGTGACAAAAAGGACCATGTAGTGAAGCTTTGTGGTAAGAAACCAGAAAGGAAGAAGGGAAATAAATGCACAGGGACATGTGTTCCCGGGGGACTCACATACTCAGAGCTCTTGGGACTGCTGCCTGTCTCCAGAGTGGCAATCACAGAGTGGATGTCATGTGCTAGCCAGGCAAAGGTTAACTGATGGGCTGCTTCCTCCTCCATGCCACAGACCACTTTCTCCACTGAGCTCTGAGTTTCCGTTTACCATCTGCTTGGATGGTTTATCCTCTGTCTTTGTTCTCTGCTGGATATTTTGCACTGACCAGTTTTCACCTGTTGATTTTTCACTGAACTGCCACCACTATCTGCTGACCTTCCTCTGAATTATAGCTACTCTGCCACCTCTTTGACACAAGGGAGTGATCAGAACTATTTCTATGCTTCTAGCCTAGAGCTTCAAGGTGAGGCACATTTTTTGTGAGTGACTGACACTCAAGTCAAGTCTGTCCTTTGAATACTTTAGCTTCTGCTTCAGTATGCACTCCCATAGATTGCCCTGCTATTTGGGGTGTTATTTTGTTTTTGTTCATTCATCTTAGTCATGTTCAACTCTTTTTTACCCCATTTGGGGTTTTCTTTGGAGAAGTTTCTCCATTTTCTTCTCCAGCTCATCTTGCAGATGGGGAAACTGAGCCAAACAGGGTTAAATGACTTGCCCAGGATCACACAGCTAGGAAGTGTCTGAGGCCAGTTTTGAACTCAAGAAGATGAGTCTTCTTGACTCCAGGCCTGGCACTCTATCCACTGTGGAACCTAGCTGCCCACTAGGATGGGGGAAAAATCAATTCCCTTCTTGACCCTTGCCTTCTAGTGCCAAGGCCATGCAAATCACTTAGTAAGAAAAAGGGGCAGGATAATGCTGATATACTTTGCCCTACATTTCTATGGACACCAAAATCACGGTTTTAACTATGGACTATCCTGTGGAGTATGTAATAGAAGTAGTATCAAAGTATGAACTTTATAGATCAGGAGATTCAAGGATCACAGAGTTCAAATGATTAACCCCTCCCATTCAAAGAACTAGCAGGTCTTGTTCAAGTCCAAAGTTCTTTCATGAATACCACATTGTCATGCTTGGAGACACTTGGCTGCTCAGAAAAGGGAAATGAGAGAATAGTGGAAGACATTTTCATCTCAGTTGCAATTTTGCCTCAGGCTGACCCTAACTTCAGGATGGCTCTACTATACTCCATTTACAAAGCTGTACTACCCTGTACTTGAGGGAATACAAATTTGCATTAGACAAAAGGACTCTTTGCTTAGCTTTCTCCTGGGATTTTCATTTGCTTTCTATGCTCCCTAGTTTATTGGTACTGAAGTGAGCAGTGAGACTGAACCAGGTTTCAAAACCAATTTTAAATCATCTTGTCAGAGGTGAAGAGCTATTGAATTAACCCACTGCAGCATAAATTCCTTAAAACTGCTATTTTGTGGTTATACTTTGAATTAAAATAGATTGGGAGGGGGGTGGAGTATGGAAGGAGAAATGCATCCTACACTTTACTATAGGAGCAGCATTAGCAACTGAATTACCGAATACTTGAGAACCATAATTATGGAAAATGATGCAAATGAGTTTATAATTCAACAGATTGGCATCAGATAAGTAGGAGGGAAGCTGTTCCTACAAATAAATCACTGGACTTATTTAGTAGGACATTTTGAAGAAAACCTTTCATTCTACAGTTTCAATCAAGGAGTAGAATCAAATGGTTCCATTATTGATCAAGGGATCAATGAAAGGTGAATATTTCTAGGGCAGGCAGGAAAGCAGGAAGTTATATAACCAAGGACTCCCTATATAAAGCCATCCAGAGCCAAGGCATTTTGTCTGTCTGTATCCCCTTGAAACCAAAGCTCATGAATGTCTATTTATGTATTTCTAAGGATCAAACAGAGGATACAACTGTTTTAAAGCAAAAGACTTTAACGAATAATCAAAATTTAACAATAAAAATTTTCTTTCATACACCTGAGTCACACTGTCTCTCACAAATACATATACTGTCAGTGAGAATAGTGGACACATAGAGGCAGGGATGTGCCAGAGCCAATTCTTATTGGCATAAGAAAGTAATAGAGAAAATGTCAATAATGAAGATTAAACTTAAAAGCACAAACTTAAAAGGACTGTACTGCTCCCCACACACACCAAGAGGTGGTTGTTAAACATTCACTAGCATACCACTGTATGAAGATAACACATGCATTTGGAACATTTGGAACAATGCATTTGGTCAAGATGTACATAGGAAGTAATTAAATTCATTAAATATTTATTAAAGTGTCTAATATGTGCTAGAGTCTAGACACTTTCTTAAGAGCTAAGGGAATAAGAATAAGGGGGACAAAAGAGAATCCCTATGGTCTAGGAATTTATTCAATGAGAGAAGATAACAATCAAAAGAAAGCTGGAAAGGGGGAGGAGGATATCAGGAGTTACCCATCACTTTGGGGGCATCTTGTTCTGTGGAGTTCTGACCAAGCAGGGCTACAGATGGCAAGTGGAATGCTGGAGGGGACACACACCTAGGGAATCTGTGTGGCCAGAATTGACTCATGCAAGAGTAATTGGTGCCAGCGATGCTGTAGGGCTTCTAATATCTTCTCATTACATATCAGCCAGACCCTACTCCAAGAGATATACAGTCTCTCAAAGTCACGCCAGGCATAGCCACACTTGGCAGGTAACCTCGGAGTTCCTCTTTGCATTCAGTTTCTGGCATCAGCTGATCATATTGGCAGTGAAACCATTTTTTTTCCTCAGAAGAGTTGTCTCTGCCATGCTCTTTCATGCTCTAGGCATTTTTTTTTAAAACAACTCTTTTAGAAAATCAGCAGTCCTTTCCCTAGTCCTAGAAAAGCAAAAAAGTCTTCCCTAGGCGTTGAAATTTGTTCCAATTTTTTTCCTTAAAGAGAGGCCTTTTCTTGTTCATTACAGAGTTTTGACCAGAAGTGCTCTCCTCTTCAGAGTAAGATCCTTTGCACCAAGCTCTTTATAACCCAGAGTAGGCTCAAACTCGCTCATGATTAAATAGCGAGTATCCTTAGGCTTAAGTCTATCTTTTGAACTAAATTTCCTGGACATTGGACTTGCCTTTCCAATAAACAATCTCATTATAACTTAGAGGGAACATTCTATATGCCTCCTGATTTTAATCCCTACAGGCTAGAAGATACCTATATGCTGTTTAGCAGAGAAGATAGAGTGCTGGGCTTGGAGTCATGAAGACCTGAGTTCAAATTTAGCCTCAGTAACTGTGTGACCTTGAACAATTCACTTAACCTCTGTTTGCCTCAGTTTCCTTATTTGTAAAAGGGGGTAATAATAGCTCCCACCTCACCAGGTTAAGAGAATAAAATGAGATAATATCTTTAAATCTAGCAAAGAGCTTGACAAATAGTAGGTACTATTTAAATGCTTTTATAATGTGTTATCCTCATTTAATGTAAATTTAGAGTATACCTATTCCTACCTATGTAGGATATCCTATCCATTCACCTAAAAAGTCTGAACATTTTTTAGCTTGAGGCCCCCTTGTTTCTCAGTTCCAAAGAAGATTCTTATTTTCTTTCCAACGGTACTTTCCTAACCACAACATTTTCATTTGTAAGTATACATAAGAGCAAATTTGTTTCATTCTTTAAATTCACCCTCATATATCACTAAATGCCCGAAGACTTTGTCTCCTCAAAGAGTAAGCAAAGCCAGGAGTTTCCATTTACTTCCTGTAAACACTGTCTTAAGGTCTTTTCTAGATAGCTTCTTAGGTACTTCAGACCTCTTTGACGGGACCCAATATGGATTCTGCTTATACTAAATTGTACTTGATAATGAATAAGATTATAAGGGGCTTCATTGTGCTCACACCTTTCCCAAAAGGAGAAGCCAACTAGAAAAATGGGTCAATGCTTCATTTCTAATTCTTTAGGGAGCACATATAATATTTCAATGCCTGAAAAAAACTGGAGTGCTTTCTTCAGGTTAGACATTTTTCACCCAAGAGTAGTTAATAAGAAGAGCCTTGTGACTAGGCTTCAATGAGTGAATGAGGATCTCTCATCTCTCTTGCATGGCTGTTTTAAATAATTTTAGCATAAGGATCCTGGGTGTGGTGTCATTAAGAAAATGATTATTTTCATTGTAACAAAGGGGGTTTGAATTAGAATTTTCCAACAAAACAGAAGGTTCTTTCTTTAAAAAAATAGGAAAGAGAAGAAAAAGGAGGGAGGTGAAGAGGGAGAAGAGGGAGAAGAAGAAAAAGGAGGAGGAAGAAGAGGAATAGGAAGAGGAGGAGAAGAAAAAGAAGAAAAAGAAAAAAGAAGAAAAGGGAGAAGGAAAAGGAGGAGGAAGAGGAGAATGAGGAGGAGGAGAAAAAGGAGAAGGAGAAGAAGAAAGGAAAAGGAGGAGGAGGAGGAAGAAGAAGAAAAGAAGAAGGAGGAGGAGAAGAAGAAGAAGAAGACCCTGAGGGAGTGTCACTATCTCTTCACTCCCCTCTTCCTTTTGATTAGACTGAACCAGTAATGAACAATGCATCCATCTGGGAGCTGAGAGAGGACAATCTAGATATACTGAGGAAAAGCAGTTGCTTTAGGGAAGATGGAATCTTTGGTATGACTAAAAGACAGCCTCAGCATTCTATAAGGGCATGGATTCAGACTCTTTGTACCCATGAGAGAGCTACACCCACCTTAGGAGAGCCTTATGAGTACTCCAGAAAGGGAGAAAGGCTTCCATTCAACCAGGATGTGTGATTAGCACCCTTGCACACATCAAGTCAATTCAATAAGCACTTATTAAGGGCCAGGCAGTATACTAAAAAGATCATGTTTTCCAAGCTTTAGACTTCCCCACCTGAATTCTGTATATATTTGCAAGAGACGGTGTTCCAGACTTTTGGGGGGTATGCTTGGCTAACAAAACAATAATCAATCAATGAGGAGCACAGTGGATAAAGCCTCATGAATAACAGTACTGAAAACCATCCCCAATCCTTCAGGATTCTCTTTAGAACCTGGAAGGGAGGATTAATCAATTACCCTCAGAGGACCCAAGCTGCCAACACCATCAGGAAAGTAAGCACTAAGGGGCTATTACATAGACAAAGTATTTTTTTCCCATTCCATCTCTTTTCCCCAGAGTTGAAAAGTAATTACTATATTCTATATAGTAACCATAATTGGAAATCCTTACAGTCTTACCCTCTACTGTAACTGAATTTTGCGTGTTATGTTGTATCCAATCCTATTAGCTGTACTACAGTGGGATGCTTTATCTTGTAGCTCCTTTATTTTCTCTCCCTAACCATGTTTGACTTTCCATACTTTCTTGATTACCAGCCCTTCTGGAACTACAGAACACCTCACTGATGACTGATGTCCTTTTTCTTTTTTTTTCTATTGGTATTAACACTTTTCTTTTTCTAGACTTCAGGATTTGTTAATGCAAAAATGGATGGAATAGAATTCAACTCAATTCTTTTTGTTTATTTATTTATTTATTTTTAGTTTTCCAGCATTCCTTTCCACAAGATTTGGAGTTCCAAATTTACTCCCCATCTCTCCCCTACCCCAAGATGACAAGCATACTGATTACCCCAGTCTGCCTTCTCTTCTATCCACCCCATCCCTCCCCTTATCCCATTCCCTCATATTCTCTTGTAGGGCAAGATGGATATCTATACCCCATTGCCTATATATTTTATTTCCAGTAGTATGTATTTTAATTTTTTAAAATTTGTTTTTAATGCATTGAGTTCCAGATTCTCTCCCTTCTTCCCTTCTCACTCCCTTCCCGATTGAGAAGACAAGCAATTCGATGTAAGTTATATATGTGTAGTTATGCAAAACACTTCCATAGTAGTCATACTTTGAAAGACTAACTATATTTCCCCCCATCTTATCCCCTATTCTATCTCTCCCTTTCTCCTTCAACCAATATATTCTACTCATTTTTAATTTTATTTTTTAGATATCATCTCTTCATATTTAACTCATCTTGTGCCCTCTATGTATACATATACACATATGCGTCCACACATATGTGTATACACACACACACACATATATTTCCCATCAACTAGCCTAATACTAAGAAAACTCTCATAAGTTACAAACATCACCTTTCCATGTAAGAATGTAAACATCTAATTTTAATAAGTTCTTTATGATTTCTTTTTCCTGTTTACTTTCTCATGCTTCTCTTGCTTCTTGAATTTGAAAGTCAAATTTTCTGTTCAGCTCTGGTTTTTTCATCAAGAACGCTTGAAAGTCCTCTGTTTCATTGAATATCCATTTTCCCCCTGAAGTATTATACTCAATTTTTCTGGATAGGTGATTCTTGGCATTAATCCTAACTCCTTTGACCTCCAGAATATCATATTCCAAGACCTTTGATCCCTTAATGTAGAAGCTGCTAGATCTTGTGTTATCCTGATTGTGTTTCCACAATACTCAAATTGTTTCTTCCTGACTGCTTGTAATATTTTCTTCTTGACCTGGAAACTCTGGAATTTAGTTATAATATTCCTAGAGTTTTCTTTTGGGGATCTTTTTTCAAGAGGCAATCAGCGAATTCTTTCAATTGTAGAATTTTGGAGTTGGAAGGAATGCTATTCAAGCATGGAGTGAAAAAAAAAAAACACTATACTTGAAGTCAACAAGTCTGAGTTCAAGTCTTTGATCAATTGATTGCTATCTACACCAAGTTAGACATGGCTATTTTACTTCTCTGATATTTAGTTTCTTCTGTAAAATAAGAGGATTGGATTTAAAATACTGACTGCTTTCCTCTCTCTCAAGGAGCAGTTTCCCCACCACTGCTTCCTCTCAAACCAAAAGTGGTAACAACCTAGGGTGACTTGAATAATCCCAGTAAGTTGCCTCTCCAAAGGGCAGGTAATGTCAATTTGGAGTCAGCTCTTCCTGACTTCAGGCCTGGTGCTGATATCTAAAAAATAAAATTAAGAGATGACAGAGGAATATATTGGGAGAAGGGAGAAAGGGAGAGATAGAATAGGGTAAATTCAAATCTTAGCATTGCTATTTACTTGCTACCTGTGTAACCTTAAGTTTGTCACTATACCCCTTGGGCTCTAAGTTTCCTCATCTGTAATATAATAATGCTGTTGTTCAATCAGTCATGTTTGACTCTTTGGGACCCCATTTGGGTTTTTTGGGGCAAAGATACTGGAGTGGTTTGCCATTTCCTTCTCCAATTCATTTTGCAGATGAGGAAATTGAGGCAAGCTGGGTTAAGTGACTTTTCCAGGGTCACACAGCTAGTAAATAAATGTCTGAGGCTAGATTTGAACTCAAGTCCTCCTGATTGCTGGTCCAGAACCCTATCCACTGCTTCTCTTAGTTGCTAAGCAATCCTTTTAAAATCCCATAGTTCCCATTCTGGGAAGGTAAGCAAAACCTGAAGCAGGTCACTTTCCTCTGTTCCTTCAGTCAGAAGGGTTTTGTAGCAGTTGCTGTAATTTTTCAATGAACTGTGTTGGCTAGTCCTTGGTTTCTCTATCTCTGAATTTTTGGTCCATTCCATCTTAAAATTGTCTATCAAATGACTAGAATGGCATTCTAACCTTAGATTCTTTTGTTATTTGGGAGCTGGGAGCAAAGAAAGTTTGAATAATATAGCACATCCATCCAGCATGATCTGTAGGCAGTGATAATCAGAGAAAGATTAATAATCTAACAAGAATCATAGATTTTCCCCATTGACAATCAATGGGTTATTTAAGTGAGACGGGAGTGCTTTTTTGGGAAGGCCTTAATAGAATACCCCTGGCTTCCTCACTTACCACAAATTACCCTTGAACAAGAGCAATTTGGGGGACATAGACCTTTTGATCATCTGGTAAAGCCTATAAATCCCTTCTAAGAAGAATATTTTTATTTTTTAAAGGTTTCACAAAGGTTTATTTTAGAACCATGGAAGCAGCTCTTTAATGAATCCATTACCACATGGAATGAAGAAAACATTTAAATATATAAATTAAAATCCATAGTATTACAGAGGAAACCAAATTTATTGAAATAAAGATTTAATATATTTTTCCCACCCAAGTTCATAAGCCCATTGCAATCTACCCATGAACCTCTTAGGGGACCTATGGACCCCAGGTTATAACCCTAATCCTAGTTTATTTTAAGTCAAAAGCCTATGACAATAGGGGGAGTGTATTAAAGGAGTTTGTCCAAGTGCATTCCTGGGTTTTATTTTATTCCCTTTCTCTTATTCATTGCTACGTATGGTGTTGCCCTACCATATATCCTCTGGTACATGTGAAACACCTTCACCATCTCTTAGATATGCCATGTCACATGTGAGGAATTATGCCCCCATCACCCCCACTCCCACCCCTCTACACCCATCCCACTTCTTCATATATGTTATAGAATTTAATTTTTTCTATAAAAAGTTCAAAAAGACAAAAGAAGGCACCCTGGGGTTTGTATTAAAGGTGTTTCTTTCAATTGAAATCTGAGACCCTTTAAACTTTATAGACTCAGCCTTTTCCACGAAGTAAAGAAGGTGAATTGTGCAAAGCTATTCTCGGGAAATGAGTAGGCTGAGTCCTCTAGCAGGAAGGTTTCCATAAGTTATAAAAAAAGGTAGCATTATTTTTCCTCTTAAAAAGATTTTTTTTAAATAAAGCCTACATTTACCAGAATTGGGGCAAAAATACAAATGAGACACATTTCTTTTTTTTTCCCAGAAAAGAGTACAATTCTGTATTCATTAAGTAAATAATTAACACCCAGAGGGAAGTTTACATGAAATGAATATAACACAAGGTATATTATTTCTTCTGAAGCAGAGAAAACACCAAAAGAGCGTAACAGAAATTATTACTATCAATTTGTTTTTTTGTCAAATGTACAATTGTATTTTGTGTTTAGCATTTTTTTCATGCATAAGAACTACCTCCCCAATCCCTTGTTCATACTGAACACCTTTCTATGCTCCCGTTTTGGTGATACCCTAGACATGAGCCCAAAACTAAGCTTTAAGCATCTCTTTCTATCACACAATGAGCCAAAGGCTATGAGGAAAGGGACTCTACACCCTTTCATTAGCAACTAGGCTCTTGGCCCCCAGAACTGAGCCTGGTCCATATTTTGTTTGTGGTTTAAGAGTACACAAACATCTTAATGGAGAGAGGGATATTCTCCCAGCCCCCCACTCCCAGATCTTAGAAAAAATTATGAACATCGCAACATCTTATATAAAGTAATTCACCTCAGAGCTAGCTATCTTGTATTTTGTCTTTTGGATTTGCAGGATAAAATGCATCAAGGTAAGAGGTTATTTGTCTGTACTGGACAAGAACACAAGCTCACGATCTCCCTTGATACAAAGATGGCTTACGATCAACCATAAATTTTGCTTTCCTAGATATTTCTGGATTCTTATTTTAGTGGAATCAAAAAGTGAGTGTTGAAGGGTGAAAGGAGAGAGAGTAGGATAAATACAGGGAAAATAGGTTGAAGGGAAATACCTAGTTGGTAATCAGTGTGAAAATGAATTTTTATAGAAAGTTTTTCTAACAAAGACCTTATTTCTCAAATATATAGAAAACATATAAATGAGAACCATCCCTCAACTGATAAATGGTAAAAAGATATGAACAGTTTTCAGACAAAGTAATCAAAACTATTTAGAGATATATAAAAATGCTTTAAATCACTACTGATTTGAGAAATACTTGTGTGACCTTGGGCAAGCCACTTAATATCTTTGGACCTCAGTTTCTTCATCTGGAAAATTATCAATCTAAATTTAACAGCCTCTAAGATCCCTTCAAGCTCCACATCTCTATGATTCCAGACAGGGGTTCACCAGTACTTGATTTGGCTTCAATATCGAGGTCTTTAGAAGACAAACTGAGGAGATGATATTTTATGCTGGAGATAGTTAGAAGAAATCCACTGAACAAGATTCTTGATCAGGCCAAAGACATGTTCAGATTTATACTTTACAAAGGAGATTTTGACAGAACTGTGGAAGATGGTTTGAAGAGGCAAGAGAATGGAAGTGAGGAGATCAATGTACACAGCCCTACAATAATCCAGGTGAGACCTGATGGAGGCTTGACTAGGGTGATAGCTCTGTAGGTAAAGGATTAAAGAAATATTGGGTTGGTTGAACTGACAGGACTTAGCAACTGATTAGTTATTGGAATTGAGGAAGAGGACCACAATGTGTGGAAGGACGGTCGACTCATCAAAAGTGTGATATACACATATCGGGTATTTGCCTGGATTATTGATGTATGAACCATTGCACACAGGGCATTAAAAAAAATGTGATCAAGGGATTTGAAATAACTCAGAATACAGTATCTGAATTAGTCCTGTGTAGTACCCTCACGGAAGTTACTCTTGGTTTACTGAAGCGCTCCTGTCCTGGCTAGCCTTTTTAAAGAGGTTTGCGAGGGCCTCAGGGGTTACAGCACCAGGCCTGAAATCAGGAAGAGCTGAATTCAAATCCTGTCTCAAACACTTACTAGCTGTGTGACCCTAGGTTAGTCACTTAACCCGGTTTTCCTCAGTTTCCTCATCTGTTAAAAATAAGCGGGAGAAGTAAATGGCAAACGACTCCAGTATATTTGCCAAGATAACCCCCTAATGGGGTCACAAAGAATGCAACAGGACTGAAAACGACTAAACATGAAACAATATCCTTCTGGTCGCTAGAGGGCGATCAAAGCCACAGCCAGCTTTACAGCTTGAGGTACCCCAAGGACCAAGCACCTTCATCCTTAATGTGATGGGTATTCCCTGTGAAGCATTTTCCTCTTGCTCCCTCCCCCCGCCCCCGTTCCAAAGAAGGGGATGAAGTGCTGCACTAAATCACAGAATGGAATTATGTTTTGTCTCCACCCTCACTGTTTGAAACAGCTTACTCTCAGGCCCCATCCCTCTGTACCTGTATTTATACACTCAGCATATTATCTCTACAGTTTTGTTTTGTTTTGTTTTGGGTGGGGGAGGTAGGAGGAATGAGAAAGGAAAATGGGCAAAACTCTGCTTCATCTGAGAAGTTTATCATGGTTAACTAACTTCCCTTGTCACATCTGGCTTCATGAAGATGTGGGAGAGGCAAGTCCCCGCACAGATACAAGCTTGAGGCTCCCACTGCAGTGAGCGGAAGACTTTTGTTCCGACCGCGGTTCACCAATCTGTCCTCCAGAAATTCCGCAGAGTTCACAGTTTGCATGAGAATCTAGGTCAGGGGTCGGAGACGACGGCCACTGGTGCCTGTTTTTGTACTCCGCGGAGCAGGCTGCTTAGGACGGCGTTTACAATTTAAGTTTTATTGTATTAAAAAACATAAAACTGCTCTAGGCGGATATGATCTCCCCACAGCACAGCCGTGTTAATATCAGCTGCTCCAACATCCCTCATTAGCATCCTCTGCTCAGGCTCAAGCTGAGCATCCCCTCGCCCCACCCTCATCCCCCTCACTCTAGGCTTCCTGCCGTGGAAGTCTGAATGAATCACAGGAAGACTGTAAATACGCTAGTGTCCTATTTACTGTCAGAGAGGTTAGTGTGACCTCAGGGAAATCGGGACTTCCGATATCATTTTTTGTTTGTTTGTTTCAGAAAGGTTAGTACAATCTGAGAAGTAATCTGGTTTCTAGTCGAGGGTCTTACCTATCCCTTCTGAGTCTGCCTTGCAAAGGTCCAGTGGCATCAAAACACAAAGCCAAATTCTCCCAGGCTGCAGCAGTAGAAATTAGTTTGAAGAAGGCTCTTATTTAGGAGTAAAGATTAGGAATACAGTTTTGAAAATAATGAGTTTGATATTCCGATAAAGTATTCAAATGGAGATGCCCAGTGATGTGGGACTTAAATTCAGAAGCACGAGCATGATTAGCTATATGGATTTATAAATCGCTTATACATAGATGGTAATTGAAAACCTGAGGGCTGATGGGATCACCAAGAAAAAGAATTATAAATAATCAATCAATTAAGCGTTTATTATATACTCACAATACACTAGATACCGTGGTCTTGGGGACCTATTTTTTCTTTAGGAATCCATTGATGTATGCTTGCTTGGTTGTTTTTTTCTGAGATTCACTTCTTCTGATTTTTATTTCTTATTCTGTTCATCAGTATTTTATATTTTTGTAACTATACATCTCATTTATTTTCAGTTTCATTAATGCATAAATGGGCAAAATAATTTCTAAAATTCCCTTCATCTCTCCTTCAATTTTTACGAATTAACCTTTTTATCTTTTATATTGCCCATGTGGTTTTTCCTATTTTTTAAGAAATCTGATTAGTTAAGTATCTATTTCATTAATTTTTACAGCTCTAAGTTTAGAATCAAGCCTGCAATTTATTTGGCTTTTAATTTTCTTTTTATTCTTTGATTTTTCAGAATTTCTTTCTGGTGTTTATTTTTGGTTTTTGATTTCTTGGTTTTCTAGAGTTTTTCTTTTTGATTGCATACTTCGTTCATTGACATGTTATTTCTCAAATCTTTGATGATGAAAGAATTTAGAGATCTAAATTTTCCCTAAGGATTGTTTTGACTTCCTTCCAAAAGTTTTATATATTGAACTGGTGATTTTGTTTTCTTGAATGAAATTAGCTGTGGTTGCTTTGACTGTTCTTTCAGATTAAATTATTTAGTCACTACTTAAGTTGAAATCTTTTCTTTAAATGCTCTTTATAGATAAATTTTTGTGTTATGACCAGTAAAGGGTAAGTTTATATTTCTGTTTTTCTGCATTTTTGTCCAAGTTCATGATAAGGTTTTGTAAAGATATCATATACTGGAGTGGAGTGGGGCTATCTTCTCTTTCCTCTTCCTCAGAGCCATGTTTATCCTTTGGAATTTTGCAATATTCATTTTTGATTGCTTTGTGTTTTCTCTTTCCTGTGGGAAATTTCTTCTTATGAATTATGTCCTCAGGGGCACATGCCTTTTTTATTTTTATTTTGCCATGTACCTGGTTTGACAATCTAGTAAAACCTATGGACCCCTTCTCAGAATAATGTTTTAAATAAGGATGGCTAGGTGGTGCAGTGAGTAAGAGCTCTGTTGTGAGTCGGGAAGACCCAGAATCGGATTCGGCCTCAGAAAATGAGAACCCACACATAAATAAATTACTAGCCCTGTAACTTTGAGCAAGTTACTTAACCCCAATTGCTTTTAAAAATAATGTTTTAAATTTAAAAAATAGGATTACAAAATAAACCGATTATGTTGAATATAGTTATCTGTCTATCTATCTTTGTGCCATTCATGAACCCTAAGTTAAGAACTTGTGCTATTATTTAGCACATAACAAGTAATTAATAAAATTTTGCTTTTGTTTTTGTTCTGTTTGCTATTCTCTATCCTTTTGGCTCGACTACTGTACCTTTTTTTCCTCTTTAAATTTTCATTGCTTTATTCTGAGGCTATATCTATACCACACTGGAATGATCCATAGTCAACATCAACAAGTAAATGCTTAGTGTTTTCCTAGTCCTTATAAAGCAACCGCTTTAGATTTTAAAATTTCTATAGAAAATGCATACCACCAGCTAGGAATGCTAAAAGAAACTGAGTTTTTGCTACAGGTTCATTGTAATTTAAACACCTGGGTGAGTATATATTTGAAGAAAGGGAGAGACAAGGAAATATTTACATCACCCAAATAGACCAGAACATAGATCACTGAAAGGATCAGGTTTCTGTCTTGGGTTTATCATCATTTTAAATCCTGGTGGGAGTAGTAAAGGATTGGTGATCCAGAACAGAGGCGCTCAGGTTGTACCAGATTCTCTATTCCTCCAATTTAGTACAGGTCATCTTGTCCCACACAATAGGGTCACACTGTAGTATAGGAGAGGGCTAGGTCTTTTAAAAGAAAGGGGAGGAGTCTCACTAATGTGCATTCAAATGCTTTTCTACCTCTAATATCACAGAAAGGTTGCACAGAGATGGAAGATTCTATTAAAGAAGATTTACTATGACTACTGTGGGTATCACTATTTCCAAAAGAGAGAAAGTTTGTCAAAGAAAGGTTGGGTCTAGAAAACCAGAAGTAGTTCTGGGCTACCATAACTGTATATTCTATATAGTTCTAGATGTGATGAGGGACACAAAAGAAGTAGGAGACATTTCTTAGAGTTTAAAATATAAAACATATAAAACAAGCCTAACACACAAGATTTTTAGCTGGTCATTCCAGATCCTCTAATGACTGTACTTGTCTTTTATTTTTGTCATTTGTAAATTCTCTATCTTCAATCTTAATTCATCACAATTCCCTTACATGATCTCTATGGCTTTGAGTAATCTCCTTACAAGTAAATAGGGATGCAAAGATATCATAAAAAAAGGGAAAAGGACTTACATGTACAAAAATATTTATAGCAGCTCTTTTTGTGATGCCAAAGAATTGGAAACTGAAGGGATGGCCATCAATTGGGGAATGGCTGAACAAGTTGTAGTATATGAATGTGATGAAATACTAATGTGCTATAAGAAATTACAGAAAGTGGTCGGCTAGGTTGCACAGTGAATAGAGCACTGGCCCTGGAGTCAGGAGGATCTGTGTTCAAATCTGCCCTCAGACACTTAAAAAAAAAAGAAAGAAAGAAAAAAAAAAACTAGTCATGTGACCTTGGGCAAGTCACTTAACCCCAACTGCCCAAACTTACCCCCTCCAAAAAGCCAAAAAAAAAAAAAAATTACAGAAAGGATGCTTTTGGGAAAATTTGGAAAGACTTACATGAACTAATGCAAAGTGAGGTGAGCAGAACCAGGAAAAGAGTACACAGTAGCAACAATACTGTACAATGATCAACTGTAAATGACTTAGCTCTTCTCAGAAATACAATAATCTAAGATGGTACCAAAGGACTTGTGATGAAAAATGCTATCTACCTCCAGAGAAAGCACTCATGGAGTCTGAATGCAGACCAAAGCAATCTTTTAAAACTTCCTTTTTTTGTTCTGTATTTTCTTTCACAACATGACTAGCATGAAAATATGTTTTACATGATTGCACATATATGACCTATATTGCTTTCCATCTTAAGGGTAGGAGGAAGGCAGGAGGAGTAGAAAGTTGCAACTCAAAATTTTATTTTAAAAATGAATGCTAAAATTATCTTTACATGTAATTGGAAAAATAAAATGTTATTCTTTAAAAAGCCAAGTAAATGGGGGTAATAATAAGACCTACTTCCTAGAATTTTTGTGCTTCAGGCATTAGAGCTAAGGGGAAAGGGCAGAGGAGGGAGCAGCAAGAGTGGTACAAAAGACAGTCCAACCATGACTAAAATTGGACCTGAAGAAGGGAAGACCCATCTTGCAGAAAATAGATTCCATGGGAGTTAGGGACAAGTTGAAACTTAAGAGAGGGAGACCAATAGTATTGGGAATCTAGGGGTGGCAGCCTCAGGATGGTCTCACTATACAGAGACCAATGGATGACCACAGGATGAGGCAAGTGGATATAGGTAACTAAGGGGAGAAGCATGACCTCTTGGGAAGTAAATGAACCATCTCATGTCACCAGTGGAGCAAAGCTTGGTCACTTGGTGCTAGTACACGCTTGTGAAACAAATGAGTAGTATCTCTTGAAGATTGTATATAATAGTCAAGCTTAGTGTCTCAGAACTAATTCAAATAAGGAACTAATCACTGTAGTTAGAAGTCCTAGAAAGTACTGGACTGCTCACTAGGATGGTATTATGCAATTGTTGACCTGAAACTGAAATTATAAATCTGTATCTGTACTCATAAGATCCAAAGGATTATTTGTGAATACTGTAGAACTATAAAATGGAAAAGGACCTCCATAGATAAATAATTCAGTCTCTAACAAACCTGTGTGCCTCAGATAATTGTGTGTCTTTCTTTCTTTATGCATTGTCTAATGCGTCCTGGATAATGGAGCCACTTTGTTCCTCAAATCACTTTGAAAGTACCTGGTGATTTCAAACAGTTTTGTGAAGATCATTTTCCAGTGAAGCTTGACCTCTCTCTACCTGAAGGCCTCAAATGAACCAGTTCCTTCTTTAATCAATATGCCCTGTAGATATACACTTGAAAACATATAGTTGAAAATACTTCTGACCACATAATTTTCTCCTACTGGGAACATAATTGGCTTCCATTTTAAGAAGAAGAATTTTGAAAGAATAAGAGGTGAAATGAGCTCAGCATCCTTTTAGGTAAGGCTGGAGATAGTAAGGACACACATAAACAAAATGGGAGGTCAAAACAAATTAGATTTGTGATGAAATAAAGATAAAGAGTATATTTTCAAGGTTAAATGAATTGCTACAATAGTTTCCAACAGATTATAGCCATCTTTAAGAAAATCACTAAATGATAGGTAGAGAAAAATGGTGAGTAGCCAGAAGAATCATTCTCTGGGAAAGCAAAAACCCATAAAAATTCAACTAAGAATGAACAGTTTCTCCTTTCTTGTGTACACAAAAATAAAGTTTTTCTTTCCTTTTACCTAAATCTGGATGAGAATTTGAAAGGCTCAGGAATCATGAAATATTACATAGCATGTTAGAATTAAGATTGTTGTTCAGTGATGACTACAGAAGTGAGAGAATCTCAAGAATTTAAATGGATATCAAAGATCATCTAATCCAGCCCTCTATAAAATGCAACAATTCCTTTCTTTGTATCCTCTGAACAGTTCCTGGAACATAGTAGATATGTAATAAATATTTATTTATTACTTATTAACAATGAAGATCACAACCTATCCAATCCTCCTATCCATATTGAAATACAACTATCAATATTCTGACCATCCTGGGAAACTCTTGCCTTCAAGTTTCCCATTGGACACATATTCAGTTTCTGGCGGGGGGGGAGGTTTCCTTAATTTTTTCTGACATGAGAAGGATACTGGAGGATTACTCCAGATGTCCAGCTGTTATCCTATACTTTCTTTTGCATTTTTTTTTTTTGGAGGGCAATTAGGGTTAAGTGCCTTGCCCAAGGTCACATGGCTAGTTTTTGTGTTATGTGTCTGAGGTTGGATTTGAACTCAGGTCCTCCTGACTCCAGGGACAGTGCTCTATTCACTGCGCCACCTAGCTGTCCCTTATCCTATACTTTTCATACATTTTTTTTACTCTTAATATTTTCCTGATAATATCCTTTACTCTCATTCTATTTCCAAAATTTTTTGCTTTTCTTAAAAGTTTATTTTTTTTTCTCCCTGAGAGTACAAGAGTGAAGGTAGAAAATGATGAAATGCTTTAGAGCTGTTACCTCCTCCCCCTTAATTCAGTCAGTTATAGGAAAGTGAGGGACACTATTCAGTAAAGGATACCCACAGGGATACTCTTCCCAAGTATTCGTTAATCCCTGCAACATCATTAGGAAGCAGTGTGAGGTAATGGGTAAAGCAGAGGACCAGGAGTCAGGAGATCTACATCTTAACTCTGGCTCTACTGTTAACTAACTTCATGACCTTGGACAAGAAACCTCACCATTCTAACCTCAGTTTATCCTGTAAAATGAGGGGAACTGGCTCATACAACCTCTGTGAGGCCCTCTAGCTCTAAAGTTTTTGAATCTAAAGCAGAATAGAATATATTACATAATTCTAAGTATCTTCAGTTATCTACCATACCTTTCCATCCAAATACAAGAGAGATATAGAGACCTATAATTGCCTTCAGTAATCCCCATTTCCCTAGTGGAAGTGGTAGAGATGAAGGCAATGACCTTGCATTGATCAAAAGCTTTAAGGAGTCTATCCATCATTGTATATGACCTGTGGATCTAGATTTCTGTCTACAAACTCAATCACCAATAAATCCTATATATGAAATTCATCATTCTAGGTCCACTAGACAGTAGGTAGTTAGCTGGCTTCATCAAAAGTCTAACCATTCAATGGGTTTAATATTTTTTGTTGATATTATTTGTGCCTCCTTAATTGGTGGGAAGAAGGAGGGATTTTAAAATTCTAATATATGACTCTCTCTGCATCTAAAATCAATGAAGTCAATTAAGCCACTTCTGTAGCCCAGAAATGAATTCTAGACCTATCATAAGATGCTGAACTTGAACAATGGCCATTTTCGTTGACCTACTTTGCATATTACCTAGTTCCACAGAAAGTGCCTGATAACTGAAGATTTTTCATAATTAATTAGGCAAGTAGTAAGCACTGAGTCACAGTCACATTTCATGAACCAAAACAGCAAGTTTTGAAATGTTGAAAAAGGACAGTATCCATCATCAATTAATGACCTCTATACAGTTAATTTCAGGCATGGTAATGGGAAAAGCTTAAATACTCTGAAGTACTTTGAAACCTTATTGGAAATGTCTATTAATCAGACCTTACTGGCATCTCCCTGATTTGTTCTCTAAGTAGCCTCTCAAGCTACCCTCTCATTAAGTAAGCCATAAATTACTAAGGCTTTGAAATTAATTCCTAAGTAAATTTTCTTATTGTATTGACTTGTTTGTCTGTGTGGGTAGGGCGATGATGATTGGGCTTTGTGCTTTTAATATACTCTGTTCAGTGTTCTCTTTCTTAGTGGGGAGGGCAGTGTGGAGGACTGGAGTGAACCCTGGACCATGTGTTGTGTATAATTGCCATTCTGCTCCTTATTATTGATGCGACCTTGGATAATTCATTTCCTTTCTCTGAATCTCTATTTCCTAACTGTCAAAATGCATTAGTCTAGATAAGGGATTCTTGTCCTGGGAATCAAAAAGAGATTTTTTTTTTGTTTTGGTTTGCATTTTTAGGAAGATTTTGATAACTGTATTTCTTTTTTAAACAAATCTTTTATTTATTTATTTAGTTTTAGTTTTCATCATTCATTGCTACAAGATTTTGAGTACAAATTTATTCCCTGTCTTTTCCCTACCCATCCCCCAAGATAGTAAGCCTACTGAATAGCCTTCCCCCAATCTGCTCTCTCTTATATACTCCCCCATTCCTGCCTAACTCTCTAATAGGGCAAAATGGATTTTTATACCCCAGTTCCTGTATATTTAATTTCCTAGTTGCATGTAAATTTTTTTTTAATATTTGTTTTTAAAAATTTGATGTCCAGATTCTCTCCCTTCTTTCCTCCTCACCTTCCCCCCACTGGGAAGACAAGCAATTCAATATAGGTTGTACATGTGTAGACATGAAAAACATTTCCATAGTGGTTATATTGTTTAAAGACTGACTATATTTCCCTTCATCCTATCCCACCCACCACTTATTCTATTTTCTACTTTGACCCAGCCCCTTTTCAAAAGTGTTTGCTTCTAGTTACCCTCCCTCAATATACCCTCCCCTCTATGATCCCCTCTCTTATCCCCTTCCCCCTACTTTCCTGGAGGGTAAGATACCCAATTGAATATATATGTTATTCCATCCTTAAGGCAAATTCAATGAGAGTAAGGTTGACCCATTCCCTTCCACCTTCCTGCACTTCCCCTCCATTGTAACACTGTTCTCTTTCCTCTTTTATATATGATAGTTTACCCTATTCTATCTCTCCCTTTCTCCTTCTCCCAATAAATTCCTCTATTACCTCTTAATTTTATTCTTTAGATATCATCCCTTCATATTCAACTGATCCTGTGCCCCCTGTCTATGTATACATGAACACACATGTACACACACTCACATATATATTTATACACACATACACATTCCTATACATACATATATGTATGTATAAAAATATGTGTATACATACATATGTATTCCCTTCAACAATCTTCATACTGAGAAAAGTCTCATGAGTTACAATTATCATTTTTCCATGTAGGGATGTAAATAGATCAACTTTAATAAGTTCCTTATGATTTCTTTTTCTTGTTTACCTTCTCATGCTTCTCTTGTTTCTTGTATTTGAAAGTCAAATTTTCTATTCAGTTCTGCTCTTTTCATCAAGAATGCTTAAAAGTAGGGGTGGATAGGTGGCACAGTGAATAGAGTACTGGCCCTGGAGTCAGGAGGACCTGAGTTCAAATCCAGCTTCAGACACTTAACACATACTAGCCATGTGACCTTGGGCAAGTCACTTCACCCAAATTGCCCCCTCCCCCCCGAAAAAAAGAATGCTTGAAAGTCCTCTATTTCATTGAATGACTATATTTTCCCCTGAAGCATTATATTTAGTTTCTCTGGGTAATTCTTGGTTTTAATCCTACCTTCTTTGACCTCCAGAATATCATATTCCAAGCCCTTCAATCCCTTAATGTGGAAGTTCCTAGATCTTGTGTTATCCTGATTGTGTTTCCACAATATTCAAATTATTTCTCCCTGACTGCTTGTAATATTTTCTCCTTGACCTGGGAACTCTGGAATTGGGCTATGCTATTGCTAGGAGTTTTCTTTTTGGGAAATCTTTCAAGAGATGATCAATGAATTCTTTCAATTTCTATTTTGACCTCTGGTTCTAGAATATCAGGGCAATTTTCCTTTAGAATTTCTTGAAGTATGATTTCTAGGCTTTTTTTATCACTTTTACAAAGTCCAATAATTTTAAAATTAACTTTCCTGGATCTATTTTCCAGAAATATCCAATGAGATATTTCACATTGCCTTCTATTTTTTCATTTGTATCTGTTTTATAGTATCTTGATTTCTCATAATGTCATTAGCTTCCATTTGTTCCAATCTAATTTTAAAGCAATTCTTCTCTTCAGTGAGTTTTTGAAACTCCTTTCCCATCTGGCCAATTTTTGCTTTTTAAGGCATTCTTTTCTTCATTGACTTTTTTGTGCCTCTTTTGCCATTTGAGTTAGTCTATTTTTTAAGGTGTTATTTTTTTCTGTCAGTCTGATGCCTTACTTTTCATGATTTTCTTGCATCATCCTCATTTCTCTTCCCAATTTTTCCTCCACTTCTCTTACTTGATTTTCAAAATCCTTCTTGAGCTCCTTGAGCCTGTAACAAATTCATATTTTTCTTGGAATCTTTTGATGTAGAATTTTGCCTTTGTTGACTTCTTCTGGTTCCATGTTTTGATCCTTTTTGTCCCCAAAAAAGGATTTTATGGTCTGATTGGACATCCTCTGCTTGCTCGTCTTACCAGCTACTTACTTGACTTTTGAGCTCTTTGCCATGGTAGAACTGCTTCCAGAGTAGAGAGAGCTGTGTCCCAAATTGCTGGGGTTTTTGCAAATGTTGTCAGAACTTTTGTCAAAGCTATGAAGAGGTCACCCTCTCTACAGCCACCACAAGCTCTGGCCCACTGGCGTTCCTCACCCAAGGATGACCATGCAAGACTGCAACCCAGATCCAAGCAGGTCAAAGCAAGAGTGATTACCCTCTGAATGGTCTCTTGGTCCCTCTGTGATCTGCAGGCCAGGAGCTTCAGAGGCAGACAAATGGCAACAGCTGCAGCCCCTGAGCCACTATCGCACCTCTTGCTCTGGGGGCAGGGGCTAGACCCCACTCTTCCCTCACCCTGGATCAACAGGGTTTCTCATTGACCTTTTACTTTTCTCTTTTGTGTTCATGAGTTGAGAAGTCTGGAAACAGTCATAGCTGCTGGTGATTCACTCTCCTGAAGTCTGCTCCAGCCAGTCTGTGTCACTGATAGGGACTGCTCTGGGTCTGGGTCTGCATGGCTCACATCTGACTGTGCTGGGCTCTCAGCCCAGGTGTGATAGACCCTTTCTCTTGGCCTGCCAGGCTGCCTTCAGTGGAAGACTTGTTTCTTTCTGTCACTGTGTGGGTTCTGTAGCTCTAACATTTGTTTAGACAGATTTTACAGGTATTGGATGTGGTTGGTGTGGGAGCTTCAGCATGTTCCTGATTTTACTCTGCCATATTGGCTCTGCCCCCTGATAACTGTATTTCAATATAATTGATTTCCTCTGTAATCCTATTTATTTTATTCTATGCTTTTTATTTTTTGAAATAGAGTAATACTTTTTTAAAACAATTATTTATTTACTTTTAGTTTATACCACTCAGTTCCACAATCCCTTGAATTCCAAATTTTCTCTCCCTCCCTCTCCTCTCCCCTCCTCCCTCCTATGGTGGCATGCAATCTGATATAGGTTCTACAAATACCTTCATGTTAAACATTAGTCAAGTTATAAAGAAGAATTTTAACCAATGGGCAAACAAGAAAGAAGGAATGAAACAAAACAAAACACCAAAGAGAGAGAGTTTGCTTTAATCTGCATTCAGACTCTGTAGTTCTTTCTCTGAATGTGGATATCTCTTTCCATCATGAGTCTTTTGGAGTTGTCTTATAACCTTGCATTGCTGAGAGGAGCTCAGTCTATCAGAATTAATCATCACAGATAAGATGTGCCTATAATTGTGCACAAGATTACCCTGGTTCTACTCTCCTCATTGAGCATCAGTTTGTATAAGTCTCTCGAAGTTATTAAGAAGTCCATCTGCTCCTTGTTTCTTTTTCTTTTTCTTTTTTTGTCTTATTAATTTGTTTGTTTACTTTTGGTTTACAAGATTCCGTTCCGCAATCCCTTGAGTTTCAATTTTTCCCCCCTCACTGTGTTCCCACCCCCACCATGGCAGCATGCAATGAAGTAGAGGATCTGAAAATATTTCCACATTAGACATTAGTCAGGTTATAAAGAAGGATTGTAATGGATGGAATGAACAATGGGAAAGAGGAAACAAGATGAAACGAGAAAAAGAAAGAGAGCAGGCAATTTGCTTCAATCTGCATTCAAATGCTGTTCTTTCTAGTTCTTTCTCTGAATGTAGACACCTCGCTCCATCATGAGTCTTTTGGAGTTGTCTTATAACCCTGCATTGCTGAGAAGAGACCAATCTATCAAAGCTGATTGTCACACATACATTGTTTCTGTAATTGTATACAAATTTGTCCTGCTACTATTCTTCTCACTCAGCATCAGTTCATATAAGCCTCTCCAGGTAGTTATGAAGTCCATCTGCTCCTCATTTCTTATAGCACAATAATATTCCATTACATTCATATACCACAACTTGTTTAGCCATTCCCCAATTGATGAGCATCCCCTTAATTTCCAATTCTTTGCCACCACAAAAAGAGCTTCTATAAATATTTTTTGAATATATGCGTCCTCCTCCCACTTCTATGATCTCTTAGGGAGACAGTCCTAGAAATGGCATTGCTGGGTCAAAGGTTATGCACTTTTTTATGGCCTTTTGGGCATAGTTCCAAATTGCTCTCCAGAATGGTTCATTTAGTTCACAACTCCACCAATAATGAATTAGTGTTCCAATTTTTCCATATCCTCTCCAGCATTTATCATTTCCTGTTTTGTCATCTTAACCAATCTGACCAGTGAGGTATAGTACCTCAGAATTGTTTTGATTTGCATTTCTCTAATCAATAGTAATTTAGAACATTTTTTTCGTATGCTTATAGATATCTTTAATTTCTTCCTCTGAAAACTGCTTGTTCATATACATTGGCCATTTGTCAATTGGGGAATGACTTGTATTTTTATAAATTTGACTCAGTTTTCTGTATATTTTAGAAATGAGGCCTTTGTCAGAGACAGCGGTTATAAAAATTCTTTCCCAATTTCCACTTCTCCCCTAATCCTGGTTACATTGACTTTATTTGTACAAAAACTTTTGCAGTTTAATGTAACCAAAGTTATCCACTTTGCATTTCATAATGTTTCTATCTCTTGTTTGGTCATAAATTCTTCCCTTCTCCATAAATCTGACAGGTAAATTATTCCTTGCTCTCCCATATTGCTTACAGTGTATTCTATGCATTTTAAAACCTTATTCTGAGAAGGGGTTCATAGACGTCACCACATTGCCAAAGAGGATCATGACACAGAAAAAAAGTTAAAAATCCCTGAACTTAATCCCCAAGTCCTTTCCAGCTCTATAATCTACCATCCTTTAACATGGAGGAAAAGTAGAATCTCTTCGTTTTAGCTGTTGAGAGAAAAAAAAAAGCTTCCCAAATCAGAAAGAACCTACAAATATGTGTACTTATTGTTGCTGTAGTGTCACTTCTACCAACTCCCTATACATACTAAAGGCAGGAATGTGAGTAGGCAAAAGGAAGATAATTATCTTGCCATTTGTTGGTCATGCTTGCTGAGATGGATTTTGCATGGCAGACCCAAAGCATGTTGTGGTTCCTGAATTAAATATCATGGGCAAGATATACATGTTTCTGTGTTGTTTCTTTGACAGAATCCCTTAAAATGAACTTAGAGCACAGGATTCCTAAGAGGAAAAGGTAGGAAGAGTTTCTAAAGAGACTATTTGACTGCATGAGGTCCATCAATGAGCTCAGATTTTATTTGCTTTAATTTTCTTTAATATTTTTCCCAATTACATGTTGAAAACTATTTTTAACATTTTCAAAAAAATTGACTTCTATATTATTTTCCTCCTCTTACTCTCACTGAGAATGCAAGTGATTTGATATAGGTTATACATATGTAGTCATGAAAACATATTTCCATATTAGTCATGTTGTGAAGGAAAACTCAGATCAAAAAAAGAAAGACAGGTTGTTGTTTTGTTTTTTTTTTAAGTTTGCTTTAATCTCCATTCAGAGTCCATCAATTCTTTCTCTGGAGGTGGATAACATTTATCATAAGTCCTTTGGAATTGTCTCAGATTATTGTTTTGCTGAGAATAGCTGTCATTCAGAGTTGATCATCATACAATATTGTTGTTACTGTGTATACTCTTTTTCTGGTTCTGCTTATCTCACTTTGCCTCAGTTCATATAAGTCTTTCCAGGTTTTTTTCTGAAAGCATACTGTTTATCATTTCCTATAGCACAATAGCATTCCATCATAATCATATACCACAACTTTTTCAGCCATTTACCAATTGATGGGCATCCCCTGAATTTCTAATTCTTTGCCACTACAAAAAAGAACTTCTATAAACATTTTTGTACATATAGGTCCCTTTTCCTTTTTTAAAAATCTCTTTGGGGGTATAGACCTAGTAGTACTAATCCTGGGTCAAAGGTTATACACAGTTTTATAGACTTTAGGCATAGTTCCAAATTGCTCTCCAGAATGGTTGAATCTGTTTAAAACTCCACCACGTGTGTTTTAATGTCTCATTTTCTCACATTCCCTTCAATTTGTCATTTTCCCCTTCTGTCATTTAGCCAATCTGATAAGTATGAGGTGGTATCTCAGAACTGCTTTTATTTTCATTTCATTTCAAATCAGTAGTGATTTAGAGCATTTTTATATGTCTGTAGATAATTTTGATTTCTTCATCTGAAAACAACCTATTTAAATATCCTTTACTATTTATAAATTGGGATATTACTTGTATTCTTATAAATGTGACTCAGTTCTCTATATATTTGAGAAATGAGACCTATGTTAGAGAAACATGTAAAAATATTTCCATAGTTATAATTACTGTATATTTCCCTCTATCCTTCCCCCACCCCACCCCCATTTATCATTCTCTTTTTTCTTATGCTGTCCATCCTCAAAATTGTTTTGCTTCAGGCCACCACTTCCTCCAATCCAACCTCCCTTTTATCAACCCCCCCAACAACCTTTTATTATCCCCTTCCCCTTCTACTTCCTTGTAGGGAAAGATAGATTTCTATACCCAACTGGGTGTGTATATTCTTCCCAATGAGCTCAGATTTAAAATGTCATTTTCAAAAATTTGAAAGGAAGGCAGGTAATTGATACTGGATGCAAAAGTCCTATGAGAATAGTATCAAGAAGATTGAAGCCCAGTTTAAACTAAGACTTGAAATAATCACTAAAAGTATAATAAGGGTTTATATTTAACTGTGCTGAGGGGAACGTGGGGAAGAGAGAGACCAAAGAAGAGATAACCACTTACCTATTTAGCATCATTTCCTCTAGCAAGGTAAATGATCTTCAAGCGGGGAAGGTCAGAATAAAAATTATAAGAGAAATGAAGTGAGGTGATAGTAATAAAAGCTGCCAATTAGAGCACTTTACAGATATCTGATTTTGACAACAACCCTGTAAGGTAGAGCCTATTAGTATACTTGCATTATAAAATGATGAAATTAAAGTGAAAAGAATTTAAGTGACTTGCTCATAATCACAAAATTTATATGTTGGGTTCATGACTTGAATCTATTATCTTCTTGTCCTCATAGTCAAAGTTCTTTGACCCAGGCAAACAACATTCCAGGATAAGGAAAAAAGTGAACTTATTTTCACTGAACCACTCTGGCTACTGTCTTTGAGGATATTGAATTACTCTTTCTACTATCAAGATCTTTGAAAAATTGTGGGGATCAGTAAAGATACTATGGCACTCTAGGGAAAAATGATACTGTAATTTTCAAAAAATGAAAGAAGGAAGCTGCTTCAAACTATAGGTCAGTGAGGTCGATGTCAATTCCTGTCAAAATTCTAGGATGCATTATTAAAAGGATAGTTTATGAGTACTTAGGGAATAGAGAAGATAATCACTATAAACCAGAATGGCTTCCTCAGAGAACAACTCATGTCAAACTAAACTTGTTTGCTTTTTTTTGATGGGATTACCTGACTCATAGGGAATTTGACAGACTTTTACAACATCCTTGTAGACAAATTAGAAAGTCAAGGAATCTAAGATGATATAGATAAGGAGATTTGAAAATGGTTGAAGAAGTGCTGATTAGTGGACCAATGTCAACATATATATATATATCGGGGTGACAAGTAGAATACTCTGGAGACCTCTCTAATATTTGACCCTATCGTGTTCAATGGAATCTTCAATTATAATGATTTCCATGAAGGCATAAAGCTTGACAGAACAGCTAATACACTGGGTTGACAGAATCTGGATCTAAAAATTTCTTTATGTGCTGAAGGTAAAAAAAAAAACAACTGAAGTATTATAAAGATAAGTATAAAATTGTACACTGGAATTCAAATAATCAACTTATCAATTATAGTCAAGAAATTAGTTCATGAACAAGAGATCAATGAATTACATCAGCATGAGTCAGGAGTATAGCATTGGAGCCAAAAAGTCTCATGGAAATTTAGGCTTCATTAGTGGAATTCCAGTGTTCAGAGCAAAGAAGGTGATAACACTTCTCCCTGATTAGCCCACATTTGGAGTATTAGATGTCAATCTGGTTTCCATATTTTAGAAGGGTTTCAAAAGGAGGCATCCAGGTTGATAAGAGATTCAAAAACCTTGCCATGTGATAAGTAGTTTAAAAAATTTAGTAGGGGGCGGAGCCAAGATGGCGGAGTAGAAACAGCTCGTCCAAGCCTCTCTGCCCCCAGATTCTCCACAAACCATGTAAAAAAGGACTCTGAAAAACTTCTGGAGCCCCAGCACCCACAGAACGACACAGAGAAGCTAACCTCCCGCTGAGGACAGCCCAGCACCCTGCAGGAAGGACCAGCGCAGCAGTCTGGGAGCCGGCAGCGGGGCAGAGCGCAGGAGCCGGAGGCGAGCCGAGCCCAGGTCCGTGTGAGCCGAGGTTTTAGCCCCAGGGCGGCAGGGCCAGCAGCCGGCTGGAGGAACCCCAGAACACCAGGAGCTGTGGCGATTCCAGAATTATCAACATAGACTTGCCTAGGACAAAGTAAGAGGTTAGTGTCCTGTGGACTTTGGGACCTGTATTTGGGGAATTCGTCAGCTCCCTCCCCTGGGGGCTAGAAGCCGCTGAGGAGACACGCCATTTTGTAGTTTTCAGAGGCATTTCAGGCTCCCAGCCTACAAATCGTGGGGAGATCCAGCGATCAGTCTTGGGGGGTAATCGCTCTTGCTTTAACCTCCCTGGATCTGGATTGTGATCTAGGGTGGAAGTTGTGGGTGGGTTTACAGCTTGCCAGAAACGGAAGTTGCCCCCACACGTTTGGGGCGAAAATTCCTCTATCTGGCCTTAAAGCCATAGTGTGGCAACAAGCCCAAAAGTCAAGTAATTAAGTGGCAACATGCCAAGGCAAAGGAAACAGAAAAATGCAACCCTAGACTCCTATTTTGGGGGCGTAGAGCGGGAAAAGGACTGTGAGTTCAGAAGTCCTGCTCCAAAAGCCCCAGGGGAAAACATGAGCGGGTTGCAGGCCATAGAGGACCTTAAGAAGGACTTTAAAAATCAAATAAGAGAGTGGAGGAAAATTGGGAAGAGAAATGAGAAGGATGCAGGAAAAGTATGAAATGAGGGTCAACAGCCTGACTGAGGAAAACAACACCTTAAAAAATAGACTAGCTCAAATGGCAAAGGAGGCCCAAAAGGGCATTGAGGAGAAGAATGCCTTAAAAAGTCGAATTTGCCAGATGGAAAAAGAATCTCAAAGGTTCACTGAGGAGATTCATTCCTTCAGAGTTAGACTGGAGCAAATGGAAGCTAGTGACTATGAGAAATCAAGATGTTGTTAAGCAGATCCAAACAAACGAAAGATTAGAAGGCAATGTGAAATATCTCATGGGAAAAACCACTGACCTAGAGAATAGATCCAGGAGAGACAATTTAAAAATTATTGGACTACCTGAAAGCCATGATCAAGGAAAGAACCTAGAAATCACCCTTCAAGAAATTCTCAAGGAAAACTGCCCTGATGTTTTAGATCCAGAGGGCAAAATAGAGGTTGAAAGAATCCACCGATCACCTCCTGAAAAAGATCCCAAAAAGAAAACTCCCAGAAATATTATAGCCAGGTTCCAGAATCCCCAGATCAAGGAGAAGATACTACAAGTGGCCAGGAAGAAACAATTTCAATATTGTGGAAACACAATCAGAATAGCCCAGGACCTGGCAGCTTCTACACTGAGGGATCGAAGGGCATGGAATATGATATTCCAGAGGGCAAAAGAACTGGGAATGAACCCAAGGGTCACCTACCCAGCAAAACTGAGTATTTTGTTTCAGGGGAAAATATGGTCATTCAGTGGAATAGAGGACTTTCAAGCATTCTTGAGGAAAAAACCAGAATTGAATAGAAAATTTGACACCCAGACACAAGAAGGAAGAGATGCCTGAGAAGGTAATCAGGGAAAAGAAATCAAAAGGACCTTATCAAAGTTGAACTATTTACATTCCTATATGGAAAAGCAATATCTGTGACTGATGATATCTTTCTCACTATGAAAATAATGGAAGAAGGGGGTGTGGTCATATGAATACATATGTGAATGTGTATGTATATGGTTACAGTTATATATGGATGGAGGGCATAGGTTGATTTTGTTGGGAAGGGCGAGTACTCAAGGGATGAAATAATGAGGTGAGAGAAGAAAGTGGCAAGAGGAGATGGGGAGAGACATGGTAGGGTAAACTATCTCATGTAGGGGAAGTGGGTGCAAAGGAGGGGGAGAATAAGGAAGGCTAAAAAGGCAAAACCACATTCACATTGAATTTGGTTCAGGGAGAAAATGACATACATACTAAATGGGATATCTCAACCTGCAGCAGGATAGGGGGAAGGGGGATGAGAGGAGGGATGATGGATGGGAGGGCATCCTTGGGGTGAGGGGAGGTTGGAAGTACCCACTATAGAAGAGGGACAGGATCATGTAGGGAATGGACCAGGTGGGGGGTGGGATGAGTGGGAGGGAATTATAAGCAGCCTTGTACAATATATCTACTATGATAATGTTTTGCCTAGCTAGACATGTACAACATATACTGAATTACTTATCTCCCAAGAAGGAATGGGTGACAAGGGAGGAAGGAAATGGATCTGAAATTCGAGGTCGTAACATTAAATGTTTCAAATATATATATAAATACTATTATTAATACTCTTTTGCCTATAATTGGGAGATAAGATGTGCAGGCATTGGGACACAAAGATTCATCTTCCTCTAATGGAAAAGTCGATGGGGTATGGGAGAAGGTATGGGAGAGAGCAGATTGGAGGAAGCGATATCTTGTGGGACTGCTATTCTGGGAGGTTGGGTAGGGGAATAATGGGGGGAAAATGATTGTAACTCAAAATCTGGCGGAAATGAATGATGTAAAACAGAAGTTAATAAAGTATTTGTTTAAAAAAAAATTTAGTAATGTTTAGCCTGAAGAAGAATCTTAGATAAGATGAAATTGCCTTCAATATTTGTATTTGAAGATTTTCCCTGCCCCCAATAGGCTGAATGTAATCACATGGAGCCTGTGGTGGGAAGAACTTGCTGAAGGGTGGAACAGAGCTCACAGAAAACTCAGTCAGAGCAGTTAGAGGAAGAAAAAGGATGCATGCAAGGAGACAGCTAGGCTTGTGAGTGTTTGTGGGAAGACTAAAGGATGGTATAGCTCTCTGCTGTGTTATGGTGTATTAACTTCTTTGTTACTATGATGGATTCAGGCTTCTGGTTTGGGGATTTGGTTTGCTGGTGTCTGAATAAATGTTTTACTTCTATCTTCTATATGTAGAATCTATTATATTTTGTGATTGAGAACTATACTGGCATATACACAGTCACCATCAGTGTTGTGAATATTTCTTTGGCACTACAGACGCCAACCTGATTTCCATATTTTAGAAGGACTTCAAAAAGGGGACACCCAGATTGATGAGAAATTTAAAAATCTTGCCATGTGAAAAGTAGTTTAAAATTTTTTAGTAATGTTTATCCTGAAGAAGAGTCTTAGCTAAGATAGAATTTTCTTCAATATTTGTAAGGTTGTCAGCTAAAATAGAGATTAAACTTGTTTTAATTAAGACTCACTGGTAGAAACCACAGAAAGGTAGATGTGGGATTAATATAAAGGAAATTCTTTGCTTGTAACTTGCTGCAGCCTGCTCATACCCACTATGCAACTCTCCATGGATCTGTCAGTGACACCCATTTTCACCAAGACTGTATTCCTCCATAACATGCAGCCATACAAAACACCAGTAGAATACTGGTATTATAAAGGAATTACAAAAGAGGTTGAGAGTAAATATTTCATCAAAGAAATGTCTGGGCATAAAAGAGGTGCTTGTTACATGGAGAGAGAAAGAAATAATTGATTGTTGTGTTCTGCTAACATCCTTCCAATGTCAAAAACAAGTGAAAAAGGAACTCAGCATGTTGAGTGGTCCTCTTGTGGAAATATGACAAGTCCACTGAATGAGAAGGTGTGCATGATTTCAGAGCTGCATAATGGGAGGGAATGTCCACAATGATAAGACCACAAACCCACAGATCCTTTTGAGTATAAAGGAAAGTTTCCTAAATTCTTCCTGTTCATCAACAAACCATCATTCCCACTCTCTCTCCACCAGAAAATTGGTCCCTCACCCTGGAACAACTCTGAGCTCTAATAAGTTAGCTTTCACTTTACTTTGCCCAAATCTTGGCCTCCACCCCACTTTATGCCCAGCTCTACACCCTAGGGTAGTCATTCTCCCCTTTCCTTCATCTAGCTCCCTGTATGTGTTGCCTTCTGTTGTTTGAATATTAGCACAGTGTCTGAAACATAGTAAGTGCTTAATAAATTCTCATTCTCTCTCTCTCTGTCTCTCTCTGTCTCTCTCTGTCTCTCTGTCTCTCTGTCTCTCTCAATCTCTCTCTCAATCTCTCTCTCTCTTTCTCTCTCTCTCTCTCTCTCTCTCTCTCTCTCTCTCTCTCTCTCTCTGTCTGTCTCTCTCTTTCTCTGTCTCTCTCTTTCCCTCTTTGTCTCTCTCCATGCATCCATCTATCTAATAATTTTATAGAAAGGATTGTTCTAATCACTAGGAGTCGTCAAGAAGAAGCTAAATGTCCACTTGTTGGGTACCTTCCAACTCTACAATTTCATTAAATTTATCCAGTGCTTTTCCCACTAAATCAAGGATCTTCTTTAACTTCTTAAAATTTGCAGCTTTCTATAGATTTTTTATTTTTATTTTTATTTTGTGCCAACCCATTTCCATTTCTTCATTCTTATGCTACAGTCTGGCTCCCTCTTTCTCTCTTACCCAGGTCTTTCAGGTTGCTGTCTGACTGCTCAAAGGCCCCCATCTACTGTGGCGCACACACACACACACACACACACACACACACACACACACACACACACACACACACACACACACCACTGCATATTTACTTCCTCTATTTTGCTCTCTGCTCTTGTCCTTCAAGTGACCAGGATTAAAAACTATAACTCCCTGCTTCTCTGATCCATCAAGAGAGTCCCCATTTCTTCCACAGGGCCTTTATGACTTAGGTATAAAGAGATAAGATATTTAATTAAAAGATTAAACCAATTCCCATTGAAATGTGAATGACTGAACATCTATTTAACTCTCCTGTGGGAATTTGCATTTAAGAGAATTATTAACCACAGTGAATCTCTAATTGGTACAATTTTAGTCGGAATGATAAGTGAAATAAAGGATTTGTGAAGGCAGAAAGGGGACAAACGGGATGGCCTAGTCTATAGCAATGGCGACAGGGAAACGGTCTGGAATTTCTCAGGTGTGAGTGCTGATTGAAACAAACTCTCATCCATGAATATTCCTTGCCAGTTTCTGAGTAGTTGACTGAACTCTGACTGAAGCCTCCAATTCATGACTGCTTCTTACCTCCTGATTAGCAATCTCAGATTGTTTATCCCAAATAACTCTTTGTTTGAGCCCATATGACATATTCTGGTTTGTGATTGTGTTTTTAAGAACTGTTTGTTTATATCCTTTAACCACTTATCTATGGATGAATACCTTTTAATCTTGTATATTCGGCATTTTCTGTTGTGTCTTGAATATTATACCCTTGACAAGAAAGTTTGAGGTAAAGATTGTTTTAATTCATCATTTCCTTCTTATCTTACTTATATAGATTTTTCATGAAAAATCTTTTCAATTTCATGCGATCAAAGTTATCTATTTTATTTTTTGTCATATGGTCTATCCTCTGTTTGGCTGAGAACTGTCTTCCAGACATAACTCTCAGAGCTATTTGATCTGGTTTTTATATAATTTTTTCTTGGTGTGACCTTTAATAATTCAAGTCATATATTCATTTTGAGTTTAGTGTAGTATATTGTATAAGATGTTGATTTTAACTTTATTTCTACCAAACTTTTTCCAATTTTCCAACAATTCTTGTAAAATAGAGAGCCTTTCCTCCAATATGTTTTCGGGTTTATGAATGGGGTTATTCAGTCCAATTGTTTCTGATTGTTCTATGTCTATTTTTCTATTTTTTTAAACCAGTACCAAATAGCTATGATGATTACTATTTTATAGTATAATTTAAGGAATGGAGGGACCACTCCTTCTTCATTTCATTTTTTAAATATTTCCCTTGAGATTGTAAATGTTTTGTTCATTTAAATGAATTGTTTTATTTTCTCTGGCTCTGTAAAGTGCCAGGAGACACTTTACTGACATATTACTTTACTGACATATTACTAAAACTGTCAATTTCTGTAATTACTCTCAGGAATAATGTTTTTATTATATTTACACAGCCCAGCCATGGGCACTAAATATATCTACAGTTATTTAAATAATTTATTATTTCCTTAAGTTGTAACTTTAAAGTCTTGAGTGTGCCTTAAAAGATTCACTGCTAGATATTTCATGCATTTTATATTACTTTTGAATAGGATTTCTCTTTCTATACTTTTATCCCAGGTTTCAAAAATTACTATATAGAAATGCCATTGATTTTTGTAGGTCAATGTTGTATCCTTGTATATTGGTACTTTACCAATGGTAATTGTCTTAATTAGTTTCTTTACTAACTCACTAGTGTTTTCTAAGTAAAATATCATGTTAGGAAACAATTTTGTCTCTGCTTTTTCTATCATTATACCTTTAATTTTTTTCTCTAATTGCTATATTGTGTTTTTCTAGGATTATGTCAAATATTGGGGAAACAGAGCACTTTTCCATTTCTTTATTTATTGGGAAAGATTCTTGTAATTTCTTATTGTACTTAATGCTAGTTTTTCCTTACAAGAAACTTCTATAGATATATAATTTCTATAGATAATGTCATCTTCTTAAACTTTGCTATACCTATGCATAATAGGGTTTTTTTTAGCATAAATGAATTTTATGCTTTGTCAAAAGCTTTTGGGATGGCATCTACTGACATATTGTGGCTTTAAATGTTTTGGTTTAAATCTAACTGGATCATAGGAAACTGGGAAAAAAATTGCTTTACTCTTTTTTTTTGCCAATTTTAAATTGAGATTCATTAAGGATATTGATCTAAAACTTTTCTTTGTTGTTGTTGTTTCATCCTTTTCTGATTTCAGCATTGGGATTATATTTGTCCCATAAGAAGAGCTTGGTGATATATTTTTTTCTTAAATTTTAGCAATAATTCATATGCTGATTTTTCTTTAAAAAGTTGGTAGGAAATTTCTATTAATCCATATGGAGAAGGTTGTTGTTTTTAATTTCCTCTTCTGAAACTAGATTTTTTTTGTGGTTTTTATCTGTTATCCTGTTAATTTGAGTATCACAACTTTTGCAGATAACCTCTTTCTTTTAAATTTTTCATTGTACTGGTATATAACTGTATGGCATTTCATACTAAATTATAGATTAACAATAATCCTAGGAGTTATATTTTATTAAATAAGGTATGTCAAGGACTTTTGTTTTATACCACATATATGTCTGAAAATATCCTTTTCTCCTTGTCATTCTACTCACCACCACTTGTAAAAAGAAAAACAATTAAATAAAAATATCTCATATAATGACCATGATTCACAATTTATACTACATACTAACTTGGTCATTCGCCATCTCTTTTATGAGGAGGGAGTTATACTTCATTATCTTTTCTCTAAGACCACATTTACTTTTTCACTTACTCAGAGTTTGACTTCCTTTTAGTGATCTTTTCAATTACATCCTTTTATTCATGATATATGACATTCTTTGGGCTCTGCTTATTTAGCTCTGTATTAGTTAATACAAATCTTCCCACATTCTCTGAATTCCACATATTCCTCATAATTTACCGCACAATAATATTCTAATGTATCCATATTACCAGGTTTTTTTTTATTTCATCAATTCTACTATTGATGGGTGCCCACTTTATTTCTAGTTCTTTTTTACTTCAAATGTTACTATTAAGATTTTGATATATATTGGGCATGATCCTTATCATCACCATAGTTAGCATTTTCACAGTGAATTAAAATTTGCAAAATGCTCTTTAAAGTTTTTTTATTTGATCCTCACAATGACCTTGAGAGGTAGGTACTATAATTACTCTCATTTTACAGATGGCGAAACTGAGTCAGCCAGCTATTACATTACTTGCCCAGGGTCACAAAGCTAGTAAGTATCTTAGGCTGGTTTTGAATGATGGTCTTACTTACTCCAGATGATGTCCTTGCTGATGTCCTTGCTGATGTTCTTCCCTGTGGTTTTCTTATCCTGAAATATCACCCCCACCTCTACAACGCCATTTTGTGACCTCCCTTTTGAGGAAATGCTCAACTCAGCCATAGTCATATCTTTACTCTTCTTTCTCTGTTCCTAACTCTCCAGACTTCTTCATCCTGCCTTCACCCCTACTATCATTTTTCAGATCATTTTATATACTGTCTTCCTCCATTCTAATATAAGTTCCTTGAGGACAGGAACTGCTTTTTTATTTTTCACTTGTATTTTTAATCTCAGCTCTTATTCTAGTGCCGGACTGATAATAAGTACTTAGTAAATAAGTGATTTTATACTTGTAGTCTATGCCCAGTAGAATGATCACTGGACCAAAGAACATGATCAGTTCAGTTACTTTTCTTGACTAATTCAATATACTTGGCCAATTTACAGTTCTACCACCAGTGTATTTGTGTGCACCTATCCAAATAGCTCTTGTTCAATTAGATTTATGTTACATGAAACTGTTTTTCTATTTCTTAAGCTCTGAAACTGGGCTAATAATTTAACTCATTTCCTGAAAAACAAGACATATTCTTCATTGATTATTAGTTAAAACTTACTCCCCTTCTTTTACTCTGTGGTCCAACTAGACTGATTTTCTTACTTATCCTTATTTAAAACATTCCATCTTCTGTCTCCAGGCCTTTGAACTGACTGCCCCCAAGTTTTAGAATGCACTTCTTTTCCAAGCCCACCTTTTAGGATTTCTTCTTTCCTTTGAAAGTCATCTCAAAGGACAGTTTCTACATGTATTTTTCCCAATTCTTCCATCTTTTAGTGTCTCCCCAAATTATCTTAAATTTATTTTAGATAATATACACATACATGTTATCTCCCTCTATAGAAAAGAAGTTCCTTGAGGGCAGATACTGTTTCCTTTTTCTCTATATTTTATTGGCTAGAAAAGTGACTCGCAGATAGTATGTGTGTAATAAGTGTTTGTTGATTGATTGATAGAATCTGACAGTCAAAGTCATCCACAAAAACTGCAATTAACCTTTCCAGTCTTTGTATACTATTTCTTTTTAAATATTCTTTCTTACTACTCATCATCCCCTGTTCTTCTACCCACGTTCATCTCTGTGTCTTTGATCATACTGTCTCCCAAGCATAAAAAGAACTATTCTCTTCCCCATCTAGATATGTTGAATAGCACCTTTTGCTATCAAAGTCTTTCTTCAAGGCTTGATTCAAGTTATACCTCCATAAAGCCTCCTTTAAATATACCCCACCAAATGAAAATGGGTCCTTCTCTTTAGAACTCCTCATAGCAATTTGTAAAGATCTCTATTTCACACCTGTTACACTCTCTCATATACGTCTTGTCCCTATGCTATCACCAATGCATTGTTTGGTCCTTGAGAAACAATCTACATCATGTCTTCCATTAGTCCCATGGTACCTACCACAGTGCCCGGCAATTCAAACAAATTTTTATTTAGAGTCTATTATTTATTTATTAATTCCAGTGCTTCTCCAAGTGTGGTCTTGAGGACTGCAAGTGGTCCCTGAAACCTTTTGATGGGACCTGAGAGGTCAAAACTATTTTCATAACAATATTAATTTTAATTTCTAATATGGTAAATATCAACAGGTATAACCCACATAAACAAAAGCTGTCCAAGGGATCCTCCATAATTTTTCAGAGTTTAAGGAAGTAGGTCTTGAGATCAAGAAGTTTGAAAAAAAGTTTGATTTATTCAATTCAGTACGTAGAACCCCAGGAAAAAGTGGGAAAACCTTCAACAGTGTAGCAGATACTTTAAAAAGGTCTGTGAAACTCAATTGAAAGATTGATTTTTCTTGAGGGATCAAGGTAGACAACATAGAGGACATGGCCCCTCATCTAGGCTTTGAAGGAGAACAATTGCAATAGGCAGAGAATGAAAGGAAGTTCGTTTCAATTATGTGCAAAGTACAGAGTAGAGAGAAGACAGAATTAAAGCAGAAAACAGAGACTACTCCAGGTTATCTAGAACAAGGATAGGGAAACTGCAGCCTTGAGGCTACACGTGGCCCTTTAGGTTCTAAAGTGTGGCCCTTTGACTGAAAGGACCTTTGACTTGAGTATCTACAAGTCCACAGATTACCTTAAGGGCACAGATTCCCCTAGAACATAGGGTGGTTGAAGTGAAATACCATGAAATAAGTTTGGAAGTGGGTTGGAACTAGCCTAGGAGTGGCCTTGAATATGAGGCAAAGGAGACTACATTTTATGCAATTATAACTTCATATAAAATAATAATTATGATGGCATATAAGTGAATGATCTATGCTATGCTCTTGGACCATCTCAGAGAGCATTTCAGGTTTATTTAAAACCCATTAAATAAAGTAGCATTTCCTTAATGAATAAAATCACAAGATCATATTCTCTTTAACCTACACATCTAATTGAGAAAAGGGGATGGATAGAAAGTTTTATATTGAACCTTTAATGATAAAGCACATAAAAGTGTAACATTTTTAAGAGAAAGTCAGAAATAATGCCAGACTCCACAGCATTAGCCTTTGAGGTAAATTGCATTAAAGACTTCCATTATAATCCAATCATTGTGAGGAGATGAAGTTCAACTAAAATGTGTAACACTCTGCACCAGATCCAGATAAAGACACATGGTATAATCAAGAAAAAATGGTTTTCACCAATTGGGATCCTGTATGTAATATTAATCTGTTTTGCCTGAATCATTTATTCAGTACAAAAGAATGCTTTCCCATCAAATCTGTGAGGACAGCCTAGAATATACAAATAAGAATGTCAGCTGCCAGTCAATTTTAAACAAAAAATGGTTCTCAGAGATGGCATCCCCATAACTGTGTCAATTTCCTGACCATAATCATAAGGACTCCTTGTAATTGAAAGACCTGATTTCTCCTCTCATTTTCATAAAGAGAATATCCAGTACCCTCTAGGGAGTATATGATATTCTGTTCCCTTCAGTATTGACCCATAGCAAAGGGGAAAATAGGCTTTTTGACAATATATTTCATTAAAAATAAATACTACAAAAGAGCTAGCAACATGATGTGATGCTCAAACAGTTGGTGCTTTCATACAACTTGTCCCTAAGCAATTCTAGGACACTGAACACATTCATTTCACATTAAACAGGGCCATAGTCTAGAGCACAAAGGAAATTTATAGATTACCAAATACAACCTTATTTAATAGATCAGAAAACAGAGAAGTTGAGTAATTTCCTAATACTAAGCAACAGTCACTGACCCCAAATCTAATATTTTTGTTAACTACATGTGCTTTATATAGGATCACAATTTCATGCTTTATACAGGACCACAATTTCATGAAGAATGCAGGCCACCCATGCTCAATTCTCTCACAGGTTCACTTTAACTTTTGGATAGTCCATGTTGCCCCTATATGGGCACCATGATTTCTATTTTTCTTTTATTTTTAAAAAATACTTTAATTTATGAAGTAAACAAGCATTTCCAGAGTATTGTGTCTTAGGAATATCATTTTAAGAATGGGTAATGTTTTGCCTAAAAAAGACTGCTCTTAAGATTGATGAGATAGCTGCTTCTAAGAATTGCTTCACTTCAGAATTTATCCAGAAGAGTAGCAAAAAGGAACAAAATTGGAAATGTATCATCTGTCAGATCTATTCTCATCTAGAGTCCACCATTGAAAGGGTGGCTGTCTCTAAACATGAGATAATTTATTACATCATTTAGTCTTTCCTTAATAGCTATACTTTTAAAACTTAATTATATTTTTGTTGCTTGGACTCTTTGCAAGTTGAATATTCTATGCAAATCTGTTCTTTTTCTAAAGAAATTCCTCCCTCAAATTCCTTTATTTTTTTATGTGTAGCTTTTTCATGGGTGTGTAGGCCCCATTTCTCAAAATGGTAGTTGTAGTTACAGCTTCAGCTTTTTTTTTTTTTTTTACTTTTCAGAACATAGGATTCCATTCCCTTCTATGATTTCTAATTTCTACAGAATAATCTTGTTTTTCAGATTTTCTTTCCTTTACATGTGAAATTCTTTGTCCTGGATATTTTATTTATAGGGAAAAATAGTGCTTCTCCTAGAAATTATAATACTTAACCATTATATTTCTTGGAGTTTGAAACAAAGGTTGTTGTTGTTGTTGTTATTGTTTTTCCTCCACTGATGATCTGTGGAATTTCATTTAGTACTTTGTCATTTTATTCAGGACTTGGAAATTTTCTTATGCCATTTCCTACATCATGGTATTCATGACTTGTCAAGTTCTATGAGGACATCTGTGGTTCTTGTGACCTTTGTGCATCCTGTCTTTAAGGTCAACTACCTTGTTTTATTTTCAATTCACTTGTTCTTTTAACATTGTTTTTTTTTTTTTGCCTCTCTTCCACCAGATTTCATTCAACTCCTGTATTTTCATGATCTATATTGGTTAATCCCTATTTTACTACTTTAAAGAGATTTTCCATCATCCTTTCAATTTTTTTTCCTAATGTCACACAGGTAAGAATTTTAATTTTGCATTGAGCACTGTAATTTGTGGTTTATATTCATTCCTAAATTCATTCTTTCTTTCTCTTTTCAACCATGCTGGAATTTTTGTTTTCTTCCAGAGAGAGAGAGAGAGAGAGAGAGAGAACTCTTTGGATTTTATGTTTTATTAGATCTAGATTTATTTTCCTTTGTTATATATGTCTTGTTAAGGGTTCCTTTGTATTATAAAATTTTTATTCCCTTTGATAATTATTCATACTTCTTTTTGATTTTAGAAACCTCTCTATTGACTTACCTCCTTGTGACTTAGGACTTTATCTTGACTTTTAACTTAAAGTCTTAGATCTTTCATCCTTTATTAAAAAATGACCCAGTCACTTTCATGCCTCTCCCTCTTTTATGATGGGTACACCCCTAGGCTGGGCTGCAAGACTCCCTGAGCTACTTTGTGATGGAGTATGTACTGTTCTTTATCTGAGTCTCTTTCTTGGGCAACTATGTGGTACAGTGAATAGAGAACCCAAGCATGGAGTCAGGAAAACCTGAGTGGAAATCTGGTGGTGACCCCTGTAATGGAAATGCAAATTTAAAGATCTTCCCTGCCCCTAGCTTGCCCCTAGCTTAAGTGCACCTGGAGCCTGTGGTGGGAGGCTTGTTTTTCAGAAAAGCCCACACCTTGATACTTTGTGATTGGGCAGTGAGTCCAGAAGGTTGTTACATTCTCTGAGCCAGGAGAAGGCTATATAAACCCTTAGGAGAGGCTTTGCTTTGGGGCTCACTTTGAGAAGTGTTGTGTGATTTGACCAGATGAGACTCTGGGAAGCCGTTGTTGAGAGCCCCCCGGCTTTGAAAACCCAGATGTTGATGCTTTCCTCTCTGGTAACTGTGATTTGGTATTGATATAATGGTAGGACAGTTTGGAAGCCTGTCTGTTTGATTTGTAAGTTCTGTAACTGAAGTTTGGGGTGCTGACCTTTTCCCCTGAACTAGGTAATGTGTGTTTGTTTGATTAAAGTAAGCTTGTTAACCCATTTTGAGTTGCTTTCCTTTTGAAAAGCAGATCTAAGAACCTATATTGGCAGCTACCCTGGGGATATTGGGGTGCTTGCCGCTACAACCCCATTTGAGGTTTTCTTGGCAAAGATATTTGAGTCATTTCCCATTTTCTTCTCCAACTCATTTTACAGATGAAGAAACTGAGGCAAACAAGGTTAAGTGACATGCCTAGGGTCACACAGCTAGTAAGTATCTTAGGACAGATTTGAATTCAGGGAGAGGAATCTTCCTGACTTCAGGCCCAGAAATGTAGCACCCTGTGCCACCTAGCTGCCCTAAATATATCCACAAACAAATAATATCTTGGCATATTAGCTCTCTACCATTGAAGGGAGTTACCACATTGTCAAGGCTAAAGATCATTTTATGCCTCTAAAACAATAAACCTAGACCTTTTTATACTGTCTTGTTATCTATCATCAATTTTTTAAAAATAAAAGACAACTGATAAATTGATCATTTTTCTTTCCCCTGGGGCATATCTGGTCCTTGTTCTGGCCTCATACTTGGTTGACTATTTTCCAGGAAATCCGACCTGTGTCTGATTCTTCAATTAAAACCTGACTCCATCCTCTCTGTCAGGGACACAACAAAACTCCCTACTTAATCTACTATTAACCATAAATATCTAGAAAAAAATAGCTGGACTCCACAAATTCTTTAAGTCCAACAATAAGTTAATAAGAGACAAAGACCCATAAATGGTATAAATTGAACAACATTTGGCACAAAACCAATGCCTGATCTAGTATGAAAAATGATTTTTTCTTAACTTAATGGTTGTCATGAACTAAAACACTAAGGCATGTAGAGATATTTAAAGAAAATCATATCAATGATCTATAAGCTATTAACATCTTAAAATGGGAGAGGAAGGAAGTGAAAGAGCAAAGTTAATTGATGAGAATAAGCTAAAATTTATTCAGACCCCGAAGATGGAAGCCATGATAAAAGAGAATACTGCCACCAGATGTAACATACTGAATGAAACATACTGAATCCCTACTTCCCTTTCTCACAAAGTATCAGAGAATTGTTGTCTTTGAATCACCAGTGCTGAGCACAGCACCTGTCACACAGTAGGCACTTAATAAATGCTTGAAGAATGAATGAATAGGATCATCAAGAAATCAATAGCACCATAGTTAGACCAGAGATTTCCTCTTAAAAGCTGTTTCTAAATCCATTATGTTGCCAAACTGCCATTTCCTTTACTGAAATTATATAAAAATCTAGGAAAGAAAATTCAATTCAATAAACCATTAAAAAAAATCCTCGTGGTATATGTAAGGCACCAAGAATAAGAATTCCATAGGATCATAGATATAGAGCTAAAATGACATATGGAACCATCTTCTTCAGCCCCTTAATTTTATACAGAAGAAACTGAAGCTCCAGATGATTGAGGGACTTGCCTTAGGGGAAGGTAGCATACATCAGAGACAACATTTGAACTTTCTGACTCCATAGTCAGTGCCCTCCCCTCTATGCCAGGCTGCCTCCCTTAAGATTTATGAGACATGGTTCCTCCCCTAAGGAGTGAGGTTAGAATCTCATAGAGCCAATGTGACACTTTCTCCACCTCTATCATCTACAAAGTTTACCTACACTCTCACTGACTTTCCTCATGAGACATCTCTATCTACTTCTGCCTTTTAGTCATTTTGGGGCATGGATACTAGATGGGACAGAGACATTTACTTTTGATTATATTTTGTTTTCATTATTATTGTTCCTTCTGGGGTTGTTTTCATATATTTGGCAGTTATGTGAGATAGCTAATCTCTCTGACATTTCATGTTACCATCTTAACCAGAATGCTTAAGCCAATATTTCTCAGCATCCAATTTGAATATGTTGCTGAGAAATTATTTCAGTACTCAATTTATCTTCTAAGTCAATAACTCTTGGGAACATTTTAGTAAGTTATTTATTTAGGAGATTATTATATTGGTTGAAGGGTATATTTAATGAAGACATAAGATTTAGAGAAAGACTTAGGAGATTTGAATTAATTTCTAATTCAGTACAAACATGCGTAACTATCAAAAATCAGTTCCTATGATTTATGAATATAATTCCTATCAATAATTATAAAGACAAAGAAACACTCATTCCTGCAAATTAGATAGATTCAGATTACCACTTTTCACACCCTGGCTTCTTCAACATATAAACCCACTTAGCATAGAAATTCCAAACTCTTGGGAGTCCACAGGATTATGTTTTTCTTCAGACACAAGTTCAACTACTTTATCTTATGATATTTGTTAAGTATTATCTTTGAAGATTTACTACTCCCCCTTTCATCTGGTTTTGAGATCCTCTCTTGATTTATCGGCATGTGCTCTAGGCTTTTATTGATTTCTCTTGAAATCTTTGGAGTCTCAGATTTCCTCCTCTTTTAAAAAAATTGTTTCAGTCACTGCTCACTTTCTGGTTATTTTTGTTTTTTTCTTCCCTTTGCTGATGGTTATAGCTCCCATTGAGGGATATAAGGTTTACTGATCTGAATACCCTCTGGGGAAACACAATAGAACTTATACAGGTTTCAGTATCCTTTTCTTCAGTCCAGTGCATCTGGACATGATAGCCCTTTGCCCTACATTGAATTAGCATCTGGTACTCTTTGCAGTGTTGGGGGAGAGGAGAGAGTGTGTTTCAGGCAAAATATTTGCTATTGAGGACTCCCTAACTTAGGGCTCATTATCAGGTAGAATTCAACACATTTACAGAAGTCTTTCATCCTCAGCTATAGCCAGGGGAGTTGAGAGAGTTGAAGCACAGTCACTGCAGTTTGGAGGTAAGGGGATGTTAAAATGAGTCCATGTACTAGTCTATGAATTATCTTGTGCCCTTGTCACAGGAAGATGGTTGAGGAAGAATGATGAGTAAGGGATTTAAGGATTACAATTTTCGGATGTTAATTCATGAGAATTTTACTTTGTTAGGATCTATCTTCTTTCATTTATGGATTTAAATGTAATTATTCTACATCTGTTACATAATTCATTTTTAGATACTTAGAGTAAGGAACTAATCTTTTATCTTGGATCTGTGACCTTGATATTTCTTAGCTGTCAATAACACAAAGTACAATCATATCCACCCATATAATATTTTATATTCTACTATGAGAAAATGAATACTAAATAAAGTACTAACTCTTCATCCTGGATTTCAGATTCCTACATGATTGACCCTAACATAACTTTCTGGAACATTCTCTCTGAGTTTGTCTCATGTAGCCAACATTAGGCATGACCATCCTTTCCCTAACTCTTGATATCACATATGTTGCTTCCCAGAATTAGGGTGGTTACATCTCCCTCTTTGAGTTTAATGTTTTTTTTTTCCTAAGGGATAAGGGATAATTTCATAATGCTTATGGTACTCCAAATATGCTTCTTCCCATCCCCACTCCCACAACGCCCGCACTCCTCCCCCCTGAGATTAGAAAATGAGAATATTTTGGTCATACAGTCTTAAGAACTTCTAGAAAAGGGTGAAGCAGCTAGATAACTTAACAGAAAGAATACTGGGTCTGGAATCAAGAAGACCTGAGTCCAAATCTGGCCTCAGACACTTACTAGCTGTGTGACCTTGGGTAAGTCATTTAACTTCTTTTTGCCTTTTCCCACTGAAGAAGGAAATAGAAAACTACTTCAGTAACTTTGCCAAGAAAACCCCATATGAGTTCACAGAGAGTCAGACAGAATTGAGTGACTGAACAACACATTTACTAAAGGTGGTATTATAAGAATTATTGCTACAAAATATTCCCTACCCTCAGTCTGTTACACACTCTCCAAAGAGTACACATAGAGTTCAAGGAGACTGTGAGCCCAAGCTGAGAAACTTAAGGTAATTCAAAACTTTTGAGTTGCCATAAGGATTTTTCTCCCATTTACGTGGAGCTTACTAAATTCCCTGTAAACTAGGTGAATCTGTGTAATGGTAAAGTAAATGAGAAGATCTTTCCCATTCATTAATAGTCCCATGTGACCTGCTTGAGTCACATGAAAGCCTGAGTCACAAGAGTCTGTGGTAGAAGGAGCTTGCTGAGTGGGTGGAGCAGGAAGGGTGGAGCAGACCCCAGAGGAAGTTGGTGAAGTAGAGTGAGCTGAGGGAGAGAAGAAGTAAGCAGTGAGCTATGACTGTTCATTTGTGGGAAGGCTCTAGCAGGGGGAAGGCTTGGGGATGGTGGTGCCCCCTGCATTGTTATTGTATGTAGATTTCTTTGTTCCTATGATGAATTTGGCTTTATAGTGTTGGGATTCAGCTTTCTGGTGTTTGAATAAATGTTTTGGCTCTGTCTTCCATGTAAAGAATCTGTTATATCTTGAAATTTAGAAATACATCAGCACTCTAGGTACTATGAATATCACACTGGTGCTACAATCTGCATCACCTCATTGTTCCTGTACTTGTTCAGTCATGTCAATCTCTTTATGATCTTTCTTGGTAAAGATACTGCCATTTCCTTTTAGAGTGGATTAATACAAACAAAGGTTAAGTGACTTGCTCAGGGTCACACAGTTAGTGAGTGTTCGAGGATGGATTTGAACTTAGGTCTTCCTGACTCCAGGTCAGTCACTTTAGCCACTGAGATATCTAGCTGCTATCTATTGTTAGTTTCTAATAAATATTCTGCTGCCAGGTCATCAGAAGACAGTAATAGAATGCCAGTGGGACTATAACCCCCACTACTGTCATGGGGGTAGAATAAAGTGTAGTCTTTTTGCTGGACTGCTCATGAAGCTATAAATTCAATCTGCCTTTGGTGTCCAATAATTCAGACACTGCCACTGGCTGACTTGGGGACTCATTTTAGGATACCAGTGGGAAGATAGGAAGTCCAGTATTCACTGGGTGAAGCTGAGAGTTCTTGTTGTAACTAAAGAAAGGGCCCTGAGGAGGATACTTGACCAATGTCAAGTCTTCTTCTTGCTCACATTCTCACCCAGTGATTCCTTCTCAGAGGTGTACTACAAAATCACATTCCCATTTCTGGAAAAGCTCTCCCTTTTCAACCCCTTTGATAATTTATCAATGTTTTCTGAAGCTATGACCATGTGTGGGGAGTTTTGTTTGTTTGTTTTTTCCCATCTATAGAACAAACTTCCTGTTTGGAATCATTTAACATCGTTTAATGACTTTCAAAGTCCTTAAACCCTCAGTCTAAAGGCTTTTGCTTAATTGATTGATTGGGATGTCTCACCTAGTTAAGGTATCAGATTTAAAATGTGTTTGGGTAGTTTCTACCTTACACAGTAATATCACCGCCTCTGAAGTTCAGCTCTTCAAAAATTTCTTCTTAATCAGTCAATTCCACGAAATTGGTACCAGTCTCCCAGGCTGGTTAATGATTATAGAAAGGAAGCAGGGCATTGTGGGGGAAATATGCAGATGGTGAGCCCAGAGAGGAGTCACTGCTGGAGCATGGGGACTTCAGGTCCATCCCTTCTCTTTCTGTTTCTTTGGCATGAACTCCTCTTACTCTGCACAGCCTAGGTCAGCCTCTTCTATTCCTTACTGCACCCTTTGCTCCAGCCAAACTTGCTCTTTCTTGAAGATCTCAATGCCTTCCTAAAGCTATTCCCTATGATAAGAAAAATTGCAAGTGTTTGTACAGGTTTAAAAAGCATTTGACATCACAACAACCTTATAAGGTAGGTGCTTTTGATAACTCATTCTACAGATGAGGAAACTGAGACTAAAGGAAGTTAAGTGACTTGAAAAGGATCCCATAGAGGTGGCTAGGTGGAGCAGTGAGTAGAGTGTCGGCCCTGGAGTCAGAAGGACCTGAGTTCGGATCCGGCCTCAGACGCTTAACACACACACAAACAAAAACCTAGCCATGTGACCTTGGGCAAGTTACTAAACCCCAATTGCCCTCCAAAAAATAAAAAAAAAAAAAAGAAAAGAAAAGAAAAGAAAAGAAAAGAAAAGGATCCCACAGCTAGCAAGTATCAGAGGCCAAATCTGAACTCAATTCATCTTAAATCCAGACTCAGCCTCTATTCAGTGTATCACCAACATGCCTCTATCCATGTAATATAGGTTATATTGTCCTTCCTTCATACCTCCATCTAATTTCTACATATTATTCTTCAGAAGACCTGAGTTCAAATTTCAGCTCTGGCATTTACCTATGATCTATGTGTGTTCTTTAGTAAGTGATTCTAATCATTTGGAGCCATCATTTATCTTAAAAAAAAAAAAAAGGAAAGGAAAGAAAAAAAAGCTGTATGAGCTTGATGATTTCTAAATTCTAAATCTATGATCTCTTGAGCTTCAATGCAGCTCTAGCTCAAGTGGACCAGAGGAAATCTCTTCCTGTTCTGTATTTTCACAACCTTTAATATCTCTTCTATCACAACTTCACATTCTTCTTTGTACTGTAACCTTGAGGACATATCTTTCCTTCCCTAATATTAGCGCTCTTCCAGATTCCTTGAGCTAAAAATAGTCTGTCCTTCCTCAGAGCTCTAAAAGCAGCATGTTTATCCCTCTCTTAGGAATTTCCCATATTCTATATTGTGTCTAGACTGTATCACATCTACAATATTATTAATCCCAGAAAGTCAAGAGCCATAACTTATGTGATTTGTATGCTCTGGCATCTAGCACGCTTCATTGAACATAGCAGGGATCCAATAAATGTCTTAAGTGAATGAAAGAATTAATGAATTAGGAAGTACATGATTGTATGGACCCTGGGTCCAACCTTGTGACACTAATTATGCCCTTACACATCATGATTGTAGGCAGATCAAACAACTGTGAAATATTGCATTGCCCTCTTAGGCCACTATGTAACCTTTGGATCAACCAGAAAGTGTTTCCAGTGTTTTGGAGTAGTAGAGTTAAAGATTTTGAAAATTGTGTCATGGTTTGATGTCCATTCTAATTGTTTTTAATTGGAACAAGAAAAAAACTAAAGACCTGAAAATGTGAAGGGAAACATAATTTTATGGATATTTAATATAATTTATATGCTTTGATATCTATTCTCATTTATAAATCATAGTGTTGATATCATTGCATGCTATAAAACTGCCTTAATCACACATTTATGAAGAAATATGAAGGTATGGAATTTCAAAATGCATTCCACCCATGTATATGTGGGTTTGAATTAGCTATCGCATATATTGAACCAGAGTTTAACTTCTTCCTGTGTCCCAATATGTTCCTGAACACTCTCCTTTGAGCATTAGGCTGTCTGTGTTTGGGGAATGCAAATTGATTTTAATATCAGCCTGAGACAAAAATAATTATGATGGTAAATCTAATGGATAGTGTTACAAAGCATTCCAATCCAAAGAGAAATGAGTTTTGGATAATTGATTTCTTTTCAATTATCCACACCCCAACTCTATTGCACGAAGACACATCCTTAAGTATGATTAGTTGAATTCTGATTTTCTGCAGCACACAATACTGCCAGAAAAGTATATTAGAAACAGGGCCTCAGCTCTGGATATGTGGTTTTAAATGGTGTGTGTGTGTGTGTGTGTGTGTGTGTGTGTGTGTGTGTTTGTGCACATATAAATGTTGTTGCTGAGTCATTTCAGTCATGTCCAACTCTTCATGACTCCACTTGAGGTTCTCTTGGCAAATATATTGGAGTGATTTGCCATTTCCTTCTCCAGCTCGTTTTACAAATGAGAAATGGAAATAAAACAGTTAAGTGATTTTCTCAGTGTCACACAACTTGTAAGTGTCTGAGGCCATACTTCAAGGCACAAAGATGAGTCTTTCTGACTCCAAGCCAAGCACTCTATCCATTGTGCCACTTAGCTACACACACACACACACACACACACACACACACACACACACACACACACACGTATGTGTATAGGCATTTGTATACAGGACAAGAATAAAGAACCAAATAACATAATTTCACTGTAACTTTGAGGATTATTTGACTATATGCCTCAGAACTATAAAAAAAATTCCAGAATAAATGAACTATTATGGAACTAATAAATCCCTCTATCAATGATACACATTCTGAAAACTCAAGGCTTAGTGTTTTATGTTTTGTTTTTAATATAGGATTAGGAACTGATAGGACTTTGCAAAATTAGCTTTCTGTGTACAATGGCTTCAGGATCTGAAGTGGCCAGCAGACCACTAAGCCAATTGTATTTGTATTTTATTTTTCTATAGGGAAGGAGGAAAGAGGGAAACTTCTATCAAGATAAAAGTCAAATGAAAGAGGGCAGGACCACATTTTAGACTGTGGCAAGCCAAACCAAGGTTGACAATGTCCATTAGAGAGATTCATTATGAGATGCGAATTAGAGCTACGATCTTATTAGTAAAGAACAATGCGAAATATTGGAGGCAGAGGCAGCATCCAATAGACAGAGGTATGTTATTTGCTGAACAACATTCTAGGGATGTGCTTATATTTACGAGGGAGACTATAATATTCTGATTCTTTTGTTGCCTTAAATGGAAAATGTCCTAGTATTTCTGGGGTTTGATATTTTTATAAACCTAACAGCAAAATTCAGGAGCAAACTGTAAAGTACTCTGTGCACTTTCTTCTAGTTTACGTGTTATTTCTTAATATCAAACATTAATGTCATTTTCTCCATATCAGAGTTGAAATTCACAAGATCATAAATATAAAAGAATATAACAAGATTAAGAAGAAAAATGTAGAGGACTTTAGAGTTGTGCAAAAGGCCTGGGACTGATTTTTTTAAGGGGGGAGTGAGGAAAAAAAACCCAAAGGAACAAAAGGAGAAATAATAATAATGGCTAACATTCATATAGTTCCTATTAAGTGTCAGGCACTATGCTAAGTGCTTTACAATCTAAAAAAAGAGGTAGAGAACTAACATAGTGTATTTCAATTATCTGGACCTCTCCCAAAGCTCTCTCTGTCTTTGCCAAAAGCAGAGCAGGTAAGAATTTCTTATTTTTCCTTAATGATAATTGCATCCTGGAGGAAGCAAGAATGGGACCTGTAACTAAGGATCTTATTCTAGCCAAAAAGGAGGAATGGAATACAAAGCAAGTCAGTACAGTCTCATCCACACTCTGGATCTTGTGAGAGAAGATTGCAAAGGGCTTGGGAAAAGAACAGGAAGGTTCACTTAAACCAGAATGCTACAGGCATAGTCAGCTCAAATAGTAATGGGATGCTCTTAAGAAGGAAAAAAAATTAAGACCCAAAGAGAAAAAAATTCTGTCAAGGAGGAAATGGAGAGTTGTCTAGAGAAATCCATCTGGATACCTAGGAAAGCTATCAACTGAAAGATTTTAAGATTTTAAAACACATAAAAGCTAATTCCTATAAGTACAGGCCTATAATATTTGACACTATAGTGCCAAATAAAGCAGACAGGGGGAATAAGGATAAAAAAGGGTCATTTAAAAATTGGGAGAAAAAGGGGGATCAAAGAAGGAATAGGGCATGGAAATAAGTTAATAGATAATGGCCAGAAAGCAAAATCATTCAGTGATTATTTTGTCTCGGTTTTCTTTGATGAGAATGATCTCTGAACAGGAAAGCACAGAACAAAGGCTAAATAGATACATGCCCACATTTTTTCCCAAATGCTTTATTAACTTCTGCTTTACATCATTCATTCCCATCAGATTTGGAGTTACAGTTTTTCCCCATTTTTTCCCTACCCTCTACCCCAGAATAGCAGTCCCACAGGATATCCCTCACCCCATCTGCTCTCTTCCATATCTTCTCCCATACCCCCTTCAACTTTTTCAGTAGGGCAAGGTGAATCTCTGTGCACCAATGCCTGCATATTTTATTTCCCAATTATATGCAAAATAGTATTAATAATAGTATTTATATATTTTTAAACATTTGATTTTAAAACTTTGAATTCCAGATTCATTCCATTCCTTCCTTGTCACCCACCCTTACAGGGAAGATAAGCAATTCAGTATATGTTATACATGTGTAGCTATACAAAACATTACCATAATAGATATATTGTTAAAGACTGACTATATTTCACTCCCTCCTATCCCACCTCCCACTTGGTCTATACCCTACTTTTATCCTGTTCCTTCTCAAAAGTGGGTGCTTCCAACTTCGCTTCCCCCTTCCTTCCCGCCCTCCCTTCCATCATCTCCACTCTCATCCCCTTCCCCCTACTCTCCTGTAGAGTGAGATATCCTGTATAGTATGTATGTCATGCTCTCCCTGATCCAAATTCAATGAGAATAAGGTTTTGCCTTTTTGCCTTCCTGTTTTTCCCCCTCCCTTGTAAACATTTTCCCTTGCCTCTTCTATATGAGATAGTTTACCCCATTTTGTCTCTCCCCATCTCCTCTTGTTATATTCCTCTCTCACCTCTTAATTTCACCTTTTAAGTATCATCCCTTCCTATTAAATTCGACCTGTGCCCTCTATCTATATATCTATAAACATATATATATATATATATATATATATACACACATTCACATATGTATTCATATGCCCATATACCCTTCTTCAACTATTTTCATACTAAGAAAAGTTTCATCAGCTATAGTTATAATTTTATTCATGTAGGAATGTAAATATTTCAACTTTGATAAGTTCCTTTTGATTTCTTTTCCCTGATTACCTTCTCAAGCATCTCTTGCTTCTTGTGTCTGAATGTCAAATTTTCTATTCAATTCTGGTTTTTTCCTCAGGAATGCTTGAAAGTCCTCTATTCCACTGAATGACCATATTTTCCCCTGAAGCATGATACTTAGTTTTGCTGGGTAGGTGATTTTTGGTTTTAATCCAGCTCTTTTACCCTCTGAAATATCATATTCCAAGCCCCTCAGTCCCTCAGTGTAGAAGCTGCCAGATCCTGTGCTATTCTGATTGTTTTCACAGTATTAAAATTGTTTCTTCCTAGCTGCTTGGAAACTAGGAAGAATATTTTCTTCTTGATCTGAGAATTCTGGAACCTAGCTATAATATTCCTAGGAGTTTTCTTTTTGGGATCTTTTCCAGAAGGTGATAGGCGGATTCTTTCAACCTCTATTTTGCCCTCTGGTTCTAAAACATCAGGGCAATTTTCCTTGAGAATTTCTTGAAGCATGGTTTCTAGGTTTTTTCTTTGATCATGGTTTTCAGGTAGTCCTATAATTTTTAAATTATCTCTCCTGGATCTATTTTCCATGTCAGTGGTTTTTCCCATGAGATATTTCACATTGCCTTCTATTCTTTCATTTATTTTGATCTGCTTAACCGCATTGTGATTTCTCATAAAGTCACTAGATTCCATTTGCTTCAGTCTAATTCTGAAGGAATGAATCTCCTCAATGAGCCTTTGAGATTCTTTTTCCATCTGAAAATTCAGCTTTTTGAGGCATTCTTCTCCTCATTGTCTTTTTGAGCCTCTTTTGCTATTTGAGTTAGTCTATTTTTAAGGTATTATTTTCCTCAGTCAGGCTGTTGACTCTCATTTCATACTTTTCTTGCATCTTTCTCATTTCTCTTCCCAATTTTTCCTCCACTTCTCTTATCTGATTCTTCAGGTCCTCTATGGCCTGTAACAAGCTCGTATTTTCATTTGGGGCTTTTGGTGAAGGAGTTCTGACCTCACAGTCTTCCTCCTGTTCCATGATTCGATCCTCTTTGCCCCCAAAATAGGAGTCTAATGTTGAATTTTTCTGTTTATTTTGTTTCCTTTGCCTAGGCATGTTGCCACTCAATTACTTGACTTTTGGGCTTCTTGCCTCAGTGGGACTCTGCCACCAGCCAGGGGAGCTTCTGCCAGAGGTATTAGTTGGGTGCCCTCTCTGAAGCCTCCCCACTCTCTGGCAAGCTGGTCACATACCCCAAGACCTCCTCCTCACACCTCAATCCAGATCCAGGAAGGTTAAAGCAAGAGCGATTACCCCCCAGACTGATCACTGTGTCCCCCTACAGTTCACAGGCCAGGAACTGAAGCTGCAACATGGCACTCTCCACACCAGGGCTAATTAGCAGCTTCTCACCCACAGGGAAAGAGGCTGATGTGCTCTCTCAACCAGTCCCAAAATCCATAGGGCACTGACCTCTCACTTTGTTCTTGGCATCTATGTGTTGATAATTCTGGAAACACCACAGCTGCTTGTGTTCTGGAGTCCCTCCAGCTGTTTGCTGGTCCAGCCACCCTGGGGCTAAAACCTCCGAATCACATGCGGGCCCAAGCTTGGCTCCCAGAGCACTTATCTGGCCACTCCCTGCTGGGCTGCTGGGCTGCCAGGCTGTCCTCAGCAGGAGGTTAGCTTCTCTGTGTCATTTTGTGGGTTCTGGAGCTCCAGAGGTTGTTCAGAGTCACCTTTTACATAAATTTGAAGTGCTGCTTCTTCTCTGCCATCTTGACTCTGGCCCCCATGCCCACATTTTAAATGTGAGGAAAGTCAGGCTGAAAGAATTTAATGATTTCTCTAGGCTCACCCAGCTAGTAAGTATCCGAGGCAGGATGTGAACTCAGATTTTCCAAACTCCAAGCTCATTGTACTACTTAGTTTGCATTAGCTCACTGCAGGTACATGTACTTTTCTTGAACCTCTAGTTTTAACTAAATACAGAAGGCCTTAGGCTTCTACCCTTCTAGGAATCTTCTACCTCCCATGAACCTTCAGTCTCTCCTTCCAGCTGGGAAATATTATAATTTTTTGTCATTCCCCTTGATAGTTATATGGCTGTACTTAAAGGGTAATCATTAATGGGTGAATGCTATATTGGAAGGAGTTCTCCAAGAGTAAGCACCAGTGATGCTATGCTTTGTAGCAATTTTGAAAAAAGAATATAACAAAGACTGATTATAATGGATTCAGAAGGGCAAACTATTTATTTTTTATACATGTGAAATATATGTCTAAGATTCTTATTAACAATTGGGTAGCTTATAAGAAAGATTACAGTAAACCTGAGTGTGATACAAATTTTAAAAGTAAAACCACATAGGAAGTTTAAAAGTGGAATTATTTTATACAGATGAAGTGCAAGAGAAGAGCACAGGAATTAGATGGAGGAGGAGAGCTGGTAGTCTGGTAACCTACTTTCATCAGGAATGGGTTTTAGAGGGAACAATACATACATACATACATACATACATACATACATACATACATACATACATATATATATATATATATACAGAAGAGTATAAAAGTCTTCCAATTTCAGTAGAAATAAAACAGTAGAGGTATGGGGAGGGGGAAGAGTACAAGGGAGGAATCTTTGGATTCTTTAGAGAGAATAAAGTAGAATCTCTAGAGAGAATAAGTAAAATAGAGGTATAGAAGGGTCTTTAGATAAATGGGAACCAGAGGATAGAAGAGGGATCCTTGGAGGGGGGTACACAAGTCATAGGATAGCAAGATAGTGGGTAAAAAGTAAATTAGAGAAGGTAGAAGTGATAGGAAACAAGATCTGCATATACATAAAAACAAAGATCAGGAGTAGAATAGGTTTGGAAAATTATATGTCTACATGTGTAGGTATATATGTATAGGTATAGAGAAACATATACAGGCTTTATTGTGGCCTACTAGGGGAGATAGGGGGAGGGAAAAGAGAACAAAGAGAACCAAAAAAACCTCACAAGTAAGCAAAGATGGACAATTCTCAACACGAGTATTATTTATCATATAGTCTTTCTTGAAATGACAATTTATTGTTGCATATTTTGAATCCTCTCATGTGTTCTGCTATGCACACAACATACTTTTTTTCCTTTCCAGCTTTGTATTTAAGTTCCAATATTTAAGTTTATGATGTGTTTTTTTTTCTTTTCTCTATTCTGTATTTGTGTTTGAGTGTTTGAGGCTAAAATGAAATTTTGGAAACAATAATAATAACTTTGGTAGGGATATCTGTAACAATTATCAAATGTATATGTGAAACAAATCTCAGAACACAGAAAACATGTTGACTGTCAGAGTCAAAATCCCAAAAGATCATGACAGACTAGAACACTGGGTCATATCTAATAAGATTAAATGTAATACGGGTACAGGTGAAGTCTTACATTAGAGTTTAAAGATCAATTTCACAATTAAAAGGTGGTAAAGGATAACACCAAACTGTCTTATAGAGATCTGCGAAGGATCTATTATATCCTGACACTAATTTAGGTCATCATTGTCACATTTTGGCCAAAATAAGGGAGCTAATTTGATTTTAGTCTGAATTATGAGAGGATCAGGATTACAGACTCTATAGCTGCTATTGGCCCTATCAGGCCAAATTTAGAGTGTTAGGTTTAGTTCTATGTAGAAGACTTTAAGAAAGACATTCAGAGTTTGGAGAGTAACCAGCGTGTTGAACAATTTTAAAATTTTGCAGTGTAAGGAGTGGCTAAAAGACCTTGGTTCATTGGTCAAAGGAGAGAAGATTCAGGAGGAATAATGTAGCTTTCTTTTTAGTATTTGAAGCATTGCCAAGTAGAAAAAAAGGTTTAAATTTCTTCTGTTTGGCCCTCAAGGGCAAAATCATGACTGGTAGATGAAAAATTGAAAAAAGGAGATAGTTAGACTTAACATAAAAGCTTACTAAGAATCATAGGTACCACTAAAGTAATAAGAATTTCCTTAGGAGGATGTAAGTTCTCCTGAGAAAGGTCTTTTTTTCAAAAAAGGATAAATTGTCATGTGTTAGGGGTATTGGGGAATTTTTTTTTCTTTCCCAGGCATTTGTTGGACAAGATGACTTCTGATGTCTTTTCTAATTCTGAGATTCTATGACCCTAAGGATACAGAAAGTAAATCTTTATATATTTCACTGTTTATCAATGAACATAGTCTATAGTAACTTGAACTAAAGCAAATCACCTATATTATATTCAGTGGTCTAACCACAAAAATCCTTTCCTTATTAATTACAACACAAGCCAAAAAAAAATCCTTTAGATGAGGGTTTCTTAACTTGGGTTCCATTAACTAGTATTTTTAAAAAATATTTTGATAATTATACTTCAATATAATTGGTATTCCTTTTATTCTTATGTATTTAATTTTATTTATTTACAAACATTATTTTGAAAAGTAAACCATAGATCTCATTGAACTGCCAAAAGGGTCAATGATACAAAAAATTGGGGAACTCTTGGACTAGACTACTTTGAGCAAACTACAACAGTAGAGTGTTTTTTTTGTTTGTTTCTTTGTTTTCTTTTAACAAATGCTTTATTAACTTCTGTTTTACATCATTCATTTCCGCCAGATTTTGAGTTACAATCATTTTACCCCCATTATTCCCCTACCCAACCTCCCAGAATAGTAGTCCCACAAGATATCACTTCCTCCAATCTGCTCTCTCCCATACCTTCTCCCATACCCCCATCGACTTTTCCATTAGAGGAAGGTGAATCTTTGTGTCCCAATGCCTGCACATCTTATCTCCCTATTACAAGCAAAAGAGTATTAATAATAGTATTTATATATATTTGAAACATTTAATGCTACGACCTCGAATTTCAGATCCATTTCCTTCCTCCCTTGTCACCCATTCCCTCTTGGGAGATAAGTAATTCAGTATATGTTGTACATGTCTAGCTATGCAAAACATTATCATAGTAGATATATTGTACAAGGCTGCTTATAATTCCCTCCCACTCATCCCACCCCCCACCTGGTCCATTCCCTACATGATCCTGTCCCTCTTCTATAGTGGGTACTTCCAACCTCCCCTCACCCCAAGGATGCCCTCCCATCCATCATCCCTCCTCTCATCCCCCTTCCCCCTATCCTGCTGCAGGTTGAGATATCCCATTTAGTATGTATGTCATTTTCTCCCTGAACCAAATTCAATGTGAATGTGGTTTTGCCTTTTTAGCCTTCCTTATTCTCCCCGTCCTTTGCAACCACTTCCCCTTGCTTCTTCTACATGGGATAGTTTACCCTACCCTGTCTCTCCCCATCTCTTCTTGCCACTTTCCTCTCTCACCTCATAATTTCATCCCTTGAGTATTCTCCCTTCCCAACAAATTCAACCTATGCCCTCTATACATATATAACTGTAACCATATACACACACATTCACATATGTATTCATATGACCACACCCCCTTCTTCCATTATTTTCATAGTGAGAAAGATATCATCAGTCACAGTTATTGCTTTTCCATATGGGAATGTAAATAGTTCAACTTTGATAAGTTCCTTTTGATTTCTTTTCCCTGATTACCTTCTCAGGCATCTCTTACTTCTTGCGTCTGGATGTCAAATTTTCTATTCAATTCTGGTTTTTTCCTCAAGAATGCTTGAAAGTCCTCTATTCCACTGAATGACCATATTTTCCCCTGAAACAAAATACTCAGATTTGCTGGGTAGGTGACCCTTGGGTTCATTCCCAGTTCTTTTGCCCTCTGGAATATCATATTCCATGCCCTTCGATCCCTCAGTGTAGAAGCTGCCAGGTCCTGGGCTATTCTGATTGTGTTTCCACAATATTGAAATTGTTTCTTCCTGGCTGCTTGTAGTATTTTCTCCTTGATCTGGGGATTCTGGAACCTGGCTATAATATTTCTGGGAGTTTTCTTTTTGGGATCTTTTTCAGGAGGTGATCGGTGGATTCTTTCAACCTCTATTTTGCCCTCTGGATCTAAAACATCAGGGCAATTTTCCTTGAGAATTTCTTGAAGGGTGATTTCTAGGTTCTTTCCTTGATCATGTCTTTCAGGTAGTCCAATAATTTTTAAATTGTCTCTCCTGGATCTATTTTCCAGGTCAGTGGTATTTCCCATGAGATATTTCACATTGCCTTCTAATCTTTCATTTGTTTGGATCTGCTTAACAGCATCTTGATTTCTCATAAAGTCATTAGCTTCCATTTGCTCCAGTCTAACTCTGAAGGAATGAATCTCCTCAGTGAACTTTTGAGATTCTTTTCCCATCTGGCAAATTCGACTTTTTAAGGCATTCTTCTCCTCATTGCCCTTTTGGGCCTCCTTTGCCATTTGAGTTAGTCTATTTTTTAAGGTGTTGTTTTCCTCAGTCAGGCTGTTGACCTCATTTCATACTTTTCCTGCATCCTTCTCATTTCTCTTTCCAATTTTTCCTCCACTTCTCTTATTTGATTTTTAAAGTCCTTCTTAAGGTCCTCTATGGCCTGCAACCCGCTCATGTTTTCCCCTGGGGCTTTTGGAGCAGGACTTCTGACCTCACAGTCCTTTTCCTGCTCTATGCCCCCAAAATAGGAGTCTAGGGTTGCAGTTTTCTGTTTCCTTTGCCTTGGCATGGTGTTCTGGGGTTCCTCCAGCCGGCTGCTGGCCCTGCCGCCCTGGGGCTAAAACCTCGGCTCACGCGGACCTGGGCTCGGCTCGGCTCTGCGCGCTGCCAGGTCCCAGACCTCTGCGCTGGTCCTTCCTGCAGGGCTGCTGGGCTGTCCTCAGCGGGAGGTTAGCTTCTCTGTGTCGTTCTGTGGGTGCTGGGGCTCCAGAAGTTGTTCAGAGTCCCCTTTTCCATAGTTTGGGGCGAATCTGGGGGCAGAGAGGCTTGGACGAGCTGTTTGTACTCCACCATATTGGCTCCGCCCCAACAGTAGAGTGTTTTAAAGGATATGCACATTATCAAAATTGCTAGAGAAATATAATATTAGAGAGATATCAACAGAGCACTTTGTTATACCTAACAGTCCTTTTAAAAAAAAAGGTTATCAGAAAATACTTTTAAAGTCAAGTCACGGCAAAAAGCATTTATTAAACATTATATTAAAGGTTGAGGATACCAAAAAGAGGAGAAAATGTGGCAGCCCTCAAGAAGCTCTCAGGTCAATAGGGCAGGGGGAGGTTTTTGGGGAACAACATGCAAATGCCTATGTGAAAATCAGATATATACAGGAAAAATGAGAAATAACCAACAGAGATGAAGTATTGGCATTAAGGGGGATCAGGAAAGAATTGTTGAAGAAGGTGTGGTTTCAAGTGAAACTAAAGAAAGATAGGTATACCTGAGAGAACAGAGAGAGTTCCAGGTATAGGGGATAGATGATGAAAATACATCAAATCAAAGGACAGTGTGAAGAGTAGCAAAGAGGGCTGGTGGTGCTACATCACAGAGTGTGAAGAAAGGAGTAAGGTATACGAAGACTGAAAATGGAGGAAGGGATTAGTTAATCAAAGCCTAAAGTCAAAGGGAGTGGGTCGAGCTGAGATGGTGGCATAGAAGCAGGAAAACTCCATATGCTCCCTCCATAACCACCTCAAAAACCTATACAAATTACTCTAAACAAACTTTAAGGCTACAGAAGCCACAAAGTGACAGAAAGAAACAATCCTCCCATTGAAGACAGACTGGCAGGCCAGCAGGAAGGGTCCAGTGTTAGCCTCAGGGTGGCCACAACCAGCTCTGGCTGGAAGGACTTAGGGAGAGTGGATCACCAGCAGCTGAGGTGTTTCCTGAATTATCAACCCACAAATGCCAAAGACAAAGTGAGAGTTCAGTGTGGACTTTGTGGGAACACAGGGTCTGGGAGTGCAGTCCAGCCTCTGACCCTGGAGGGAGAAGCAGCAGAGGCACAGGGGCTGTGCAATTGCCACTGTGTGGCTACTTCAGACCTGGCCTGCAGATTGTAGGGGTACCAAGTGACCAGTCTTAGGGGTAATCACTCCTGTTTTAACCTGCTTGAATCTGGATTGCTATCTAGGGTGGAGGTCCTGGGGTGTGTGAACAGTGTGCCAGAGCCAGTAGAGGCTGCTGAGAGGGCATCCAACAAATAGCTCCAGCAGCTGAGAAAACCCAAGTTATTTGGGACAAAGCGCTCCTCTCTGGAAGCAGAGTTCTACTGTGGCAAAAAGCTCAAAAGTCAAATAATTGAGTGGCAATATGATCAAGCAAAGGAGACAAAGCAAGCAGCGCAATCTGACTTTACACTCCTATTTTGGGGACAAAGGATCAAAGCATGGAACAGCTGGAAAACAATGAAGTCAGAACTCCTGCCCCAAAAGCTTCCAAGAAAAATATGAATTGGTTATAGGCCATAGAGGAGCTTAAGAAGGATTTTGAAAACCAAATAAGAGAAGTGGAAGAAAAATTGGGAAGAGAAATGTGAATGATGCAAGAAAATCATAAAAAAGAGTCAACAACCTGACTGAAGAAAATAACCCCTTAATAAATAGACTAACTCAAATGGAAAAAGAGGCTCAAAAAGCCAATGGGGAGAAGAATGCCTTAAAAAGTCAAATTTGCCAGATGGAAAAAGAATCACAAAAACTCAAAAAAGAGAATCATTCCTTCAGAATGACATTGAAGCAAATAGAAGCTAGCGACTTTATGAGAAATCAAGGGACTTTTAAACAGATCCAAACAAATGAAAAAATAGAAGGCAGTGTGAAATATCTCATGGGAAAAACCACTCACCTGGAATAAAAATTATTGGACTACCTGAAAGCCACAATCAAAAAAAGGACCTAGAAATCATCCTTCAAGAAATTCTCAAGGAAATTTTCCCTAATGTTTTAGAACCAGAGGGCAAATTGAGGCTGAAAGAATCCACTGATCACCTCTTGAAAATGATCCCAAAAAGAAAACTCCTAGGAATATTATAGCCAAGTTCCAGAATCCCCAGATCAAGGAGAAAATATAACAAGCAGCCAAGAAGAAACAATTTGAATATTGTGGAAACAAAATCAGGATAACACAGGACCTGGCAGCTTCTAAACTGAGGGATGGAAGGGCTTGGAATATGATATTCCAGAGGTCAAAGGAGCTGGGATTAAAACAAAGAATCACCTACCCAGAAAAACTGAGTATCATGTTTCAGGGGAAATCTGGTCATTCAATGAAATGGAGGACTTCCAAGCATTCTTTTTTTTTTTAATATTTTATTTATTAATTTATTTATTTTTTAAACAAATGCTTTATTAACTTCTGTTTTACATCATTCATTTCCGCCAGATTTTGAGTTACAGTCATTTTCCCCCCGTTATTCCCCTACCCAACCTCCCAGAATAGCAGTCCCACAAGATATCGCTTCCTCCAATCTGCTCTCTCCCATACCTTCTCCCATACCCCCTTCGACTTTTCCATTAGAGGAAGGTGAATCTTTGTGTCCCAATGCCTGCACATCTTATCTCCCAATTATAAGCAACAGAGTATTAATAATAGTATTTATATATATTTGAAACATTTAATGTTAAGACCTCGAATTTCAGATCCATTTCCTTCCTCCCTTGTCACCCATTCCCTCTTGGGAGATAAGTAATTCAGTATATGTTGTACATGTCTAGCTATGCAAAACATTATCATAGTAGATATATTGTACAGGGCTGCTTATAATTCCCTCCCACTCATCCCACCCCCCACCTGGTCCATTCCCTACATGATCCTGTCCCTCTTCTATAGTGGGTACTTCCAACCTCCCCTCCCCCCAAGGATGCCCTCCCATCCATCATCCCTCCTCTCATCCTCCTTCCCCCTATTCTGCTGCAGGTTGAGATATCCCATTTAGTATGTATGTCATTTTATCCCTGAACTAAATTCAATGAGAGTGTGGTTTTGCCTTTTTTTTCCTTCCTATTCTCCTCTCCCTTGTAACCACTTCCCCTTGCTTCTTCTACATGAGATAGTTTGCCCTACCCTGTCTCTCCCCATCTCCTCTTGCCACTTCCTCTCTCAACTCATAATTTCATCCCTTGAGTATTCTCCCTTCCCCACAGATTCAACCTATGCCCTCTATCCATATATAACTGCAACCATATACACACACACGTTCACATATGTATTTATATTACCACACACCCTTCTTCCATTATTTTTATAGTGAGAAAGATATCGTCAGTCACAGTTATTGCTTTTACATATAGGAATGTATTAATTAATTAAACAAATGATTTATTAACTTCTGGTTTACATCATTCATTTCCACCAGATTACGAGTTACATTTTTCCCCCATTTTTTCCATACCCACCACCCCAGAACAGCAGTCCCACTAGATATCCCCTCATCCAATCTGCTTTCTCCCATATCTCCTCCCATATCCCCTTCGACTTTGCCATCAGGGCAAGGTGAATCTCTGAGTCCCAATGCCTGGACATCTTATGAAACATTTAATTTTAAGACCTAGAATTTCAGATCCATTCCCTTCCTCCCTTATCACCCACTCCCTCTGAGAAGATAAGTAATTCAGTATGTGTTGTACATGTATAGCTATGCAAAACATTACCATAGTAGATATATTGTAAAAGATGGCTTATATTTCCCTCACACCCATCTCACCTCCCACCTGGTCCATTCCCTACTTTTGGGTACTTCCAACCTCCCCTCCCCCCAGAATGCCCTCCCCTCCATCATCCCCCCTCTCATCTCCCTTTCCCCTATTCAGGAGAGTGAGTGTGGGTAAGATATTCCATTTAGTATGTATGTGATTCTCTCCTTGAGCCAACTTCAATGAGAATATGCTTTTGCCTTTTTGCCTTCCTGTTCTTCCCCTCCCCTGCAACTACTTCCCCTTGCCTCTTCTACATGAGATAGTTTATCCTACCCTGTCTCCATGTCCTCTTGCCACTTTCTTCTCTCACCTCTTGACTTCACCCCTTAAGAATCATCCCTTCCTTGGGGTGGCTAGGTGGCGCAGCAAGCAGAGCACCGGCCCTGGAGCCAGAAGGATGGGTTAGGATGGAGGGAAATACAGTCTTTCTTTCACAATATATCCACTATGGAAATGTTTTGCGTAGCTAAAACATACAACATATATTGAATTTCTTATCCTTCCAGTAAGGGTGGGTGATGAGGGAGGAAGAGAAAGAATCTGGAATTCAAAGTTTTATAATCAAATGTTTAAAAATATTATTATTTTTTGTTTTTACGTGCAACTGGGAAATAAGATATACAGGCACTGGGGTATAGAGTCCCATATTGCCCTATTAGAAAGTCAGAGGGGAGAAGGGGGAGGATATAGGAGAGACAAGACTGGGGGAGGTGGTATACAGTGGGATCGTTGTTTTGGGGTGGTGGGTAGGGGAAAGACATGGAGAAAATTTGTAGCTCCAAATATTGTGCAAATGAATGATGTAAATGAAAAATAAATATAAAATTTAATTTAAAACAAACAAACAAAAAGTTAAAGGGAGGATTTAATATTTGATGCCGGAGGAAATAGGGAGTCTCTGAAGCTTATTGAGTGGGGGATGAGATGATCAGCTCTGACCTTTAGGAAGATCAATTTGACAATTTTCAGATTTCCAGTTGCTTCTGTAGGATCATAGTGTATCAGTGTATCATAGCTGGAAAGAAATTTTATGAGGAACCTGCATCCCAGGGAAGTAAGTGACTTCACCACATTCATACAGGTAACAGATAAGAGAGACAAGATTTGAATTCAGGTCCTTTGGACTTGAATTGAATGTATTTTTCTATTATACCATACAATTGTAAGTAAATTGCACAGTGGAATATTTAAGGGTCATTGGGACTCATTGAGGTTGGGTCGATCATTTTTTTGTGGGGGATATTTCCCATTTGGGAATTTTGAGAGAGATTTTTTCCCAAACATTCTGTTACTGAACACGACATAAGATGGGGCATCAGTTGGAAAAGCCACACAGATCTGTTGCAGCTGGGTTATATAAAAAGGAGATGATTTAATAGAAAACATCAGACTTTGCACATTTTGATTGCCTATTTTCTCTATGTAGATTTCTCATTACAGTAGCCACAGCTGCTGCCTGAAGGTGTCCTTTTACTGATGATTGTGGCCATCATCCTGGTGCAAAGTACTTTGTTTTGTTGCCAAATAGCACACACAGCTTTTTTAGCTATGACTGCAGGGGTGTTCACTTCTTATTAGCAAGAAGCAAGATTTTCTTTCTCTAGTATTGAGAAACAACTGAAACATCTGCTGAAGTCAGAAGATATTATTTTGCTATGTGGGAGATGCCTGATGCTGTTAAATTTCTTCTCTCCAGTAATAGGTATTCACTGGATGTGGGGAAGAGGGGAGGGGACAGGACAGTTGTGAGGTCTTCCTGTAAAAGATCAGGAGCTCCATATGTGAAAACAATCTTTTTTTTTTAATGAGTAGCTCTGAAAGGTGACTTGATTATAAACTTTATGTCATAAAAACTAGATGACTTCAAAGATTTAATAGCTATGCATCTATACTAAGGCTAAAACAGTCAATAATGTCTTTAGGTTCACCAATTTAGAGTGCATTATGAGAACCATTATGAGAGGCCATGTAACAAAGTAGATAATAATAAATGCTGCACTCACTCAGGAAGACCTGTATCTGTATCTTGTCTCATAGCCAATTTGCCATCTGATATTGGGCAAGTCACTTAACCCCTCTCAGACTTAATTTCCTCCTCTATAAAATGAGGATAGTAATATCACTTACTTCATAGGATGGTTTTGAGGATTAAATGAAACAGTGTATGTAAAGCATCTTGCAAAACTTAAATGTCATCTATTATTATTCGGGGGCTATAAAGAATTGGCTGGCTAAATGCTAACTGCTCAGTGAAAATCATATTTAGTATTGTGTACATGGAAAGTTCAATAAACAATTGTTGAAAGGATGGATGGATGGACAGATTGACGGACAGACAGACAGACAGACACATGGATTGATGGATAGATGGATGGATGGATAAAGTTGCTTTCTTTAGGTTTGAACATCAGAATGGCCTCCATTGGGAACACCAATACTTCTGTCTACTCTTAACTTCCATTCTTCAGTGTTCCCTCAGTGTCCCTTATAGTGGCATCATTAGGTAATATTGGTAATTAAGAATGTCCCATTATTTCAAGTGAAAGCTTGGGGTCACTAATAGGGCTATAATTTCCCCCAAAACAATCCAGACCACTTTGCTTCTTTTTTTCTAACTCCAAACCAAAACCATTATCTATTTGTAGATCTTTACTTTCCTCCAAAATATATTTATTGATGGATAAGCTCTGAGCCCACTAAAATTGTAGTTACCTAAAATAAAATATCTGGGGTTAATGTGATAGGCGAGATGTAAAAGTAATTGTTTTTTAGAACTCCTGAAACTTACAAACTCAGAAAAAAGAAGGATGCTTCATACAAAAAAGTAACAGAATATAAAAAATGTAAACTGAAAGTACCCAAGTGGCCAAGAAGATTACACAGAAGCTCAGGGTTCCAGGATAAACTGAGGGGCTCATAAATTGTCACTTTCCTTTCTTTAGTTTGAGCCCCTACTGGCTGTGATCCTCTCATTTTAGAGGGTCAGTAACTGGTACTCCTAATTCCACTGAACCACTTAACATAGAGATATTTACTGCAAAGATAAAACAACAATAAATGTAATAGCATTTACTCCTCCACCTCCAGGGCATACTCTCCCATATATCACCTCAATTTCTGGGAGAGAAGGCTCAAAACCTTGCTGAGTTCCTACCTACACAGTATCAGTACCATCAAATTCACATTCAGAGGCAACATCTCTCAGATAAGCTACCAGTGAAGAGGGAGCCTGAAGGTAACTGACACAGGTCACTTCTTGCTCCTCAAGCATTACTGCTGTTCTGGTTACAAACATGGATTTTATAATGCTGGGATGCCAAAGGAGGCTCCATTCTCTTCATAACTTGATAGCAACAATAATGTTTTGGGTATAAAACTCAACTGTGAAATAAAGGAGCTCTCTAGACCTTTCTTACTTACAAGTTCATAGTCATCAACTCCCTTCATCAATCACCAAGATCCCCAAGGAACACTAAATTGAGAATTTGTCCAGTTCTTTGATCACCATGAAAGACCACAATTGGCAGTGGGAAATGGGGCAGCAATCACACTTTAATAAGGTACAGAGGGTACAAAGACAAGCAGCAAAAGGGATATAAAGGTAGACAGAAAATTGGGGCATGGGATGGTGAAGGGAGATAGGTGGCATTGAGAAAAGAATGGGGATGGGAAAAGCAGAAAGTATCCTTCTTTTGATCATGGATTTGAGTTGGGGGCACTAGGCACCATGGACATGATGGAGATGGCAGAGACCTCAGTGGGCAGGAGTTTAAGGTCTCATTTTTATAGGGTATTTTGGGGAAACAGTAACTCCTATCTGTGCTCCCTTAGAGTTAATTCATTAACAAATCCACATCATCCCAAAGTTATCAGCACTTTTTCAATGTTCTACTGCTCTGGAGTTGTGGAGATCTGGAACTTGTCTGGAATTTACACATCATAGGACCAGAGCCCTGATGGCAATGCCTAGCTGGCTTCTGTTGATTCAGCACATAATACCAAGCTGTGAATTCTAGTTAATATATTGTCAATTATACTTTGATCTCTGGGATAGTTTGTATGTGATTTAAAAGTCCACCTTTACAATCTTATTTTCTGCTGTTGCCCCTTTATACTGGCTATTTATAAACTTACTATGCTGACTAGAAGGTGATGGGGTGGGGAAGATGGTCAGGAAGACCAGAACAAAATGCAATTTTAACACAAACACTATGGCACTGAGGAAGCAGTTGAAAGTAAAAAGTTTTTTTGAATGACCCTAAAGCCTGAAGAAATTCCTCTTCATCACTTCTTTAACTGACAGGAACCATTTATGGAATGTCTGCTCATATTCTACTTTCTTCATTACATGTCATCAAAAGCCTCCAAGAAATACTTCCTTCACATCTATGGAAAGATATCACTACGGGGTCTATACACATGCCATAGCTTCATTGAATAAGGTAAAAATCCAAAAAATAACACTGGATCACTTAAGTAATTAGAGCTCCTACTAAGAATTGTCTCCCTAAGAATCCTCTCTCTCTCTGTCTCTCTCTGTCTCTCTGTCTCTGTCTCTCTCTTTCTCTGTCTCTCTCTGTCTCTCTCTCACACACACACATGCACACACACACTCCACTGTTAGGGCCCTTTAAGACTTTACCTGAACTCTGAGAACTCACAGAGAACTCAGGCAAATGACAGGCAACTCAGGTTGGGTTAGAGGCACCTGTGTGTGTTTCTGCCCCCCCCCCCCCCAACCAACACAGGTTCAAGGATTATGGGGTATTGAGCACGTGCTGCTAACGGGGAGCCCTCCCCTCCTGTGAGGAGCCTGCTGCTGAGGCACGTGGGAACAGAGTTGGGGGTGTGGAAAGGATATAAGAGGAGGGAGGTGAGGTGAAAGGGAGGGAGATGTGGGGATTGCGAACAAGGAAGAGATTAAACAGCAAGATACATTACATCTTGGTGTCAGGACTCCTTTGTTTGGGAGGAGCAGGCTCCCCGAGGGGCTCATGGGGGTGAACCAGAGGTCGTAGTGGGGCGACCAGAGGTCATAGTGGGGCAATCAGAATCGTGGAGGCAATTGGAGAGTTGTAGAGGTAGCTGGAGAGGTAAGTTTGGCGTCAGCCCGGTAAGGCGGGATCCTTACACCCCACTACTGTCTATCCACTCTAGTCAGTGGCATAGGTAATTCCAGTGGCCCCATAACAGGGACTCAATATGAATGCTCCGTCACTCCACAATAAATGATAAACACTCAGTGAAGAGGCTTGAAGAGTCCTGACTCAATCTTTAGCCAGAAAGAGAAAAGGGATCAAAATCGCTATAGCTCCTTTTTAATGTTTCTAAGTCAGTTGCAATGCCTGTTTACTGGCCAAGATTGATATTGCTTCCTCATCTCAAAGTGCTAGTCTCCTTTTAGCGCTAATTCAGCCCATGTGGATGGGCAAAAGCCTGCAGGCAGCTCTGTGCTTGCTTCTGGGAAGGTGCCCTTTAATACCACTCTCCTTATGTTTATAATTAGTACAGCAATACATGACGACCAAACATCCTTGAAATGTTGCTTGTAGCCTCTGGACACACAGTAAAACCCACCCTGTCAACTCCTTTCTTTGCTTTTCCATATATCCTGCAACTCTGAACATGTCACTCTTCACCCCACCCCATTCCTACTTGCTCCCTATTATCTGCTAATATCAAGTATAAATTCTATTCGGCATTCAGAGCAATCCACAACCTTGCCCCTTTCCCAACTTTCCAGTCGTTTAATATATTACTTCCCATCCATGCCTTCTATATAGTCAAACTGTATAGTATACAAAGTATAGTCAAACTGACCTACTTTCTGTTCCTCACTCCCTCTGCTCCATTTCCTTTATTCCATTATTCCATGCTTCTGCACTGGATGCCTTTCTATACCTGGAATGCTAATGTCTTCATTTTGAACTCTTACACTCACTGGCAAACTCAGCTGAATACTATCTTTCATCATCTTCTTGCTGCTAGTACCTTCCTCTCTAGACTACTTTCCATCCCTTTTATACTAACCTACGTATATTTTTCTCCCACTCCACACTTTATTAGAATGTAAACTCCTTAGGGGTAATGAATTTTTTTTTCCTGTACTCACTGCTTAGCACATAGCACAGCACTTAATAAGTTCCTGATGCCAGGTTGGTTGGTTTCCTTTAAAACTAAAATGTCAAGATTGATATAATTCAGCTTCTCCAGGAATATATCTATGTATTAGTCACTGAGCAAGTGTCTTCTACCACACCCTGAAGTAGCATTTCTGTTGGTCCTTCAAGTTTCCCTTCCACTGAGGGTAAGGGCCAAAAGCAATGCTTCCCTAGTGTGTGAGTATGCTTTATACATGGGCACATTCTTTGCAAGTTTATGATTGCATTTGATAACCATGGGAGTTTCAATGGAGTGTTGAGTTAGTGACTTTCTTTGAATGTCAAACAGTGATATATATATATACAAAAAAGAAAGAAAAGTATGTCAATATTTTTTTTAATTTTCAAGAAAAACAAAAATAAAAAACAGTAAAAGAAGGACATTTTTGTTACTACTTTGTTAAATTTAATATATGCTCTAAAAATACTGTTTGTGATAAAAGTTCTCTAATTCATATATACTCCTCTTTTGTATTCTTTGAATATAAAATGTTTGTTTTTGTTAATGATTTTAAAATTTATTATAAAATATAAAATAATAAAGAAAATAAATTAAATGATGAATGGAAAGGATATTTTAAAAATCAAAGGAGTCCAAGTTACTTCCCAAAATACATATCCTGCAAAAATAGCCTAATCAAAGAAAAAATATGGATTTTCAATAAAAGAACAGCATTTGAAGCATTATTGAAACAAAAATGAACAGAATATTTGACTTGCAATCACCTCAAGCATCAAAACCACAAGAAAGATACAATAAGTTCAATTATCAAGGAAAGATGAAGCAATGAAATCAATTCACTCAAATGTATAGCCTGTATATATTTTTAAAGGAGAATATAAACTGAGATATAGAAAAAAGAACAAAGAGGGACAAATGGCTTAAAAGGAGCTTTTAAAAACCTGAAGGAACCCGGAGGAATACATGAATATTCAATTGACTAAATCCTATGAACCTATATAGAAGAATGCATATATTTTATATGAGGGTTGATACAGTGGGAAGTTACATGGATTACCAATAGGCTAAATTATACATCTAGATAAAATAGCAAAATTTATTTGAAGGAACAAAGGATCAAGAATGCTAAAGGGCATGCTGAAAAAGGAGAAATTTAGAAAAGTAAATCAGTAACATAAACTAGATTAAGAAAAATCCTGAACCATCAAATTCTGTAACTCAGCAAAGCTTAAAACATAAAAAATGCATGGCAAAGAACTCCACATTTTATAAGAACTGCTGGGAAAAAAACTGTAAAGGAATTTGGCAGAAAATAGCATCAAACTGGCATCTTACACTTTATGTCAAAATAAGATCAAGATGGATATACAATGTGGATATAAAAGATTACACCATTAAAAAATAGAAGAAAATGAGATAAGGTACCTTAACTGCTATGGCTAGGGCAGATCAGTTAACCAAACAAGGATCATAGAATGAGAAGGAATATTAAAGGTCATCTACTCCAACTCAGAGATAGATAGGTGGTCCAGTGTATAGAGTACTAATCTTAGAATCAGGAAGGCTCATCTTCCTAAGTTCAAATCCAGCCTCAGACACTTACTAGCTATGTGACACTGGAGAAGTCACTTAACCCTGTTTGCTTTGATTTCCTCATCCATTAAATGAGGTGAAGAGGGAAATAGCAAAGCACTCCAGTCTTTTTGCCAAGAAAACACCAAATAGGGTCACAAAGAGCCAGACATGACTGAAATAACTCAGCAACCATAACAATGGGGAACTGATTCTGATGGTCCAGCCATCAGAATATGCAGAGAATCCTCCTCTAACTGCAAATTCTGAAAGCAGAATTTATTGCCTACAGAGCAGAAGTAATTGGCAGAATATTAAAAAAAAAACACTTTAAATCCATTGTGATGAGTCCCTCCAAAGAAATGAAAAGGAGTTATGCTGAAGTGCTAAACTTTTTTGAGAAACAAAATATAATACGATTTCTATACGGGCGAAATATGTTGATGTTGAAGACAAAATGAAGACAGTCTACCTAGGGATTATAAGGTCTCTCAGAATAATAAATCAAATCAGAAAACTTGAACAATATAATGAAAGAAATAACATTAGAAAACCACCTGTAACTTCCAAGCATTGCAAACAAAGTGCCAATAAAAAAGATCTATAGATCAACTCGAGAAATGAAACAAACGCCTATGCTACAAACTTTAAGATATATATTGGCTAAATATGACAATTCCAAAGACAAATAACAAATAAAAAAATCTTCCATGTATAAAAGAAAGGAAACTTATATAATACAAGATTATTATGCACCCACCAGCAACTTTAGATGAGAATGGAATGTGTCCCAAAGAGCAAAGGAACTAAAAAAGCCAACCAAAGCATTTATATTCCAAAAATCTGATTCTAATTATCAATCAGAAAAGATATACATTCATTAAAATGAGTCATTTGAAGCATTCTTATTAAAATACATAAGTAGATTGTATGCTTTGAAAGTAGGTTAACAAATATAGCTAAGCAGGAAGACACAAGTATTAAAAAAAAAAAAAACCTGACCCCTCGGGCAGTACAAGCTGCTTCAACTTTTCCTGCATCTTGTAGAGGGGGGAAAAGTTGAATTTTGTTGTTTCTTGGCATTTAATGGGGGGTTGTTGGCAGAGACTACAACAATCTTGGTTTTTTTTTCAAGTTTTTTAGATTAGCTTTTATTGGATCTTATTTCAAATGTATTTTCTAAATCACATGTTAAGATTTTATTACCCACTGCTAAACTATATTTAGTCTTGATAGCTTCAGAATTTGATGGAGTATTATAGACCATGCTATCTGAATCCAGTCTTCATCTACTACTTTACATGCTTCTGAAACCTGAATTTTAAATAATAACCCCTATTCCAAATGTACAATTCCAATGCATATATTGTGCACTTGTAGACATAACTTTTCCCAAAACTAATATAGCAAAAGTGAACAATGATTTATGCCTAATTCAAGGGCAGGAGTAAGGGAAGAGGCAACGATTAAATGCCACCCAAAATGGATATTCATAGATTTAAAAATAAAATGGAACCAGTATTTAGAGAACTACTGAATGCGTTCCAGAGCCTGTTGGCTCTGTATAGAGTTGACAAATTGTCTTTGCAGAGGACAGAGTGTGGCATGAGCACATTATAGATTATAGATTAGCCTTCTCTTTTGTTAATTCATGTTATCTTACTGGAGTTCTTGGTATCAGCCCATGTAAACAACTGAAATTGGTTTTCCTATTGATAGTGAGAAACGTATATTAACTTAGCATGAGCAACACCATTTTGCTTTAAGCTTCTATTTTCTTACTATGTTGTTATGTAAGCCATTTTTCCTGTAATAAGATAAGCACTTGAGAGGTATTTGGCATTGATATGTGTCCCCCAAATCTGGTAAACAAATGAAAAACATTGACTAATAGTGATAAGAAATAAAAGCTTTTATTGGTAGTTTCTTTTTATCACAAATTGGGTAATTGATTATTAATCTGAATTTAGATGTAACTTGTAAACACCCCTTACTCAGAATCATAAAAACCCACTGGACATTGTAGTCAATCAACTGGTGATCACCAAAATTGACTCCTCAATTCCCACATTTGGAGGTCTAATGACCCTGTGTTCACTCAATGTTGACCTGCCAGAATGACACCTCAGATGGTAACACACAACCTTTGGCTGGGCAAGGGGGAAACATTGCCATGAACATCTATTTGAGACACACTTAATCAGTACATTTAGGAATCCTGTTAGTGGTTTGTCTAGAGGGGTTGATCTCTGTATTGTTGAACAGAAAATTGTATGTTGTCAATCAATGAAGAGTGGTTGTATACAGTGATGAGTACAAGTCTGATTCTGTGTTTCTGCTATGCTAGTACCATACATAAGAGTAAATTGGTTTGCATGTGTATTGTATCTTAGACTCTTGTAGAAAATTCTTCTGTGAGAAAGGTTTGAGAGTTTTCAAAAAAAAACTCTTATCTTAGAACATCTTAAACTGTGGGTCACAACCCCATATGGATGGTTGCATAACTGAATGTGGGAATTGTGAAAAATTTGGCAACAGTAAAAGGTTTCTGAACACACAATGACCAAAATCTAGATCAAAATCAAATGTGTAGTGAATCTGAGATGAATTCTGGCAGCACTTGCCCCACTGCATGGTACGATTTCACTGCAGCCCTGGTTCTGAATGGATAACATGCTTATTTTGCACTGCGCATGCATTCACACCATGCAATACCAACAAGGGCTGCCAGAAACACCTCAGCTCATATTTGAGACTCTTACATGTTATGAATTGCAGTGTTTTTACTGTACATATAAAGTTTTTGCTCTTATAAAAACATAATATTTCAATTACAGAAAATAAAGACTTTTAATATTTTCCTACCATCATTCCTCAGCATGTAAGCACCAAATTAGCATATCTTTGCTATTAGAATGTGTTATCTTTGTGTTAGAATGCTTGATTTTTGAAATTGCTTTTATCTCCTTTTATAGAAACATGTTTAATTCCAGAAAGACAAAAGCCCTATACAGTATTTCTCCACCATCACCACTGTATGTGTATTGTGAACATCATTTTATTTAAATAAGCACAGACAAATGTAATTTCACAAACTAATGCTAAAATTTATTTGAGAAATCATTAGCAATGTTGATTTCTATTTTAAGACAAAAACATTTTTTCAATTATGGGTAAGTGGCTAAATTTAGACAGAAGAGGTAAAAACATTGATATCAATGTGGCAGAGTCTTTGTTACCAGGTTGTAGTGCACCTAAATTGACAAGAAAAAGAATATATGTTGAATCATTTTTGAAATACAGATTTACTTCTAGTAATGATTGTGATGTGGGAAAACCTCTTTGCTGAATTTGTAATGAAGTTTTGGCTATGGAAAGTGTGAAACCAGCCAAATTAAAATGACATCTTAAAACCATGAAGCATACTACAAGAAGGCAAAAGAATCTTTTGAATGATTTTAAAAATCTTCAAATAAAGGAAAACATTGTTTTGAGAAATTTGTTACTCTTAATGAAAAGTACTTATTTGCATCTTGTGAAACTACTTATTTAATTGCATAAACTAAAAAACCTTATTCAATAGGGAGGATCTCATGTTCTCTGCTGCTATTAAAATGTTATAAATAATTATTGGGGAAAAGTATGGGGATGAACTTTGTAAAATTCCTTTATTGAATGATACAATTTCCAAAGGAATTTCTGAAATTAGTAATGACCAATTACAGCCATTTATTACCGGACTTAAGAGCAGCCCAAAGTTTGTGATTCAAAACAGCTGACATTTCTAACATGGCAGAGTTGTTACTTTATGTAAGATATGCTTATGAAGGAAGCCTAATGTAATGGCAAGCAAAATAGTACTTTTTGCTGTTTTTCTAGACTGAATTTTATTTAATCAAGTGCCTTTGAATCTTGCCTTTGATTGTATTGAGAGTCTTTGATTGGAAACAGCATATGTTGTATTGCTTTCATAGACCTAAGGGAGTTTTAAGATCTCTCCTACCCCTTAATAGGTCATATGTAAGCACATGGGAAACCAAAATAGGAGGAGCTTGCAAAAAGGGTGAAACAGGAAGGAGCAGATAAAAGCAGGAACAGAGCTGGGAGCAGGAAGAACTGAGAGGGAGAATGTTTGTGATGTCAGTGCTCTGTCTGTTGATCTATGTTACTTTCTCATTCAGAAGTCCTGTCTGTTCTGTGTTGATGTATCAGACAGAAGTGCTGTCTGTTGATATGAGTTAATTTCTCATACAGAAGCTCTGTCTGTTATTCTGTATCAGTTTCTCATAGAGAAAGTGAATTGAAATGATAGCTCTGGTAATTTGTGCAAATATTGTTGTAGCCTTGTTAAGTTTCGTTTTCCTAAAAATAGAAACTGTGAAGAGCTTGAAGTGAAGCAGTTCCCATGATCTGAGATATAGAACAGGAGTGGAAAGCTGCCTATGTAAGAATCAAGAGTTGGGAGCAGTCAGCCTGTGGAGAAGGAGCCATGGGATTTGGAAGCCAGCTTTAAGTGACATGAAAGAGGACTTTACTTTGGATACTTTTTATTGACTGATGAGATTTGTAACTTACCATGACCTAGAAGTAGATGGTATTTGTACTTTTTACTATGCTTTAAGGATGATTGGCTTAAGGATGATTGGAAGTCAGTCTCTAGTCAAAATGAAAAAAGACTTTACTTGGATATTCTGTATTGAATGAGGCAATCACAACCTACTATGACCTAGGGGTGGATCTTGTTTGTATTTATAAGATATACTGAATGATATGTTTTGTTTTAGACTATGTGGCCACCTTAGTAATAAGTTGCTTTGTTGTAGTGAAAGTTATGCTTTAGTTTCTTAAATGATATGCTTTAGTTCATTGCTAATAGAGAGTTTAGTGTATTGCTAAATAGAGAGTTCATTATACTATGAAATTAGACCCTTTAAAGTTATTCACAACAGTAGTCCTCTGGAGAGCTGCCATGATTGGCTTTACACATACATGAGGAATTATTGTTTTGTCACCCTTCAGAAGGGCACACAAGAAAGGAAGATATAAATATATATATATATATATATATATATATATATATATTTTTTCCAAATGCTTTATTAACTTCTGGTTTACATCATTCATTTCCACCAGATTTTGAGTTACAATTTTTCCCCATTTTTCCCCTACCCACCACCCCAGAATAGCAGTCCCACAGGATATCCCTTCATCCAATCTGTTCTCCCATATCTTTTCCCATACACCCTTCAACTTTTCCATTAGGGCAAGGTGACTCTCTGTGTCCCAATGCCTGAACATCTTATCTCCCAGTTACATGGAAAATAGCATTAATAATAGTATTTACATATATTTGAAACACTTTTAAAACTTTGAATTTCAGATTCATTCCCTTCCTCTCTTCTCATCCACTCCCTTTGGGAAAAGAGGCAATTCAGTATATGTTGTACATGTCTAGCTATGAAAAACATTACCATAGTAGATGTATTGTAAAAGACTGGCAATATTTACCTCCCACTCATCCCACCAAGCACCTGGTCTATTCCCTACTTTGATCCTGTCCCTCTTCAAAAATGGGAGCCTCCAACCTCCCCTCCCAGTAGCATGCCCTCCCCTCCATCATCCCTTCTCTCCTCCCCCTCCCCCTACTCTCCTGCAGGGTGAGATATCCAATTTAGTATGTATGACATTCTCTCCCTAAGCCAAATTCAATGAGAATATGTTTTTTTCTTTTTGCCTTCCTGCTTTTCCCTTCCCCTGCAACCACTTCCCCTTGCATCTCCTACATGAGATAGTTTAGCCCGCCCCTGTCTCTCCCCATCTACTTGCCACATTCCTTTCTCACCTCTTAACTTCACCCCTTAAGTATCATCCCTTCCCACCAAATTCGACCTGTGCCCTCTATCCATGTATACTTGTAAACATATATACACACATTCACATATATATTCATATGCCCCTTCTTCAACTATTTCCATACTGAGAAAGGTTTCATCAGTTACAGTTATTGTTTTTCCCTATAGGAATGTAAATAGTTCAACTTTGATAAGTTCATAGTGATTTATTTTCCCTGTTTACCTTCTCAAGCATCACTTGCTTCTTGCATCTGAATGTCAAATTTTCTATTCAACTCTGATTTTTTCCTCAAGAATGCTTGAAAGTCCTCTATTCCACTGAATGACCATATTTTCCCCTGAAACAAAATACTCAGTTTTGCTGGGTAGGTGATTCTTGGTTTTAATCCCAGGTGCTTTGACCTGTGGAATATCATATTCCATGCCCTTCCATCCCTCAGTGTAGAAGCTGCCAGATCCTGTGTTATCCTGATTGTGTTTCCACAATATTTGAAATTGTTTCTTCCTGGCTGCTTGTAATATTCTCTCCTTGATCTGGGAATTCTGGAACCTGGCTACAATATTCCTGGGAGTTTTCTTTTTGGGATCTTTTTCAGGAGGTGATCTGTGGATTCTTTCAACCTCTATTTTGCCCTCTGGGTCTAAAATATCAGGGCAATTTTCCTTGAGAATTTCTTGAAGGATGGTTTCTAGATTCTTTCTTTGACCATGATTTTCAGGTAGTCCAATAATTTTTAGATTTTTCTCTCCTGGATCCATTTTCCAGGTCAGTGGTTTTTCCCATGAGATATTCACATTGCCTTCTATTCTTTCATTTGTTTGGATCTGCTTAATAGCATCTTGATTTCTCATAAAGTCACTAGCTTCCATTCACTCCAGTCTAATTCTGAAGGAATGATTCTCCTCAGAGAGCTTTTGAGATTCTTTTTCTATCTGGCAAATTCGGCTTTTTAAGGCATTCTTCTCCTCATTGCCTTTGTGAGCCTCTTTTGCCATTTGAGTTAATCTATTTTTAAGGTGTTATTTTCCTCAGTCAGGCTGTTGACTCTCATTTCATACTTTTCTTGCATTTTTCTAATTTCTCTTCCCAATTTTCCCCCACTTCTCTTATCTGCTTCTTAAGGTCCTCTGTGGCCTGTAGGCAACTCGAATTTTCATTTGGGGCTTTTGGTGCAGGGGTTCTGACCTCACAGTCCTCCTCCTGTTCCATGCTTTGATCCTCTTTGCCCCCAAAATAGCAATCTAATGTTGAATTTTTCTGCTTACTTTGCCTAGGCATGTTGCCACTCAATTACTTGACTTTTGGGCTTGTTGTCACAGTGGGACTTTGCCATCAGCCAGGAGAACTTCCATCCCAAAGTTGGGGTTTTCTCAACTTCCAGAAATATTAGTTGGGTGGCCTCTGTGATGCCTCCACATACTCTGGCAAGCTGGTCACACACTGCAAGACCTCCACCCCAGACCACAATCCAGATTCAAGAAGGGTAAAGCAAGAGCACTTACCCCCCAGACTGATCGCCAGATCCCCCTACAGTTCACAGGCCAGGAGCTGAAGCTACGACTGAAGCTGCAAAATGGCAGCTGTGTTGCAGCTCTTCAGTGGCTTCTAACCCCCAGGGGAAGAAGCTGACACACTCCTCAATATTGGTCCCAAAGTCCAAAGGGCACTAACCTCTCATTTTGTCCTAGGCATCTATGTGTTGATAACTCTGGAAAACCCATAGCTGCTGGTGTTCTGGGGTCCCTCCAGCTGGCTACTGGTCTGGCCGCCCTCGAGCTAAAACCTCGACTCACTTGGGACTGGGCTCAGTTCCCAGAGCTGCACTGGCCACTCCCTGCCGGGCTGCTGGGCTGTCCTCAGTGGTAGGTTAGCTTCTCTGTGTCATTTTGTGTGTTCTAGAACTCCAGAGGTCATTTAGAGTTCCCCTTTTACATAATTTTGAAGTGGTGTGGGCTGGAGTTCCATGGAAGTGCTGTTTCTACTCTGCCATCTTGACTCCATCCCCAGCATTGGTCTTTTTACAAGATATATATCTTAAAGTCAATGCATTTTTCACAAATGAGAGAATACAGTAGAAAAATTGCTTTGAAGTCTGTACAGATGGTGTTGGAGAAATGGTGGGGGCAAGAATGTTGGATATGTAGCAAAAGTTAAAGCTGGTGGCAATGAATATATCACTTTTACTTACAATATGATCCATTTGGAGCACTTGTAGCCATAAAATATCTCCAGGGTTAGATGTTTCGCTTTGCAATACTATAGAAATGATTAACTTCATTAAAATCTGTGCCATTAACAATCATTTCTTGTCAAACCTTTGGAAAGACATGGACCTCAATTACAGAAACTTATCACTACATGCAGAGATAAGGTGGTTCTGAAGCAGGTGAAGTTTCAACAGATAATTGAAAATGAATGATGAAGTTATACTTTTGACTGAAAAGAAAACTGATTTTGTTCATTTTTATCAAAATGACTTATAACTTTCAAAACTCTGTTATTAGTTGGATACTTTTGGAAAACTCAATGATTTAAACATGTTGCTTCAAGGAAAATTTGAAACATATTTATGTAAAAAAGATAAAATTGAAAGTTTTACTAAAAAATGACATATGGAAGAATAGGGCGGAAAATGATTCTTTAGAAATGTTTACAGCTACAGATGATTTTATAGTTGAAAATAACCTTCCCAAAGTTTTAATTGTAAGAGTTATAGTTGATTATCTGAAGTGCCTGGGGACACAATTTCAGAAATACTTCCCTTCAAATTTTGATTCTAAAAAGAACACTAAGTTGGTTTCAAAAACCATATTCAATTTAAACAAAAAATGTCATTCATCTGTCATTAGAAGTTCAAGAAGAATTTGCCAAGTTATCAAGTGACACAGGTTTAAAACTTGAACTTCCTAAAACATCATTAAATTAATTTTGGCTGGGAATTAGGACAGAATTTCCAACAGTTTCTGAAATGACCCTAAACATACTTCTGCCATTTTTTACTTTGTATTTATGCAAAGTGTCATTCTCTGCATTGATTATTATAAAAGCAAAATATCAATCAACTCTGAAAAAGTTTGAAGATGCTCTATGTCATGCAATATCAAATATTCCACTAAGATTTACTTCTTCATATAAAAATAAACAAGCATATCCATTTCGTCACTATGCACATTGCACATTTGCTTTCACCTTTAATAAGTGGTAAAATTATATGTATAAAAAAGAATTGTTTTAACATAAATTTCTTTATGATTTATTATTAGTAAATGTTTGATTGATATGCCTATTTTGTATACCTACACACCCATGGTCGTATAAAGCTTTCTCAGATGAAAAGGGGTCCTGAGTGGGAAAAGTTTAAGAAACCCTGCTCTATCTTGTTGTTCATATAATGCCTATAATAAATTTCTAATTGGTCTTTCTGCCCTTAACTCTCTCACTCCTCTCTAATACATCTTATACACAGTTGCCAAAGTGATTTTCCTCAACTATAGGTCTGACTGTGGTATCTTCATACTCAGTAAAACTCACTGGTTCCTTTTCACTTCTAAAATCAGTATCATGTACTTTGACAATTAGTAGTTGGATCTAAAATGAGCTCTGTTGTCTTTAAACTCTAAATCTATTATCCTTTAATCTTCTGTGGTGATGCTAGTTTTAGCTCAAATTCATGATCCTTCTCCTTATCTCTTGCCTTCAGAAGAGCCTGGGATAATCATGCTTCTTGAGTAAATATATGCCTGTGACCTTCTTTATTCCATTATCCTTTTGTATATCTGTGATCTTTCTTCCCTTAAAACAATACCATTATGGATGCCCAATTTACAACATCTCCACCCCATCAAAGCTTCGGCCTAATTGATCTCTAGCCATTTCAAATAAATTCAATCCAATCAATCCAGCTCTCACATCTGTTATGTCTGTAGAATATGCCAATCTTGGGAAGCTGAAAACTGCCCTCTAGACCACCTTCAGTCATCAAAGGGGTTAGTCTCGTAACTAAAGTGAAAAACAGAGCTCCATTCCAACATAAAGTAGCATTTTGCTAGGGTAATTAAGGACAAACAAGACAGTATAGTATGGTAGATAATAAATCAACCTCAGAGGCAGACCAACCTGGGTTTAAGGTCAGTCCAGACCTTGTGTAATCCTGGGCAATTTATTTAATATCTCAGAGTCATAAACAAGATTTTACGTTATGGAGATAGTTATGATATGCATCAATAGGAACTTTCTAAGCCCCTCAAGCCACCAGGCCAGTGTGATCACCATAACTATTGTTGCTGCTTGTAAGAATGGCCACAACTCTAGTACCCTTGAAAATTGTCATGGAGCAGTTAAGCTGAGTGAAGTAACCCTTCAGCTGGACCAAAGCATGTAGCTGCAGGTGCATTTGGTGCCTTGGAGTCTTCCCTTTTCCGAATATTCTCTTCTATACAGTCTGCTGATGTGTTTACCCTCCAGGAAGGCAGCTGGGATGCAGTTTATAGTTTATCTGTGTTTCCCTTCTCAGGAATATTTTGTAGTGTGGCTATATTTTGTATCCATCCTGGAGTCAGGGACATGTTTGTGTTTCTGTGTGTGATAAGACCAATAATCTTACTAGGGCTTTTTCCTTCCCCATTTTGATATAATATAATATAATTTGATATATAATATAATTATATAATATAATTGATATAATATAATATAATATAATTTTTAATTGGACTAATTTTTCCACAAATGGGCAAAAGTGAAGGGAAAATTAGGTACTCAATAGGCCCAGAAATCTGGGGCCTTGACATGACTTCCTCTGGTATTATTGATGATGGCTTTTGGGTAACTCAAGAGCATGAACAGCATCATCTATGTGGGGCTAAGTCTCATCCATGTTTGAGACTTAGCAAATGTCCCAAGATTATATAAGGCATCACATATACAGAGATGAGAGGCCAGGTAACCAAGATAAGAATCCATGATAGAATATCTTTATTGCATATCCTTTCAAATCTTTGGTAAGCAAATTTTAAAACTTTTTTTAGCTGTTCAGTTACCCATGAGTTCTTCATATTTCCACAACATCAAACCTTGAATTAACAGCAGCTGGCATGAATCAAACCTCCCCCTCCCCCAACAGTGAGCATTGAGCATGGCTAAAGTATGCTGGCACATCCAGCAAGTGATCTATGTGTGCCTAAAGTCAGCATCCATTTCAGTGAAAGGGTTAGATTGCCATGGCACGGTAATTTAGATGCAATCTAGGCTACATATTTAACTAGAGGAGCTGAGACATGGTCTTTCCCCTATAGAGGCATGTTTAAAAGACTCACATTTTATATAAAAAGCAATAGAAAAATTGATTGCTACCTAGCATTCGTCCTCGGGGAAACTCTTTCCTGTCTACCTATAACCATTACTCTGATCAACCTCCTAAAAAACTAAAAGATATTTTCTCAAGACCTTTCCTCATAATCCATTTGGGAAAAACTCATAGTCTTCCGTCATCAATTTCTATCTTATTCTGTATTTATCCTATCAGTAATAACAGTTATACTAGCTAGCCATGAAGTTCCTTCCTGTAGCCCAGGCTTTGACTCCAAGCTTCTATTAACGCCCATGACATTAATCTTGGTCTCTTTTCAGTAAGCCTCCTTGGCAAACTTGGTTTGTTTTTGTTTCTATTTCTATTTTTGATGCTTGTAGACCCCTCCAATACCCTTCACCTTTCCTTCCATTGTCTAAACAACATGCAATAACTTCTCATATTTGCTATGGCCCCCAGATTTAAGTCATTGACTCCTATCACATAATTGGGGAAGCTTCAAAATCAGGGTATAATTCCTATTGGCCAAGAGATTTGAACTTATCTAATTGTAACCGGACTTTTGACATAAGTCTCAGGGGCAAATGATTCAAAATACTTTGGCGAAGTTACCTCTTACTGCTAATAAAGTGGGCTGACTATATCTCTTAAGCTTCCTCCCACTGCCCCTTTTTTTGGGGAAAAAAAGATCTTATAGGAAAGAGATTGGGGAAGTTGAACAGTAAGAGAACAAAAAAAAAATAGAAAGAGATATGAGTAAAAATACATGGAAAGTGGGCAGCTGAGGAGGGAAAAACCATCAAAGACTGTCAGAAGATCTAAAGTGATCCAGGTCTGGAATTGAAACACTGTAAAACAAGAAGATGCAAGAATCCATAGCAGTTGGTAGTGAAAACCATCCAAGGGATGGGACTGATGGAGGGAACCCTTTTTCTATATGTCTTCTCTGCCCTCTCATCCCTTTGCCAGTTAACCAAATGCCCAAGTTTGTTTGTTCCTTTCAATTTAGAATTAATTTCCCTACCAAAAAATCCTGTTGACTTGACTAGATGCTAAATTGTGTTTGGATTTTACTTCAGGATTATAAAGACGATAAAAGAGAGAACATCTTGTATAAAATGTTTGGTTTAGACTGAATTCAGAAGCTTGGGAACCAATTTAGGACAAGTTGGCAAAGAAGCCAAGAGACTGATATTGTATTGCACAAGCCTGTAATGAACCTGGAATGTCTGTATCTCCAGATATAAAATTGCCAGCTGATAAGAGCAGCAGGCTGCCAAGGGAGCAAAATGCAGGCTTCTTACTTCCAATTCCTGTTTAGTTTCTGGCCTTTGAAAGACAAGGCAAACTCCTCAAAGAGAGGGGAAGTGAATTGATGAAAAGGAAAAGCCACAACCCTTAAAGGAATGAATGGGAGCCTGGGAGTGAATTTCAAAAGTTCAATCAGCAATTCTCCAGGCTCAGTGGACAATTATTCGAATTGATTCCAAGGGGCAGAGGTATGACTAGAAGACCAATGTTATAAAGTGGGAGGCATATCTGTGGTCTAAAGAAGTCCCTCCCACCTATTAAAGGTATCAAAAGTTGACATGAGCTACACATCACTAAGTGGAGGATGTCTGACTGCTTGTTGAGGATGCTGGGGAGAAGATTTCTGATTAGATGAGAGATTTGGGCCATTATATTTCTAATAGTTTGTGAACCTAAAAGATATCAGAGGCAGTAAAAGGCAATGGTAAAAATACTAGCATTTGAACCAGTAGAACTGGGTTCAGAGCCCACTTTTGACTCTATGAGTGACCCTTGGTAAGTAATTAGGCTTGCTTGGGACTGTTTCCTCATCTGTAAAATGGGAGGAAAGGTGAGACTAGTTCAAAGGTTCCCAAAATTATTTGGCCTACAGCCCCCCTTTAAAAAATTACTCAATGTCCCCTAGAAATCTTTAACCCTTAAACAATTTTTAAAAATTTGTGTCATTTCAAATATATATATATGATACTTTTTAAAAGGTGACACATCTTGATTTTAATAACATCATAAATCTATGGATTTTTTCTTGCATTGAAATTTTTGTGATGCAATATTGCATCATATAACCATATAGTATATTATTATAAACAAGTCATTACTGACACAAATCCCTGCCAATGCATGCTGGAATTTCCGACAATGTGCAACATGCTTGCCTGCCAACACTTGCTTGTTAAGACCTGTAGGCAGCTATGACTACTGATCAGTTATAACTTGCATTTTGTGTGTTTATTTGGAAAATAACATGATCACTATGACTTTAACTTTGCTACACAACAGAGGAAACATGTACAAACAATTTTTCAAAATTTTCTTCTTTTCTTTCCTTAGGCCTCCACCACCCCCTTATTTTTATTCAATGCCCCCCAATTATACCCTTAATTATCACCCCCTAGATCTTTCCAGTACCACCCAGGGAACACACTTTGTTGAACCTCTGGACTAGATAGTCTCTGGGGTGCCTTTTAAATTGCTATCTATGGTGAATAATCCTGGAAACTTGGGTGGTGCTAAAATGCTGTTACTTAGTAGTACCTGTTTGACTTTGGCAAGACACTCAACCTCTATGTGCCCCAGTTTTCTCCTCTGTAAAATAGGCTGACTGTCTTCCTAGGGATCTCTCATCTCCAAATCTATGATTCTGATTGACAGCTTAGACTGTCTATCACCAGCTATAGCTTACACTGCAAGCAATATCCATAGCCTTAGGTGGTTTTTTATTTTTTTTCAATTTTGTCTCCTTATACAAAGATTATAGAGCAATAAAGAAATGTATCTCTCTTTGCCAGGTGTTTTTTTTTTTCTTTCCAATTTTGATTGCATGATTATTTCAGAGTTTCTGGATTTTTAAAAAGTTTTTTTTCTTTTCATTGCTTGTTTTTCAGATGTCCTTATTTTGAAATCTTTGGTTTTTTTCTATCCTAAATATTTTCCCTAAGAAATACTCCAGATTTCTGTTTTATTTTTTGCTTGCTTGTATCCTTTTTATTTTTGAGATTTTAATTCTTATTTTAAAGTTTGTTTTGCTTAATTTCTCCTAGAAAGATCATTTATCACCTTCCTACTCTGATAAGCATTCTATCTATGACTATAAACTGCTTTCAGGTGCAAAGTACTCATATAAATGCTGCTATTTATTGTATTAAGCAAAATTTAGTTACCAATTATTGGTTTTTAGTTGATATATTGCTACCACCTCATTACTATTACTTTTGCATATTTACTTCACTTCTATTTGTTATTAATAGCACTTAGATTATAACACTTTTGGGTCATTATTATATGTTTCCTGCTTGTTATTTAATTCAGCAATGATAGCTTATTATCACTTTGGATATATTCTATAAGATAATCTGACTCCAAAAGCAGAGCAGATTTTCCATACCCTAGCTTCATCCAAATTTGCCTATTGGTATGCTTTTTTATCTATAGTTAGTATCCTTTATTATTAATTTGATATCCTTTCTCTTTTTTTAAGGATACCAAAAGTTTGTTGTCACTATGGATCAATATTTTATCACCTTATACTTACATAGAGTTATTATATAGCCTCCCCTACCCTTAGTGTAACTTCATTCATTTTTTTTTTCAATTTGGAGATCATTCCACATAAGAGAATGAAAATTAAGAGAGAAGCAAAATGGGAGATGACCAGATCTCCCGTCTTCTGTTAACATTATACTGTTAGAGAGGATCAGCAAAGGTAGTAGAGTAGGAGAAAATAATATAGCCCAGATCTCCCCCCAAAATTGCTTTAATAAAGACCTGTGAAGAGCATAAAAACTAGCTGTGTTTGGAAATCAAAGGGAAAATCACAATGACTTATTTCCCAGCCAAGGTTGACATAAGAGCACAGAGGTTTGTAGAAGCTTGGTTCAGGGTCTAAGCAAGAGACTTTTAGAGGATGCCTTCTCCTACACACTAGGACAAGAAGAGGTTCTGGATTCAGGAAGGATGACCCTGATGCTGGGAAGCCTAGGGGACAGGAGTTGGCCAGAGCTCTACCACTTATCACCCAGAGCTAAATCTATAATCCAATGCAGACCACTGCCTGGGGTAGTGATCCATCCAGGGTAAGGGAGATTTCACAGAACTGAGGCTCTGTGCTAGGAAAGAAACTGGAAAAGAAGTGAGTAATAGTTGAGTATCTTTTACCCTGTAGTGGGGTCTAAAATTCAGCTGTCAACTTAGTCTGAGGCATGTGCCTGAGAAACAAGGGCAAGTTGCTTAAACCAAAAGGGAGCCTGAAATTGTGTCACTCTGAACATGAGGAGCCTTCTAAGGTGGGTCAAAAGGGCTGGAGCATGGAGAAATTTCCTAGATTGCTATCTGAGGGCAAACCTGTGGTATTATAGCCCAAACTCAAACTGGGGTCGGGAGTTTGCAAAGCTCAGATCAGGAGGGCAACAATCAAATGTCACCCTAAAACAGTCTGCTGTGGGTGCACTGATAGCATACAAATCCCAAAACTAAGTCACTTCTGTGATCCTTGAAAAATATAGTCTTGATACTGGGAGAAAGAAACAGTAGTACCCAAGAGAATACAAAACAAGATGAAACATTACCCATATATTCCCTTCAGAAGTGGAAGAACCTGGTCCTGACACAAAGTCCCAATTCAGGAAAGAAGTGTGGAAAATCCCATAATAAAGAATTATTAGGGTGATGGGTATACAAAAGACAGAAATACAAAAGAGAATGACTTCAAAACATCTACAACCAAAGTTAAACATCTTTGGCACAATTAAATCAAATTCCTGGTAGTAAAGAAGTAAAAGTTTAAAATATTTTATAAGAAAATGAGAAATCTGGAGAAGAGAATTGGAAAAGAAATTATAGCTATGGAAGAAAGACTTGAAAGGAAAATTATTTAATACAGTAGAAAATCACTCCCTCCCATTGTACCACTGCTTTTTGAATTCCTCTTCTGGATCCTCACCCAGATCACCACCTCTAACCATAGGAGTCCCCCTGGGGTTCTTTTTTGTGCCCTGTTCTCTTCTGACTCTATATTACTTTACTTGATGATCTTATCAGCTCCCAGGGATTAAATGACCGTCTCTATGCTGATGGTTTCCCCTTTGTCACATCTCTCAAATATGGTCCCTTCTCTGCTATTAATGCCATCTCTCTGGTTCAGGCCCTTATAACCTCAGGCCTAGGTTATTGCAACAACCTACTGATGGGTCTGTCTGCTTCAGTCTCTCATCCTCTAATCCAACCTCCATTCAGCAGCTAAAGTGGCTTTCCTAAAGCCCAGGTCTGACCATGTTACTCCACCTTACTATAATTTCAGTGGTACCCTATTGCCTCCAGGATCAAATATAAGATCCTCTGTTTGCCACTTAAAGCCCTTTTTAATATAGCTATCTACCTTTCCAAACTTCTTTTTTTTTTGCTTTTTGGAGGGGAGTGGGCAGGGCAATTGGGGGTAAGTGACTTGCCCCACGTCACATGGCTATTAAGTGTTAAGTGCCTGAGATCAGATTTGAGCTCAGGTCCTCCTGACTCCAGGGCCAGTGCTCTATTCACTGTGCTACCAAACTTCTTAAGATTTACTTTTAAAAATGTATTCTTTGACCCAGTGACACTGGTCTTCTTGCTGTTCCACCAAAAGAAGACATTCTGTCTTTTTTTTTCTGGGCATTTCCTCAAGTTGGTCCCAATAGCAAGCATGTTCCCTTTCCTCATCTCCACCTACCAGCTCCCTGACTTGAAGTTCCAATTAAAATCTTATTTTCAACAGGAAGCCTTTCCTCCTAATTCCAGTGCTTTCCCTCTTTTAATTATTTCCTTTTTATTCTCTATATGGCTTGGGTGTGTGTGTGCATGTGTGTACGTGCATGTGTGTGTGTGTGTGCGTGTGTGTGAGTGTGTATGTGTCTATTTGTTTACCTGTTATCTCCCCCATCAGATCATAAGCTCCTTGAAGTGAGAGTCATTTGTCTCTTGACACAATGTAGGTGCTTAAAAACAGTTTATTGAATTGGTCTTCATGAGAAGCCTGGAAGGTAAGTGCTATTATTATTCCCATATTACAATAAAGAAACCTACAAAAACAGAGGTTAAGTGACTTTCCTAGACCCACACAGCTATTAAGTGCCTGAGGCTGGATTTGAACTCATGTATTACTGTTTCCAGGCCTAGTGCAACACCAGGTGCCTCTGATGAAAAGTTCAGGGTCATATAGAAACTTTGAGATGTTAACAACAGGAGCCAAGAGGAGATTTATTGAAGTTTATGTCAGAACTCCAATTTATCAGGGGTCATAGATGCAGTTAAAGAAGTCAGAGGACCTGCAAGTGTTCTTGTTATATCTTGATGATCTTTTTAAAAATTATTATTATTATTATTTTATTGATTGATTTTTGGAGGGGGAAGGCAGGGCAATTGGGGTTAAGTGACTTGCCCAAGGTCACACAACTTATCTTGATGATCTTAAAAGGAGAAAGAGAGGCAGCTAGGTGGTGCAGTGAATAGCACTGGCCCTGGAATCAGGAGGACCTGAGCTCAAATCCAGGCTCAGACACTTAACACTTACTAGCTGTGTGACCATGGGCAAGTCACTTAACCCGATTGCCCTGTCTTCCCTCCTCCAAAAAGACAAAAAAAAATGGAGGAAGAAAAGGGAGAGGGAAATGCATACACTGGGGACTTGGGAGGGGGGAAAAGAGATGAAGAATGGGGAAAATGATCTCACACAAATAGGATACACAAGTAGAAGACCATACAAACAAAAAGAAAAAGACAGGGAGAGAAGGTGACACACCTGACTTTCATATGAACTGATCAAAATACGTAGACTACACACAAACACACACACATGGAGTTGGAGGCAAAAATACATGTCACTCAATTGGGACTTTGAAGGAACAAAGAGAGGAGAAGGGGATTAGAGGGAATATAAATTCAGGAAGAGATTAGTCATAAGTAAAAGAAATTCTAGCCTTAAAGAATGGATCACAAAGAGGGATGTAAAAGGAAAGAAAAGGAAAGAACCAATCTTTGGTTTCTTTAAAAGGTAAAGAGAAGAAGGACCTGGCTGTAAGGGTCTACATCAGAAAGCACCACTACCAAGCACACTTCTCCCCCCACTCTCTTTTTTGTGAAGAGGGGATGTGAAACAAAGGGAAGATAGTGCATAAGAGAAAAAGATGGACAGAACTAAGTAATTAGCCATTATGACTATGGATATTTATGGGGTAAACTCATACATAAGGCAGAAGAGAATGATAGAATGAAAAAAAAGCAGAATTTAACAATATAGTATTTTTAAGACACATACTTGAAACTTAAAAGATTCATACAGAGGTAAAATGAGAGTATGCAGCAAAATCTATTATGATTTAATGATATTTAAAAGGTTAAGAGAATAAGTATGATCTTAGACAATGCAACAGAAAAATTCGCCTGACTAAAAGAAATTAATGGGGAAAGTATTGCTGAATGGTTCCATAGAAAAGAAATTAATATCAATATTTAATATATGTGCCACATGTCATAGCAAATGGGTAAGCATGGGGAATAGACAGTAAATCTATGAGGGGAGGGTATCTTAAGTACCCATTTTAGACCTACATATTTTAACCAAAAACAAAAAATTACAAGAAGTTAAGGACATGAATAGAATTTAGAAAATTGCTGGTAATTATTGAATGCAAGAGAGAGAGAGAGAGAGAGAGAGAGAGAGAGAGAGAGAGAAAGATTAGTTGTGTGTTATCTTTACAAAACACCTCCCAAAAATGCAGAAAAGCAAAAATATTAAACACATCCTTTATTGAACACAATGCAATTTGTGTGTATACATATGTGAATATATATTTATGTATATATATATATATATATATATATATATATATATATATATATATATGAAATATAAGGGTAAAGCCCTTTCAAATGTAATTGAATCATTCTATATATTTTAAAGGCTCTGAGGCTGAGTAGGTTATTTTTTAAAGAATAGTTGAAGAAAACAAATGAGCTCAGTCAACAGAGAGAATGACCGTTCCCCCAGGGCACAGACTATATCATATCTTTTCTCAGTCTAACCACTCATTTAGATCACTTAGCTCACAGGGCTGTTGTGAGGAACAAATGAGACATTCATAAAGTCTTTGGGACATAGTAAGTGTTTAATAAATGCTTGTTCCTTCTCTCCCTCCTTGAACGAGTAGAACCAGAGGGGCTTCTGCAAATCCTTTGGCAGAGTATTTGTGGCACAGTAATTCTCTCTCCACACCCCCAGCCCCACCCTCACCCCAACCAAGCTTAAGGCTAATGATGATGGAGACTCAAACTGACTATAAAAAAAAACAAAACAAAACAAACAAACAAGCCCAGTGGTTAGGCAGAGACAACATACCATCAAAAGTAAAATCAGCTGAGTTAACCATCTAGTACAGACACTGTATCCTATCAGGAGCCAGACATGACCTATCCATTAATAACCCTACATCCAAAGGTCCCCCACTACATCCTCAGTCATTGCCAGTCGTCCCGATCTGTATCTTACCACTGGATTCCAATGACTTTGGAGCTGGCGACTTTGCACAGCCCTGGCTCACTTAAATCCAACTCACCTGCAAGTCAAGACATCACCCCATTAATGTCATCCATCCTCTTCTAGAACAATAGACGGACAACAACAAACATCTGACAATGAATTTTGAAAGGACTCTCCAGAGAAAGAAAAGAAACAGGATCTTAGATTTTGAGATTTGTGAGCTGCCTCCACAACATAAATCCTATATGTGTCTTCTTCGCTACTTTACTTGTGTGTCCCCTCTTCATCTCCCATAGACTGTGCCTTTGTGGGTAAGTGCTCTCAGGTTTGAAAAGAAACATTTTATAAGAAGGGTTCTTGCTAGGTCATTTGAATCAATCCCTTTGCTAAGAAGGAATTGAGTCCATTGGCAGATTGTTCATGGGAAGCACGCCAGTGAAAGCTTGTGAGTGGCAGTATGACAAAGGATAACTCCTAGAATTTTAGGTAAGAGATGCAGCTTGGGAAACCCAACCTGCAAACCTTGAAGTGGAAGTAAAATGCTAAGGAACACATAGGAGATTCTCAGAATAAATGGATTAAATTAGTTGCAATAAAAGCTCCCCTCCTTAATGCTTCCTTCTTGTTTTACTGCTTTGTGCATTTTTAAATGTTTCCTTGACACTACTCTTGTTTATTTTGGCATCTGTCACTAACCTTCTTTCCCTAATACTTCCACCAAAGTGGTTTTTGTTCTACAAGAAGTTACCAAGGGCCTAAGAAGAAGATTTGGCCTTGTCACAAAGAAGAGACATTTCATCCTCTGAACAAAGGAGTGAGGAATAAGTGGTGATACAGAGATCTCATGGAATGGGGAAGAGCACTTGAAAATTGTCTTCAATTTTCTCATCAAAGAGGAGGTGAGGTGTCCTACTGGGAAAGAAAGATGTGAAAGTGGAGTCAGACACTTGAGAAAAGCTTTGGAACAGTCACTGTGAGAAAGGTGATAGAAAGGGCAGTAAGTTTTAGGAAAGGAGTATGGGGTTGCCTTCTTTTTTGTGTTGAGGCAAACTAGAAAGAACACTGGACCTGGAAGTTTCCCTCCTGTAGTAATTATCTGTCTGGGGTAACCCTTTATCCTTTCAGAACCTGTTTCATCATCTATAAAACATGAGAATAAACACTACTATAAAAAAGGAGGGATTGTACCCTTTACATTAATTTGTATGGGAAACATCACTCCTAACTTCCCCTATAGCCCTGTGCCTCTTGACAGGACTATACAATACAGTGTCTCCTTAACTAAAAATATATACCCTTGAAAGGAGTAGAGAGGAGATAATATAAAGTCAGAAAGCTTGATGAATGGATTATATACAGATCTCAATTATCTATGTACCCATAATGGACAAATGGCTTTAGATGACACTTTCACATAGTGTCTGTCTGATTCCTTGGGCTACAACGGGGGCATTTCTGAATATAGTAGAGAACTGTGGAACTAAAGAACATAAAAATCCATTCTTAATATTTTATTTCCCGACAGGGAACATTTGTGTATCCACTCAAATGGGAGAAGCAGGCTTGTGACCTAGAGATAAATTATCAAGTGAAAACTACAGAATTGCTCATATTTGAGTATAGGGAAAATAGTTATAAGAGTCTTGCCATTTCCAATCAACTTATACACTTCCTCCCTCTGACCATTTATATTCCTGTGATAGGACTGACATTTACCACTGTTTCCCTGACACACTTTCTTCTCCCCCCACTGACAATTTGAGGTAAGGCTATACCTCTCCTCCTTTGACAGGGATTAGCTTCCTCTGAAAGGAGACAAAGGTCTCACCAGGACCTGAATGGCTCTAGCTTCCCTGATGCGGTTTCTTAATCACCCAAAGGCATGAAAAATCTCAGCCATAGGCAGTCAAGTTCTCTCCAACTTTCTGAATTCTGAAGACTGTGTGAATCGAAATTTTATTCACCATAATCTATCCTGATAAATAGATGAGTTCTATGGAAATACAGTTATCCCTTCCACACCTTGACTTTCACCATTGAGGTTTCAGTGTAGTGTGGGTTGGCATAAGAAACTAAATGAGAATTTTTTGGGAATTTTGCAGAAGCCACGGATGACACACAAAGGCCATCTGATGACACAGAGCCTATGACCAAATACTTGACCCAAATTTTACAATAAGGTACTATAAACACCCCATAAAAGAAAAAGAAAGAAAAAAATCAGACTTCTGTTCTGGCATAAATGGAAAGCCAAATACTTTTACATGGATATTCCAGATTGCAGGGCACCATCATCCTAACCCTGCAGTGTGGGAGGGATGATTGTAATGTATAAGAACATCCAGGGAAATGAAGTGTTATAGTATCCTTGCTGATATACTTATTCTGTAAGGGCCATATAAAACTCCTTTTCTTTAATCATAATCAATACACAAACATTTATTAAGCACCTGCTATGTATCAAGCGCTATGCTAAGCACTGGGGATAGAAAAAGAGGCAAACTCTGCCCTCAGGGAGATTCTAGTGAAGGAGAAAATGTGCAAACAATATACACATATAGTAACCCCGTATTTTGTGAACATGCCCCATCTTTCCCCATCATAGGAGAGCTGCCTAGGAAATCTGCCAACAAAGCCCAGACAGCAAACCTGCCAAGTAAAAACCTGCCCAACCCCATACCCCTCCCCCGCTTCTGTCCTGTTCTTGAAATAGATTTGGGAACTTTCCACTTGGGCAACAAATTGATTCCTAGACAATAATCGTTAAGCAACGCTATCCTTTGGCTTCTGTATTTGCCCTGCTTGCTCCCCTTGGTGACATTTATGTTATGGCTTTTGTTTATATAAACCCCAAGATGTATATGCTCAGGGCTGCCTGATTTGGATACATGACCCCTAGCAGTCCCCAGGTTAATTATGCTCCACAAATAAATTCCATTTAAATTGATCAATGGTCTCCACTCACAATTTCTCGTTACAACACACGAAGCAAGCTATATACAGCATAAATAGGAAATAATGAACAGAGAGAAGACATTAGAACTAAGAAGGGTTATAGATGGCTTCCAGTGAAAGATGGGATTTTAGTTGGGGAAGCTAGGGAGGTTAGCTGACTGAGAAAAGAAAGGAGAGAATTCCAGGCATAGGAAATAGAGAAAATGCCTAGAGGCAAGAGTTGGGTTGTTTTGTTGGTAGAACAGCCAGAAGGCCATTGTCACCCGATTGAAGAGAATGTGGCAAGAAGTGGTTGTTGTTGTTGCTGTTGTTGTTTGCCCTTCATTCTTGAAGAGGACCATGACATCAGGAACCCGATGTCATGACCCGCAAGTGAATTAGAATTGAATGAAGGAGGGCTGTATACAATCACCAGCCTCACTTTGTCCTCTGAAGTCACCTGGGTCCAGTGGTGATGATGGGGTAGTTGGGTGCATGTTCTTGGACCCCAATTCCAAAATCACATTTCTCCCTAGCCTCAAAACACTATCCCTGTCAGTCTTCTCCCCAGTCCAAGGACACTATGCCTAGTAATAACTCACAATTGGGCCCCAGTTAATACAAACTACCTTTCCCCAAAATTACTCATGAGCAGGTCCCCAGTAAAATAAACTCTTTCCCCATCACAAGAACAAGCTGACCTCTGAAGAAATTCTCTTGTAGTAACAGGACTCTCTTGTAACCACAGAATTACCATGTATTGATTCCCAAAGTTATCATATTCAACTCAGATGTCAAGTTATAGACATCAACTCTCAAAGCTATCTTGCTACAGATGTAACAAACCAAAAATACAGCCCTGAGAAACCCCTTCCCCTGGTTTCCAGTAGTGAATGAAACCAGTGACCAAGGTTGTGAGTTATCACCTAATTAGCATATCTACCAGATAATCCACTACTTTTCCTATATAAGTTTTAGCATCATTCCATTAGTTGCAAGTTCCTTAAGGAATGCAGGTTCCCTAAGGAGCTCTGCCCACTACATTGCCATTACAATAAACATTTGCCACCTTGATTTAAAGAATGCTTGAGTCCATGAATTCATTCCCATTACAGTACTTCAGTCTTTTGGGGGTGGGGGGGCTCTGAATTCCTTAAATCACATCTGTGAGATATAGATCAGGACAACTAGAGATGGCTCTCAATACAAGAAATAGGTGTAATATTGGAGAGATGAAGAACTTTAAATGCCAGGGTATTTTGTAATTTGTTTCTGGAGGTAGCAAGGAGCTGATGGAATTTATTGAGTAGGGGAGTGACATGGTCAGACCTGCACCTTAGAAAATCACTTTAATGGATGAATGGAGGATGGATTGGAGTGGTGAGAATTGATGCATATTGCTTATGAGTGGATTATTTTGTTCTACCACTGAATCTGAACTAAGCAAGTGCTGTTGTTAGAGTCACTTCTGAAAATCTTTAATGTTCCTTTGAAAAATCAGAATCAAATTCCCTTATCTACCATGAAGCTTTTCTGTTTTATCATGCAATGGAGGGCTCAAGGGACCAGTTCTCCAAGATTCTTTCTCTTCAATAAACATGAAACATGGCAATAAATCTTTCTGCCTCTAAGCTAAAGAGCATGAGAAGGTGACCTTTCAAAACAATAGAATCATAGATTTAGAGCAAAAAGGTACCTTAGGGGCCACCTAATCTAAATTCCTTCTCTTATTGATCTTGTATTGGTTTGTGGAAAGGCTGAAGGATGCTGTGGCTCTCAATATTATTACGGCTTCTTAATATCTTTGGTACTATGATGGAATCGGCTTACTGGGTTTGGGATTCTGTTTTCTGGTGTCTAAATAAATGCTGCAGTTCTGTCCTCTATATGGAGAGTTTGGTATATTGTGTAATATCAGTTCTTTCTCTGGAGGCAGATCGTATGTTTCATCATTAGTCCTTTGAGATTGTCTTGGATCACTGTATTGCTAAGGACAGCTAAATCATTCACAGTTCTTCATCAAACAATATTGCTGATGCTGTGTACAGCATTCTCCTGGTCCTGTTCACTTCAGTATGCATCAGTTCATATGAGTCTTCCCATTTTTTTCTGAAAACATCCTGGTTGTCATTTCTTATAACACAATGATATTCCATTACAGTCATATGCCAAGCTTGTTTAGTCATTTCCCAATTGATTGGTATCCCTTTGATTTCCAATTCTTAGCTACAACAAAAAGTTACTATAAATATTTTCTGTACAAATTAGTCCTTTTCCCTCATTTGTAATGTCTTTGGGATATAGATTTAGCAGTGTTATTCATGGATTGAAGGGTATACACAATTTATAACCCTTTGAGCATAGTTCCAAATTATTCTCCAGAACTGTTGGATCAGTTCACAACTCCATCAGCAGTGCATTAATATCCCTGTTTTCCTGCATCCCCCCCAACATCCAACATTTTCCTTTTTTGTCACATTAGCTACTCTGAAACCCAGGTCTTTTGACTCAAAATCCAGTATTCTACCATAGTATGTCTAAAACCAATAAATAGGAATAACAGAAAGTTTATTTAGACAGAGGGTTTAATAATCATGTGTGTCTTTGACTGATGGTCATCAATAAATTACTTAATTATTTTATAATTGTCAACAATTCTGATTCTGTACTGTGATGCTTTTGAAGCCATAACCCATTATTCTGTAGGAGGAAAGGCTTCAACTGATATATTTCTTGACTGTTGATTTTAAACTTTTATTTTGAAATACAATTGCATTAGTTTATTGTATATAAATGCATGGTTAGGATTTTTTAAAAGGGTCAAGGGCAATGTGATCATAGGGACTCTTCCCCCATCTGCCAAAAGGAAAAACAGAGTTCTAAATGAGATTAAGGCATATATCTCTTTCCTCTAATGTGTGAAAAATAAGCAAATCTACTCTCTCCTATTTGCATCCCACCCAAACCAAAAAGAACCCAAGTCCACTGAATACTATATCCTGGCTCCAACACTTTCCAATCCTATGAACACGAGAGATTTGCTTAATTTCACTAAATCTCAGTTTCCTTATTTGTAAAGTGGGTACAATCATGTAATAATTACACTCTCTACTTTATAGAAATGTTGGGAGGAAAGAGCCTTATAAACAAAATGCTATTTAAATATGAGTTATTATTATTGCCCAATCTAATCCTGAAATGTTACTCTACAGCTTGAAGAAAATCTTCCATAAAAGCTCATTTGTAATGTTTCCCAGGGGATGGAGGCTAACCACAGGAAAGCACAATGTGCCCATACCACACTGCCATAATGGCTCTTGGCCAGGAATCAAAAGCTGGGGCTTTTATTATTTTTCAGTAGTGTATCTAAAACCAGAACCTGCCAGCTGAAGGCTCAGCTGCTTCATTCTCCTTTGATATTCGTCCTTTCTGCTTCTACCCTCCTCCCCCCTCCCAGCGAAAATCAGCTGCCACCAGGTTAGGCTTCTACTGACACTTCCTACTGTTGGAGAGGAACTCTTAACAGGCACACAGAGTGGGGCCACAGCTATTCAGGGACACACACAAATCAGACAGGCTTCTTCTAGAGCAAAATCAACAACAACATAATTAGAGACCTAGCTGTGTTTTGAAAACATCACATTCCAGGGCAGCTTGGTTGCTATGAGCAACCATTCAATGCCAGAATGACACATAGAACACTTTTGCTCCTGAAAATAAACTGGTGGGGTGTTTTCCCCTGTTTTGAGGAAGAAAATTAAACAAGATGTTCAAGCTCTATGACAATTACTGATAACAATAATGGTAATAGTAAAAGGCATCCTTTTATCCTTGTTGACTTTATGCTGAAGTCAGCAAAAAGATTTTTGAAATATTATCATACATTATATGGCTTCCTTTCTGCCCCTCCTTTCTATCTTATTTTTTTTTAAAGCAATTGGGGTTAAGTAACTTGCTCAAGGTTACACGGCTAGTCATTATTTATGCGTGGGTGCTCATTTTCTGAGGTTGGATTTGATCTCGGGTCATCCCAACTCCGAGGCCAGCGCTCTTACTCACTGCACCACCTAGCCACCCCTCTATCTTATTTTTATAATGAATACTGAGCAGACTCTGGTTTGGTTTATGAGATGGAGATTAAATTGTTCTCAGAGAAGGACATCTAGTAGTGTGTGGTGCTGTGATGTATGTTATCATCATTTTAATCTTGTTTTCATATTTTAAGGACATTTATTTAGTTACTAAGTGATGGGAGCATGATATGGTCCTCAGTCCAAAAAGTGAGACTGAAACTATACATTTCTAATACAGACTCTTTTTGGTTGTTTTAGGGTGTTTTTTTGAGGGGTGTCCTTTATTTTTTTTAAAGCAATTGGGGTTAAGTAACTTGCTCAAGGTTACATGGCTAGGTTTTTGTTTGTGCTGATTAGGTGTTGGAGGCTGGCTCCGAACTCAGGTCCTTCTGATTCCAGGGCCAGCGCTCTATTCACTGCGCCACCTAGCCGCCCCGGGTGTCCTTTATTTTTATAAATAAATTAAGTTATTTTTAGTTTTCAACATTCACTTCTATAAGTTGTAATTTTTCTCCACTTCCCTCTCTCCTCTGTCCAAGGTGGAGTGCAATTCAGTAAGGACTCTACATGTACATTCTTATTAAATGTATTTTCACATGAGACATAGAGAAGAATTAGAAAGAATGGGAGGAGCCATGAAAAAGAAAGCACAGAATAAAAAAGAGAGCAAGCTGTATGCTTCTCTCTGCATCCAAACGCCACAGCTCTTTCTCTGGATGTGGATGGAGTTTTCCATCAGAGTCTTTCAGAGTTGTTTTAGGTCCTCACATTGCTGAGATGGGCTAAGTCTATCAAAGTCAGCGACTGCACACTGTGACTATTACCATATACAATGTTCTCCTGGTTTTTCTCACTTCACTCCACATCAGTTCATAGATGATACAGACTCTTGATGATGACTGGTTGCATGCATCCTCATTTAATGCTTCTTTGTTTCTCTCTAAAAGTCTTTCAAACTCTTCCTTTATTATTGAACATTCATCTTTTGTCCTATATGATTAAGTTCAGATTTGCACGATAGGTCACCCTGGGCTGTATTTTGAGCTCTGTTCTTTGGAACACGTTCCAGCCCCTCTTCTTCTTTGTAGATCCTCAATTAATGTTGATTTTTTTCCACTCCTTCACTATAAAACACCTGAAAACATATAGTGGTGCTGCCTGGCATGACTTGGCAGTTTAAGATGAGAAATGAAAGCAAAGGAAGACGGACTCATCTTCTCTTCCCATCCCCACCTTCCAAATGACCTCTTTCCTCTTACATACTTACTTGTTAGTGCCCTTGCCCAATAAGTATATGCAGAGAGGAAACAATGGGGTAGATATTACAGCCCTCAGCCTTCATCCACTTCGCCAGACTGCCGATGCTTCCCTAGCTCACTTTAGAAAAGATTCTCTCAACAAGTTTACCTCATGAGCTCATTAAATGCCACTAGTGTTTTAGACTGAGATTCAAACGTCCATCCTGTTTTATTTCTATTCATTATGTTCCTTCCCCATCCCATATTACAATTAAAGATATGTATACATCACAGAAAAGTTATAATAATCATAATTTTGTATCAAAGTTAGAGTTTTGAAACACTGTTCTTCAAGTCTTTTCCATCATGTTTGACTCTCTGTGACCTCATTTTGAGGTTTCCTTGGTTGAAAGCACTAGAGTGGTTGGCCTTTTCCTTCTCCAGCTCATTTTACAATTAAAAAAAAACCTGATACAAACAGGGACAAGTGACTTGCTCAGGGTCACACAGTTAGAAAGTATTTGAGGTAAGATTTGAACTTGTGAAGATGAGTCTTCCTGGTTCCAAGTCCAATGCTATATCCACTGCACCACCTAACTCCCCCACTCCCCACAATTACAGTAATTAGAAATTATGGACAACTTAAAGAACAAAGAAAAATATCGGAGACAATACCAGTCATCTGTACAGAGAATAGGAAGGAGGAGATTTTTACCACTTTTGCAACATTCAAAGATCTCCTTAAGCTTCAACATTCAATGCCTCCAGTCTACTAGACTACATACATACAAATGTATGTAAGATAATAAACCAAGAAGAAGAATGAAAGAGAAGAGGGATAGGAGGGAGGGAGGAAGGGACAGAGACACTTTAATCCATTCCAGTCGTTAGATGTTTGAATACAGAGTTGCATCCCAAAGAGGAGGTAGGACAGCTGTCTGAAACCCTCAGGGTTCAGTCTCCAAATTCATAGCAAGAACATGTGCTGGAATTTCTCTCTCTCTCTCTCCAACTGCCAGGCTATCACTTTCAATATCAAGTTACACATATTTACTGATTTCCTGAAGCAGTTGAGTATGAAGGAAACTTTATCTTTAAAGACAAAATTTTAAATAACTTGAGATTACAGAAGGTTAAAGCTGAAAGAAACTTTATAACTCATTCAGCCTAATTTCTCATTTTATATATGAGGAAATTGAGGTCTAGAAAGACAAAATAACTCTCCCAGAGGTACACAATTATTGATGGCAAATCTCAGGCCAGAACTCAGATAATCATGTCACAAAATTCTAGAGCTGGAAGAAAACTTAGATTTATCGAGACCACCTTTTATCTAAAACATGAATTCTCTTTGCCACATCCCTAAGGCAGGACCATCCAGAATCCCTAACTCAGAGCCTTTATTACTCTCATTTACTATTTTATTTATCAAACTTACCCCAAGTCCAAGTTTGAAGAGAGAAGTCCTTCTTGTTCATTTGATTTCATACTTCCATTTAGTTCAATATCAAAAAACCCACACACAAGTTTTTTTTGTTTCTAAGCGATTGATTATTTTTTAGTTCTGCTTCAGTCAAAGGTTACCCGTGCCCCAAGACTAGGCTGTTCAAGCTAAGTATAAGGAAGCACCTAATTTACCTCTTTAAATTTCCCTGAAGAATCTTTTTCCATTTTTCTATTCTTTACACAGGGGAAATGTGAGGGAGAAAAAAAGTAATAAAACTGCATGAGGCACCATATTGCTGAGAGTATAAAGTGTTTAGCAATGACTTTTCACTCCATCAGGAGGATGCATTATTTAATTACACACACACACACACACACACACACACACACACACGCACACACATTAACATCCATCACCTATTAGCTATATTATTTATTTACTTAAAGGGTGCTAAATGTAATGATTTGTATGCATGTTTGCCGATTAACTTTAAATAAACTAATAATAATATTTTGGTGGGGGTTGGGGGAGTGGTTAACATAGGGAGGGAAGGAAAAAAAGCATTTACAGGGTATCCCAAAAGTACTAGTGCAGTTTTAAAATAAAACAGGTATTAAAGTTTAAAACTGCACTAAAATTTGGGTGCCCTTATATTATATAAATAAGATGATAATACATTCTAGGAGTTTTCTTTTTGGGATCCTTTTCAGGAGGTGATTGGTGGATTCTTTCAACCTCTATTTCCCCCACTGGGTCTAAAACATCAGGGCAATTTTCCATGAGAATTTCTTTAAGGATGATTTCTAGGTAGTCCAATAATTTTTAAATTATCTCTCCTGGATCTGTTTTCCAGGTCGATGGTTTTTCCCATGAGATATTTCACATTGCCTTCTATTCTTTCATTTGTTTGGATCTGTTTAATAGTATCTTGATTTCTCATAAAGTCACTAGCTTCCATTTGCTCCACTCTAACTCTGAAGGAATGAATCTCCTCAGTGAGCTTTTGAGATTCTTTTTCCATCTGGCAAATTCGGCTTTTTAAGGCATTCTTCTCCTCATTACCTTTCTGAGCCTCTTTTGCTGTTTGAGTTAGTCTATTTTTTAAGATGTTATTTTCCTCAGTCAGGCTGTTGACTGTCATTTCACACTTTTCTTGCATCTTTTTCATTTCTCTTCCCAAATTTTCCCCCACTTCTCTTATCTGCTTCTTAAGGTCCTCTATGGCCTGTAGCCAGCTTGTATTTTCATTTGGGGCTTTGGTGCAGGAGTTCTGACCTCATAGTCCTCCTCCATGCTTTGAGCCTCTTTGCCCCTAAAATAGGAGTCCAATGTTGAACTTTTCTGTTTATTTTGTTTCATTTGCCTAGGCATGTTGCCACTTAATTACTTGATTTTGGGGGCTTGTTGCCACAGTAGGACTCTGCCACCAGACAGGGGAGCTTCCGCCCAAATGTGGGGTCTTCACAACTTCTGCCATTTGGGTGGCCTCTGTGAAGCTTCCACCCACTCTGGCAAGTTGGATACCCACCCCAAACTTCCCCCCCAGACCACAATCCAGATCCAGGCAGTTTAAAGCAAGAGCCATTAACCCCAAGACTGATTGCTGGATCTCCCTACAATTCGCAGACCAAGAGCTAGAGCCACTACTGACACTGCAAAATGGCTTCTGTGCAGCTGTTTCTTCAGCAGCTTTTTGCCCCCAGGGGAGGAAGCCACATGTTCCCCAAATACTGGTCCCAAAGTCCATAGGGCACTAACCTCTCACTTTGTCCTAGGCGTATCTGTGCTGATAATTCTGGAATCGCCACAATTGCTGGTGTTCTGGGGTCCCTCCAGCCGGCTGGAGGCCCGGCCACCCTGGGGCTAAAACCGGGGACTTGGGCTTGGCTCTGTGAGCTCAGCTGTCAGTTCCCAGTGTGCTGTGCTGCCTGCTCTCAGAGCGCTGTGCTGCCTGCTCTCAGAGTGCTGCGCTGGCCACTCCCTGCAGGGCTGCTGGGCTATCCTCAGCAGGAGGTTAGCTTCTCTGTGCCGTTCTGTGGATGCTGGGGCTCCAGAAGTTGTTTGGAGTCCCCTTTCACATTGTTTGAAATTTGTGTGGGGCAGAGCACATTGGAAATGCTGTTTCTACTCCGCCATCTTGGCTCCATCCCCCCATGATAATACATCCAAAAAATAAAAAGTCAGAAATAGTTCCTGACTCTCAATGGCTTTCCAGTTTAGTTTGTCAAATAAAGTATGGACACAAATCAGTAGGGTTGGTAATTAATTGGGAGGAGATGAGATGGTCTTGTAGCTGCCAGTGTGGTTGAGTTGGAAGAAAGGCACTGTAAATACAAAGTGTGAGGTGATCAAAAAGTGGAACCCTGCATGGTTTCAAGTGGCAAAAGCTCTGCTGATCTTGTATGGTGGCCTCTCAGTTGGAGAGGGTGCAGGCTGCCAATCATAGTGAATGACCAGCTCAGTGAGGGCTGAAGGAAGTTGCCCAGAAAGGTAGAGAAAATCGCCAAGTCCAGCATTCTCTGGCTGTTTTTGGCCATCCTATAGAAGCTGGACTGCCAGAATAACAAGACTAAAAATGAACTGGACCAGCGCATTTAGCAACTGAAGACAAAGAGCTTGGTTTTTTGGGACAACACAATGAAAGTTGAAGGGAGCCAAGGGACCAACTCTTGGCTTCAAGTGAAGAAATCTATCCTGATAGGGAAGGGAACTAAAAGATGGATACATGGAGCCCATCATAGGCTCTGCAACCAAGAGGCCCTAATTCCAGTCTCATTGTGATGCAGCAGACCTAGAACTTCTAGAACCAGCCAGTTAAAGCATTTGTTCAGTGCCTACTCTGTGCAAGCGTTGTGATAAGTGCCAGGGATACAAAGAAAGGCAAAAGGCAGTCTCTTCCCTTGAGGAAAGGGATGTACAACTATGTGGAAATAAGCTACACAGAGGATAAATCAGACAATCAACAGAGGGAAGGCACTAATATGCAGGGGACTTGGAAAGGTTTGCTGCAGAAGGTGGGATTTGAGCTGGCATAGAAAGGAATATTTTGAGGGTTAAAGATGGAAGAAGCAAGCAGAGAATTCCAGGCATAAGAGTGTGTCAGTGAATTGACACAGAATAAGGGTAGAAGTAAGGAAGCAACTTGAGAACCCTCACTGGTGGCTTTAAAAAAATGCTCTAGAACATTTTTATTAATTGCTCCCAGGAAGAGAATGATTTCCTTACATGAGACTGAGATGGGGAATCAATTGAACTTCGCTCCATAAAGATTAAATTCTTATCATAGCAACTTCCCTGATGGAGATGTGCAACAGAGGGGACAGCATTCCTATTGGAATTGTGTTTAATACACTGGATTTATGTACCACCACCCTTCCCTCATCCTTGGCCTACCACGTTTTGTGACCAACTTGCTTAAAGGACAGGGCATCTAGGTGGCATAGTGGATAGAGTGTTAGGCCTGGAGTCAAGACCTGAGTTCAAATCCAACCTTAGACACTTAACTATGTGATTCTGGGCAAGTCACTTAACCCTGCTTGTCTCAGTGTCCTCATCTGTAAGATGAGAAGATGGTCAACCGCTCTGGTATCTTTGCCAAGAAAACCCCCAAAAGAGAGTCACAAAGAGTCACGACTGAGCAACAACAGGAAAGGAAAAGGGAAGGCCTTTGCCATCAAGGAATCGGGGTGGTTTCCTGAGAAGCTCAGAAAGAAACTTGATGAATCGTTGGAAAAACAGTTCACGAGAGTGATCCAGTACAAAAATGACCTCGACAGCTCAGTTTCATTGCTGGGGGAGCACTTTGAAGACCTTTGCAGACTCAGTTAGATGTTATTAGAGCCGCTGAATTGGACTCATGCTCTGACCCTTTGTAGGTGGTTAAGGTGGGGAGTCGCTTGAACTTGGCCGCATAAAGATGAATTCCTGTTATAATGGGTTCCCCGATGGAGATGTCCAACAGAGGGGACAAAGTTCCTAAAGGAAATGCGTTTAATACATTGGATCTCTGCCATCCATTCCCCCTCATCCTTGGCCTGCCACACTTTATGATCAGCTGGTCTAAGGAACAGGGGCTACAGATTTTAGCTATATGTGGGCTGACCACCTAGTAGAATCTGAAAAAGACATGGGGGTAGTTGTGACTTGGATGGATGCTACTGTCAGCGTAAAAAAGGTGTTCTGGAATGGAGAGAAGTCATAGAGCCTGCTTCCCTGATAAGTGGGCAGAGGGCAATGACTGTCACCATCACCTGGAGGGAGCTTTGGGTATGGCTTCTCAAAACTGGGTTTAATAATACAGCAACTGATGGCCAAGTCAGGAAAGCACGAGTGATACTGTACCTGGAAATTTAGCAAAAGAGAAGTAGGGACGCCTCATCCCCACCCAAGCCTGAGGGAACTTCTTTCTTTCTATATATTTTTTAATTTTAATATTTTATTTTTCCCTAATTACATGCAAAGAAGATTTTGACATTCTTTTTTTTTCAAATTTTGAATTACAAATTTTTTCCTTCCTTCTCTTCCCTCCCCACATGGACAAGACAATTAAATATAGGTTATACATGTGTAGTCATGCAAAACACATATCCAGGTAAGTCATTATCTGAAAGAAAACACAGACCAAAAAACCCCCAAAAAACAAAAAAACAAAACAAAACAAGAAAAATAAAGAAGGTAAAGAAAAAGTATCTTCTATCTGCATTCAGGCCCCAACAGTTCTTTCTCTGGAGATGGATAGTACCTTTCACTTTAAGTTATTCAGAATTGTCTTAGATAATTGTATTACTGAGAATAGATAATTTATTCACAGTAGACCATAATACAATATTCCTCTTTGTACAGTGTTCTCCTATATCTAGCTCATTTCACTTTGGATCAGTTCATTTAAGTTTTTATAGGTTTTTCTGACACTATCCTGCTCATCGTTTTTTATAACACAATATTATTCCATTACAATCATATACAACAACTTGTTCAGCCATTTCCCAATTGATAGACATCCCCTCAATTTCCAATTCTTTGCCACCAGTAAAAGCTACTATAAATATTTGTGCACATATAGGTCCTTTTTCTTTTTGTGTTTTTTTTATCTCTTTGGAGACCCTGTAGTGGTATTGCTTAGTCAAAGGGTATGCATGGTTTTATAATCCTTTGGGCATAGTTCCAAGTTGCTCTCCAGAATGGTTGAATCAGTATGTGACTTCACCAACAGTGCATTAGGGTTCTAATTTTCCTACATCTTCTCCAGTATTTGGCCTTTTCCTTTTCTAGCATATTAGCCAATCTGATAGGTGTGTGGTGGTAGCTCAGAGCTATTTTAATTCATATTTCTCTTATCAATACTGATTTAGAGCATTTTTCATTTTGATTACCTTCTCTGAAAACTACCTGTTCATATCCTTTGACCATTTATCAACTGAGGAATGACTCTTATTTCTATAAATTTGACTTAGTTTTCTATATATTTGAGAAATGAAGTCTTCTATTTTTTCAATTGTTTGGATCTGTTTAATAGTATCTTGATTTCTCATAAAGTCACTAGCTTCCATTTGCTCCAATCTCATTCTGAAGGAATGATTCTCTTCAGTGAGCTTTTGAGATTCTTTCTCCATCTGGCAAATTTGGCTTTTTAATGCATTTTTCTCTCCGTTGGCTTTTTGGGCCTCTTTTGCCATTTGAGTTAGTCTATTTTTAAGGTGTTATTTTCTTCAGTCAGGTTGTTGACTCTCTTTTCATGATTTTCTTTCATCATTCTCATTTCTCTTCCCAATTTTCCTTCCACTTCTCTTATTTGGTTTTCTTTTCTTTTAAACCAATGCTCTATTAGCTTCTGTTTTATATCATTCGTTTCCGCCAGATTTTGAGTTACAATTATTTTCCAACCTGTTTTTCCCCTACCCACTCTCCCAGAATAGCAGTCCCACAAGATATCGCTTCCTCCAATCTGCTCTCTTCCATATCTTCTCCCATAACCCCTTCGACTTTTCCATTAGAGGAAGGTGAATCTTTGTGTTCCAATGCCTGCACATCTTATCTCCCAATTACAAGGAAAAGAGTATTAATAATAGTATTTATATATATTTGAAACATTTAATTTTAAGACCTCGAATTTCAGATCCATTCCCTTCCTCCCTTGCCACACATTCCCTCTGGGAAGATAAGTAATTCAGTACATGTATAGCTATGCAAAATATTACCATAGTAGATATATTGTACAAGGCTGCTTATAATTCCCTCCCACCCATCCCACCCCCCACCTGGTCCATTCCCTACTTGATCCTGTCCCTCTTCTATAGTGGGTACTTCCAACCTCCCCTCCCCCCAAGGATGCCCTCCCATCCATCATCCCTCCTCTCATCCCCCTTCCCCCTATTCTGCTGCAGGTTGAGATATCCCATTTAGTATGTATGTCATTCTCTCCCTGAACCAAATTCAATGAGAATGTGGTTTTACCTTTTTGCCTTCCTATTCTTCCCCTCCCCTGAAGCCACTTCCCCTTGCTTCTTCTACATGAGATAGTTTACCCTACCCTGTTTCTCCCCATCTCCTCTTGCCACTTTCCTCTCTCACCTCATAATTTCACCCCTTAAGTATCATTCCTTCCCAACAAATTCAACCTATGCCCTCTCTCCATGTATAACTGTAAACATATATACACACATTCACATATGTATTCATATGCCCATATACCCTTCTTCCATTATTTTCATACTGAGAAAGGTTTCATCAGTCACAGTTATTGTTTTTCCATGTAGGAATGTAAATAGGTCAACTTTGATAAGTTCCTTGTGATTTCTTTTCCCTGATTACCTTCTCAGGCATCTCTTGCTTCTTGTGTCTGGATGTCAAATTTTCTATTCAGCTCAAGAATGCTTGAAAGTCCTCTATTCCACTGAATGACCATATTTTCCCCTGAAACAAAATACTCAGTTTTGCTGGGTAGGTGACCCTTGGGTTCAATCCCAGCTCTTTTGCCCTCTGGAATACCATATCCCATGCCCTTTGATCCCACAGTGTAGAAGCTGCCAGGTCCTGGGCTATTCTGATTGTGTTTCCACAATATTGAAATTGTTTCTTCCTGGCTGCTTGGAGTATTTTCTCCTTGATCTGGGGATTCTGGAACCTGGCTATAATATTCCTGGGAATTTTCATTTTAGGATCTTTTTCAGGAGGTGAACGGTGGATTCATTCAACCTCTATTTTGCCCTCTGGGTCTAAAACATCAGGGCAGTTTTCCTTAAGAATTTCTTGAAGGGTGATTTCTAGGTTCTTTCTTTGATCATGGCTTTCAGGTAGTCCAATAATTTTTAAATTGTCTCTCCTGGATCTATTTTCCAGGTCAGTGGTTTTCCCATGAGATATTTCACATTGCCTTCTAATCTTTCATTTGTTGGATCTGCTTAACAGCATCTTGATTTCTCATAAAGTCATTAGCTTCCATTTGCTCCAGTCTAACTCTGAAGGAATGAATCTCCTCAGTGAACTTTTGAGATTCTTTTTCCATCTGGCAAATTCGACTTTTTAAGGCATTCTTCTCCTCATTGCCCTTTTGGGCCTCCTTTGCCATTTGAGTTAGTATATTTTTTAAGGTGTTGTTTTCCTCAGTCAGGCTGTTGACCATCATTTCATACTTTTCCTGCATCCTTCTCATTTCTCTTCCCAATTTTTCCTCCACTTCTCTTATTTGATTTTAAAATCCTTTTTAAGGTCCTCTATGGCCTCTAACCTGCTCATATTTTCCTTTGGGCCTTTTGGAGGGAGGATTTCTGACCTCACAATCCTCTTTCTGTCCTGTACTTCGATCCCAAAATAGGAGTCTAAGGTTGCATTTTTCTGTTTATTTTGTTTCCTTTGCCTTGACATATTGCCACTTAATTACTTGATTTTGGGGCTTGTTGCCACAATAGGACTCTGCCTCCAGACAGGAGAGCTTTGTTCCCGAACGTCGGGGTCTTCACAACTTTCTGGCAAGCTGGATACCCACCCCAGACCACAATCCAGATCCAGGGAGGTTAAAGCAAGAGCGATTACCCCCCAAGACTTATAGCTGGATCTCCCTACAGTTTGCAGGTCAGGAGCTGGAGCTGCCACTGAAAACTACAAAATGGTGTGTCTCCTCAGGGGCTTCTAGCCCCCAGGGGAGGAAGCCGACGTGTTCCCCAAATACTGGTCCCAATTCCATAGGGCACTAACCTCTCACTTTGTCCTAGGCATGTCTGTGTTGACCATTCTGTAATCACCACAGCTGCTGATGTTCTGGGATCCCTCCAGCCAGCTGCTGGCCTGGCCGCCCTGGGGCTAAAACTGCAGCTCAGGCGGACCTGGGCTTGGTTCTCTGCTCCTTGTGTGCTCTGCTGCTGGCTCCCAGAGTGCTGTCCTGCTCCTTCCTGCAGGGCTGCTGGGCTCAGTGTGAGGTTAGCTTCTCTGTGTCCTTCTGTGGGTGCTGGGGCTCCAGAAGTTGTTCAGAGTCCCCTTTTATATAGTTTGGAGGTGATCTGGGGGAGAGTGCCTTGGTCGCACTGTTTCTACTCTGCCATCCTCTTATTTGGTTTTCAAAATCCTTCTTAAGCTCCTCTATGGCCTATGACCTATTCATATTTTTCTTGGAAGCTTTTGGGGCAGGAGTTCCAACTTGATTGTCTACCAGCTGTTCCATGCTTTGATCCTTTGTCCCCAAAATAGGAGTGTAAAGTCAGATTGCTCTGCTTGCTTTGCTACCTTTGCTTGCTCATGTTGCCAATCAATTATTTGACTTTTGAGGTTTTTGCCACATTTGAATTCTGCTTCCAGAGAGGAGAGTTTTGTCCCAAATAGCTTGGGTTTTCTCAGCTGCTGGAGCTATTTGTTGGATGCCCTCTCAGCAGCCTCCACTGGCTCTGGCACACTGGTCACACACCCCAGGACCTCCACCCTAGACAGCAATCCAGATCCAAGCAGGTTAAAACAAGAGTCATTACCCCTCAGACTGGTCACATGGTCCCCCTACAATCTGCAGACCAGGAGCTCTGAAGAAGCCATGAGCTAGGCAACAGCAACGCTGTGGAGCCTCAGTCACTTCTCACCCCAGGGGTAAAGGCCAGATTACACTCCCAAATTCCCAGGTACCAAAGTCCACACTGCACTTACCTCTCACTTTGTCCTTAGCATCTATGGGTTGATAATTCTGGAAACCACTACAGCTGCTGGGTCAGGCCACCATGAGGCTAAAACCTTTGGTTTGCTATGGACTATACTCGGCTCCCAGAGTGCTGTGTTGGCCACTTCTTGCTGGCCTTTTTGAGCTCTTCCATGGCCTATGGTCAATTTCTAATTTTCTTTGAGTCTTTGGATATAGCAGTTTTAACTCTGTTGTCTTCTTTTAAGTTTGTGTTTTGATCTTTCCTGTTACCATAGTAATTTTCTATAGTCAGTATCTTTTTCTGCTGTTTGCTCATTTTCCAGTCTATTTCTTGATTTTTATTTATATACTAAAGTGGGGCTATGCTTCTAGAGTGTGAGGGTGTGCCATCCCAAGCTTTAGGTTTCTTGCACAGCTGTTTTCAAAGGTAATTCTGGAGACCTGTAAATTTTTACTTCTTCCAAAGTGGTATAATCTAGGGAAAGGTGTGTTTACTACTCTCCTGTCCTGTGCACTGGTCTGTGGGCAACTACAAGATCTCTTTTCCACCCTCGACTTTAACCAGAGTCCCAGCTCCCCTGCTGCCACAGGCTCTACTCTGCTAGTTTCCTCCTTGCCCCAGGACTTCAATCCAGATCCATGCATACACAATGTACTGCCCACAGTACCAGCAAAGGGATCCCTGTACTCCCCTTCTGATCAGTTTTCTGACCCCCTTACCATCTGGGGGCTGAAAGATCCAGAAACTGCCATGGCCACCACTGATTCAGTCACTCCTAAGGCCTGCTCCTGGTTTGCTGAAACTTGGTCTGTGTTGATGCAGCCTGCACTATGTTCCATTCTCACCCTGTTACAACAGACATTTCCTGCAAACCTTCTGAGTTACTTGGGATGGAAAATCATCTCCCTCTGTCCTTTTATGGATTCTTCCACTCTAGAACTTTTGAGGAATTATTTAAAGTGTTTAGGGGGGTTTGGGGGAGAGCTCAGATGAGTCCCTGACTTCTCTCTGCTATCTTGGCTCCACCTCCTCTGAGGGAAATTCTAAGACCCCTATCCCATTTGGATCACACAGGAAATGCCACAGAGGAGAAACCATGTGGGGAAGGTATATTGTGAACTCTTGGAAGTCACTATCTTCATAAACCCTTTCCAGAATTTCTATCCATGTTATAGGGTGATATGGAAAGCCTAAGAGATACTTGAATGATTAAATGTAAGTAACATCAAACAATAATTATGTTCCCATTAGGGAATAAAAGAAATTTTTTCTAGTGATAGAAATGAAGGAAGCTAGAATACTTTGTTATATTGACTCCTTAAATAATCCTGTATATCTTATAGGAATGCAGAGGGCACCTTGCAATTTATAGTGGATTACAGAGTATTGAAAAAAGTCACCATGTCTACCATTACAGTTGCCAATGTCATATATCAGGTAATCCAGACCCAGGGTAAATTCTATGGGAATATTAATCTCAACAATCCCTGTTTCTCTATGCCTGTAGTTTAGACTAGTCAAGAGCAGTCTCTTTTCACCTTCAAAGGAGTCCAATATACCTTCACCATCTTTCCTCAGGGCTACCAGATTTCTCCATTATACTCCCTCATTATGATAGACATCTGAAAGAAGGGCCCTTTCCAAGGTCACTGGCCTACTACATTGTTGACATAATGTTGACCACACAGAGTCCCTAGATTAAATAGTAGCTCATGAAGGACAAGGGATGGAATAATGTGAAGTAAGTATGGGAAGGTAGATAGAAGCCAAGGAGTAATTAATAGGTGTGCAACCCTCAACAAGTCAATTAACATCTCTCAGCTTGCTGCCTCATCTATGAAATAGAATTGTAATAGCACCTCTCTCACAAACTTGTCATCAGGACCAAATGAGAAGATATGTAAAGCATTTTATAAACCCCAAAGCAATGTATGCCTTGGTTATTGCCAGTAGTACCATTATGACTGCTGTTGCTTGCTTCTACTACTGTTATTGATGATGATGTCAAATTAAAGGACTTTAAGTGTCATTTTGAGAAATTTTTACAGTCAATCTTCAATTTTCTCAGGAGTAATGTTGCTAGAAAATGGCAAAAGTCAAAAACAGGAATGTCAATACATTGAACCTATGGGAAATAGAGAGTTGCGTTCCTTCAGCCACCAAAAAACTATAATCTTTCATTAAAGATGGCTGAAAATACCCGGTTCTGCAGATAATTCTTTATAACAAAACATTAATTCTGATAACATGTACTTTTGTTAACACAGTAATCATAAAATGGCTCATAAAATGCAGAGGAGAGGAGAGGCAACATGAACAGGATTGGGAGGGGCAGGGGCAGTACATAAGAGGAACCTATAAGGCAAAAAAAAGGGAAGGGGTGACTTGCCATCTCTAATCTCTCTTTATACTCCAGGTTGAACATGCCTTGGAGGTGAGGCCCTATGGGTTCACCATCATCTCATTTACCCACCAACTTAGCTGCTTTTCCATTTTTTCCCTAATTCCCTCATCTCATACTGAGAAGGTATTTTAGCACTCTCTAGAGTCGATTCACAAACACCTTTACAAATGTTTTCTACTTTTTGCAGATATAAACTTGCTGCTTCATGCCTCTCATTTTTTTCTCTCCTATACATAGCTGTGAATCTGCACAGTTGCCAACCTGAAAGTGAAAATAAGGTTACTAATCAAATCATGGGAAGACTCAAAAGTTAAATGAGCAAATTTTGAGGGATGACCGAGTTTTATAACAAAAGCAATGGGAAGCCATTGAAATTTCTTGAGTATGGGAATTAAATGGTCAACCCTGTGCCTTAAAAATATTATTTTGTCAGTTATGTGGAGGCGATATGATAAAGGAGATGGATTAGGAGAGAAACAAATTAGGGTGTTAATTTATCACTGCAGAATGAAGATGATGAAAGCTAAATGCTCTTGACTGCAGCATGGATGGAGAAGAAAAATGTTGAACAGGTAAAACTGAAGAAAGTGGTTACATATAGAAGATGAAAGATAGGAAGAGTCAATGGTGAATCTTGTCTAATAAAGACAGGAAAATGGAATATACTCTCATCCTCAAAAGAAAATTTGGAGGGGTGTGAGTTTCACAGAGAGGACAATCAATTCTGTTTTGTAAATGTCATGTTTGAGGTGCTGCTGGGACATAAAGGAGGTGAGCAGGCAGTTAATGATGTGGAACTATAGTTCAAGAGATGTGGTAAGGGTGGATATATATCTTAGGGAGTTATCTTCATAGAGATCATAATAGACCCTGCCGGAGGTGATTAAAACCACCAAGGGCAAGAAGGTAGAGGGAGAAGAGGAGAGGCTCAGGACTGGACTGAAACATAAGAGGTTATGTGACTGGGAAGGGAATTTTGAATTGTATAACAGAGAAGATGAAAGTGTTTATATTAATTTTCCAATCTTCTTGAGATCAATTCTAACCTCAGTCACTTACTAGCTGTGTGACCCTGGGCAAGTCATTTAACCCTGTTTGCCTCAGTTTTCTCATCTGTAAAATGAGCTGGAGAAGGAAATGAAAAACCACCCCAGAAACTTTGCCAAGAAAACCCCAAATGGTGTCACATAGAACTATACATTACTGAAAAATAACTAAGCAATGTTAAGATAGGTGGTGGGATGATTTGCTGAGGGAAACATATGTGGTGCTATAGGGGGTTTAAGGAGAGAAGGTATTAAACAATTTACAAGGGAGCAGGATAGATTCAAGACATGAAAAAATAAAAGGGATCGTCATGCCATGTCAGGGACCAGTTGGGATTAGATAAAATGAATTAGTGTTGTGTCCAGTCTACCTATATCTGTTTCTCTCTCCTATATCTCTTCCACATTTCCTTTTCCCCCACCTCAGAGCAACCTGTAAGCTCACTTGTACTCCACAATCACTATATCTCTCATGTAACTCATCCTTTGCCCTGTTCTCACTGGCAATTTCAAGCATTGCTCTGCTTCCCATGTCATTACATGTTGTGGGAGAGGAGCTCAGGACAACTGTTTAAAGGTCAGTTACCCTGAGTGCATGACATAGTCCAACCATGACCTTGAAAATGCTACTGCTGGGCAGAGTCAAAATGTAGGAGCAGAAACAGCACTTCCACAAAGCTCCAGCACACACCACTTCAAAATTATGTTATGGGGGACTCTGAACAACCTCTGGAGTTCCAGAACCCACAAAATGACACAGAGAAGCTAACCTCCTGCTGAGGACAGTCTTGCAGTCCGGCAGGGAGCAGCCAGCACAGCACTCTGGTTGCCAAGCCCAGAACCACATGAGTCCGAGGTTTTAGCCCCAAGGCGGCAGGGCCAGCAGCCAGATGGAGAGACTCCAGAAGACTAGCAGGTACGGCATTTCCAGAATTACTAACACAAAGATGCCACAGACAAAGTGAGAGGTTAGTGCCCTATGGACTTTGGGACTCATTAATTGGGAGAGTGCATTAGCCTCTTTCTCTAGGGGCAAGAAGACACTGAGAAGCTTCAGCACATCCACGGACAGACGGCAGCTTCAGTAACTACCCTGCTAACTGTAGGGGGACCCAGCGATCAGTTTTGGGGGTAATTGCTCTTGATTTAACTGTCTTGGATCTGTATTGTGGTCTGGGATAGAGGTCTTGGGGTGTGTAATCAGCTTGCCAGAGCATGTGGGGGCTTCAGAGAGGGCACCCAACTAATACCTCCAGCAGTTGGGGAAACCCCAGCATTTGGGATGAAAGCTCCCGAGGCTGGTGGCAGAGTCCTACTGTGGCAACAAGCGCAAAAGTCAAGTAACTGAGTGGCAAATTGCCTAGGCAAAGGAAACAAAATAAACTGAAAAATTCAACATTATACTCCTATTTTGGGGGCAAAGAAGATGAAAAGGAGATGCACTGGGAGGTAAGAACTCCTACACCAAAAGCCCCCAAATGAAAATACCAGCTGGTTAAAGGCCATAGAGGACCTTAAGATGGATTTTGAAAATCAAATAAGAGAAGTGGAGGAAAAATTGGGAAGAGAAATGAAAATGATGCAAGAAAATTATGAAAGGAGAGTCAACAACCTTACTGAGGAAAATAACACCTTAAAAATAGACTAACTCGGGGGGCGGAGCCAAGATGGCGGAGTAGAAACAGCTCGTCCAAGCCTCTCTGCCCCCAGATTCTCCACAAACTATGTAAAAAAGGACTCTGAAAATCTTCTGGAGCCCCAGCACCCACAGAACGACACAGAGAAGCTAACCTCCCGCTGAGGACAGCCCAGCACCCTGCAGGAAGGACCAGTGCAGTGGTCTGGGAGCCGGCAGCGCGCAGAGCGCAGGAGCTGAGCCGAGCCCAGGTACACGTGAGCCGAGGTTTTAGCCCCAGGGCGGCAGGGCCAGCAGCCGGCTGGAGGAACCCCAGAACACCAGGAACTGTGGAGACGCCAGAATTATCAACATAGACTTGCCTAGGACAAAGTAAGAGGTTAGTGTCCTATGGACTTTGGGACCTGTATTTGGGAATGCGTCAGCTCCCTCCCCTGGGGGCTAGAAGCTGCTGAGGAGACACGCCACTGTGTAGTTTTCAGAGGCATTTCCGGCTCCCAGCCTACAAATCGTGGGGAGATCCAGCGATCAGTCTTGGGGGGTAATCGCTCTTGCTTTAGCCTCCCTGGATCTGGATTGTGATCTAGGGTGGAAGTTGTGGGTGGGTTTACAGCTTGCCAGAAATGGAAGTTGTCCCCCACACGTTCGGGACGAAAATTCCTCTATCTGGCCTTAAAGCCATAGTGTGGCAACAAGCCCAAAAGTCAAGTAATTAAGTGGCAACATTCCAAGGCAAAGGAAACAGAAAAATGCAACCCTAGACTCCTATTTTGGGGGCATAGAGCAGGAAAAGGTGAGGTCAAAAGTCCTGCTCCAAAAGCCCCAGGGGAAAACATGAGTGGGTTGCAGGCCATAGAGGACCTTAAGAAGGACTTTAAAAATCAAATAAGAGAAGTGGAGGAAAAATTGGAAAGAGAAATGAGAAGGATGCAGGAAAAGTATGAAATGAGGGTCAACAGCCTGACTGAGGAAAACAACACCTTAAAAAATAGACTAACTCAAATGGCAAAGGAGGCCCAAAGGGCAATGAGGAGAAGAATGCCTTAAAAAGTCGAATTTGCCAGATGGAAAAAGAATCTCAAAAGTTCACTGAGGAGATTCATTCCTTCAGAGTTAGACTGGAGCAATTGGAAGCTAGTGACTTTATGAGAAATCAAGATGCTGTTAAGCAGATCCAAACAAATGAAAGATTAGAAGGCAATGTGAAATATCTCATGGGAAAAACCACTGACCTGGAAAATAGATCCAGGAGAGACAATTTAAAAATTATTGGACTACCTGAAAGCCATGATCAGGAAAGAACCTAGAATTCACCCTTCAAGAAATTCTCAAGGAAAACTGCCCTGATGTTTTAGATCCAGAGGGCAAAATAGAGGTTGAAAGAATCCACAGATCACCTCCTGAAAAAGATCCCAAAAAGAAAACTCCCAGAAATATTATAGCCAGGTTCCAGAATCCCCAGATCAAGGAGAAAATACTACAAGCAGCCAGGAAGAAACAATTTCAATATTGTGGAAACACAATCAGAATAGCCCAGGACCTGGCAGCTTCTACACTGAGGGATCGAAGGGCATGGAATATGATATTCCAGAGGGCAAAAGAGCTGGGATTGAAGCCAAGGGTCACCTATCCAGCAAAACTGAGTATCTTGTTTCAGGGGAAAATATGGTCATTCAGTGGAATAGAGGACTTTCAAGCATTCTTGAGGAAAAAACCAGAGTTGAAAAGAAAATTTGACATCCAGACGCAAGAAGTAAGAGATGCCTGAGAAGGTAATTAGGGAAAAGAAATCACAAGGAACTTATCAAAGTTGAACTATTTACATTCCTATATGGAAAAGCAATAACTGTGACTGATGATATCTTTCTCACTATGAAAATAATGGAAGAAGGGGTGTGGTCATATGAATACATATGTGAATGTGTGTGTATATGGTTACAGTTATATATGGATAGAGGGCATAGGTTGATTTTGTTGTGAAGGGAGAGTACTCAAGGGATGAAATTATGAGGTGAGAGAGGAAAGTGGCAAGAGGAGATGGGGAGAGACATGGTAGGGTAAACTATCTCATGTGGGGAAGTGGGTGCAAAGGAGGGGGAGAATAAGGAAGGCTAAAAAGGCAAAACCACATTCACATTGAATTTGGTTCAGGGAGAAAATGACATACATACTAAATGGGATATCTCAACCTGCGGCAGGATAGGGGAAAGGGGGATGAGAGGAGGGATGATGGATGGGAGGGCATCCTTGGGGGGAGGGGAGGTTGGAAGTACCCACTATAGAAGAGGGACAGGATCATGTGGGGAATGGACCAGGTGGGGGTAGGATGAGTGGGAGGGAATTATAAGCAGCCTTGTACAATATATCTACTATGATAATGTTTTGCATAGCTAGACATGTACAACATATACTGAATTACTTAAATCCCAAGAAGGAATGGGTGACAAGGGAGGAAGGAAATGGATCTGAAATTCAAGGTCGTAAACGCCTATAATTGGGAGATAAGATGTGCAGGCATTGGGACACAAAGATTCATCTTCCTCTAATGGAAAAGTCGATGGGGATATGGGAGAAGGTATGGGAGAGAGCAGATTGGAGGAAGCGATATCTTGTGGGACTGCTATTCTGGGAGGTTGGGTAGGGGAATAATGGGGGGAAAATGATTGTAACTCAAAATCTGGTGGAAATGAATGATTTAAAACAGAAGTTAATAAAGTATTTGTTTAGAAACCCTGAAAAAAAAAAAGAGGAGAGCCTTATCTGACTAGGATGGATTAAAGAAATATTTACTAAAGGCAGAAGAATAGATTAGATGACCTTTCCAGATTCTCTCTTGGTCCCCAAACCAAAAGATAGATGTCACTGGCATGATTTCCAAGGAAGCTTTGGAGTTCTTGTCTCCTATTGTAATTTTTTTTTTTTTTTTGCTTTTTGGAGGGCAATTGGGGTTGGGTGGCTTGCCCAAGGTCATACGGCTAGGTTTTAGTTTGTGTTTGCGTTAAGTGTCTGAGGCCGGTACCGAGCTCGGGTCCTTCTGACTCCAGAGCCGACGCTCTACTCACTGCGCCACCTAGCCACCCCTCCTATTGTAATTTCTAAAGGAAACACCAATGTCATAAAAATATTACCAAATTCTTAAGGGGTGAAATTGAGAGGTGAGAGAGGAACATAACGAGAGGAGATATGGAGAGACAGAATGGGGTAAACTATCTCATGTAGAAGAGGCAAGGGAAAGTGGTTGCAGGGGAGGGGAAGAACAGGAAGGCAAAAAGGCAAAATCTTATTCTCATTGAATTTGGCTCCCATTCTAACTGGGATATCTCACCCTACAGGAGAGTGGGGGGGTGGGGCATGGGGGAAGAGATGATGGAAGGGAGGGCAGGCTTGGGGGGAGGGAAGTTGGAACCACCCACTTTTGAAAAGGGACAGGATCAAAGTGGGGAGTGGACCAGGTGGGGATGTGGGATAGGAGGGAGGGAAATATAGTTAGTCTTTTACAATATATCTACTATGGTAATGTTTTGAATAGCTACACATGTACGATGTATACTGAATTGCTTATCTTCCCAGTAAGGGTGGGTGACAAGGGAGGAAGGGAATGAATCTGGAATTCGAAGTTTTAAAATCAAATGTTTTAAATATATATAAATACTATTATTAATATTATTTTACATGTAATTGGGAGATAAGATGTGCAGGCATTGGGGCACAGGGATTTACCTTGCCCTATTGGAAAAATTGAAGGGGGTATGGGAGAAGAGATGAGAGAAAGCAGATTGGATGAGGGGATATCCTGTGGGACTGCTATTCTGGGGTCATGGGTAGGGGGAAAATGGGGAAAAAATTGTAACTCAAAATCTGACAGAAATGAAACCAGAAGTTAATAAAACATCTGGGGAAAAAATTAAAAAAAAAAAATAGACTAACTCAAATGGCAAAAGAGGCCCCAAAAAGGCAATGAGGAGAGAAATGCCTTAAAAAGCCGCATTTGCCAGATGGAAAAAGAATCTCAAAGGCTCTCTGAGGAGAATCTTTCCTTCGAATTTAGAATGCACCAAAGGCAAGGTAGTGCTGTTAAACAGATCCAAACAAATGAAAGAATCTAAGACAATGTGAAATATCTCATAGGAAAAACCACTGACATGGAAAATAGATCCAGGAGAGATAATTTAAAAATTATTGGACTACCTGAAAACTATGATCGAAGAAAGAACCTAGAAATCACCCTTCAAGAAATTCTTAAGGAAAATTGCCCTAATGTTTTAGACCCAGAGGGTAAAATAGAAGTTGAAAGAATTCACCAATCACCTCCTGAAAAAAGATCCCAAAAAGAAAACTCCTAGGAATATTATAGCCAGGTTCCAGAATTCCCAGATCAAGGACAGAATGTTACAAGCAGCCAGGAAGAAACAATTTGAATACCATGGAAATGCAATCAGGATAGCACAGGATCTGGCAGCTTCTACACTGAGGGATTGAAGGGCATGGAATACGATATTCTGCTGGGGAAAGGACCTGGGATTAAAACCAAGAATTACCTACCCAGCAAAACTGAGTATCTTGTTTCAGGGGAAAATATGGTCTTTCAGTGGAATAGAGGACTTTCAAACATTCTTGAGGAGAAAAGCAGAATTAAATAGAAAATTTGACATTCAGATAAAAGAAGCAAGAGATGCTTGAGAAGATAAACAGGGAAAAGAAATCATCATGAACTTACCAAAGTTGAACTGTTTACATTCCTATATGAAAAAACAATAACAGTAACTGATGAAACATTTCTCAGTATGAAAATAGTTGAAGAAGGGTATATGCACATATGAATACATATGTGAATTGTGTATATATGTTTATAGGTATACATAGAGGACACAGGTTGAATGTAATAGGAAGGGATGATATTTAAAAGGTGAAATTAGGAGGTGAGAGAGGAATATAATGAGAGGAGATAGGGAGAGACAGAATGCAGTAAACTATTTCATATAGAAGAAGCAAGGGAAAATGGTTACAAGGGAAGGGAAGAACAGGAAGGCAAAAAGGCAAAATCTTATTCTCATTGAATTTGGATCAGAGAGAGAATGACATACATACTAAATAGGATATCTCTCCCTACAGGAGAGTAGGGGCAAGGGGATGAGAGGGGGGATGATGAAAGGAAGGGCGGGAGGGAAGGTGGGGAGGGAAGTTGGAAGCACCCACTTATGAAAACTGACAGGATCAAAGTAGGGAATAGATCAAGTGGGAGGTGGGATAGAAGGGAGGGAAATATAGTCAGTCTTTTACAATTTATCTACTGTGGTAATGTTTTGCATAGCTACACTTGCACAACATATACTGAACTGCTTATCTTCCCAGGAAGATGGGGTGACAAGAGAGACAGAGAATGCATCTGGAATTCAAAGTTTTAAAATCTAATGTGTAAAAATGTATAAATACTATTATTAATACTATTTTGCATATAATTGGGAAATAAGTTTTACAGGCATTGGTCCATGGATATTCTCCTTCCCTACTGGGAGAATCAGGGGGTGGGGTATGGGAGAAGATATGGGAGAGAGCAGATTCGATGAGGGGATATCCTGTGGGACTGCTATTCTGGGGTGGAGGGTAGGGAAAAATGGGGGAAAAAGTTGTAACTCAAAATCTGGAAAAATTGAATGATGTAAACCATAATTTAATAAAGCATTTGGGAATAAAAAATGCTGTTGCTGTTTCATATGATGACATGTGTTCATATTCAATGCAGAAAGGTGTGGATGACAAAGTATCTTTTCTGACTCAGGAGGAGGAAGGTTTAGCCATGCTTCATAGGTGTGGCTTCATAAAGACAAAGGTTAAGTGACACTTTCCAAATCGTACAGTTAATTATGCTGAAAATTGCATACCAACTTAGTCTCCCCACTCCTAGTCTTTTACTACTGACAGTACTTAGGAAAACAAAGTAAGTCCCTGTATATCTTTGTATTACATGGATGATTCCAGCAAGAAAAAGCATAAAGCTTCTTTGACAGTCGCCTTTTTTTCCTTTCCTTTTGGGGAAGGACTCAGAGTAATGAGGGGAAGTTCTGTATTCAGAGCATATGCACACCTTTATTATAATTTTACCATTCCAGAAAGCAAAAATAAATAGCTTTGGGTAACTGACTGCAATAGGTCCTGATCAAATTCAGCATTTAACTCCCAGATCAATCCCCAGCTCCTAAACTCTGTGTACTGGAAGCAACAGATCAGAAAGCTTTTCAGAGGAACATTATTTGAGAAATGAAAAGCAAGGAAGGGGAAGAAAACAAATCAGTCATAATTTAAAATCTTGTGACTACACATAAACTGAAATAACTCTGACCCCTGGAGACAAGTGCTTTGTTTTGAACTGACAGGTCTAGAATACTATAAGTTTGCAGAACAGAGAATGAAAACCGGGCAAAATTTCTGAGTTTAAGACGTTTATTCAGAAGTGTTTGCAAATATTGGCAGTTACTTTTTCACTTGTTTTTTCTCTCCATTCCCTCACTACTTCCAGAAACTTATATTTTATGAGAATGCACATTTTTTCACTCAACAAGTTTCAATCAAATAAAGTCATATACTTACATCATGATAGAGAGCTGATTGGACCTGGAGTCCAAAGAACTGGGTTTGAGTCATGCTTCTTTCACTTCACAGTTATATGACTTTGCAGAAGTTATTTAACCCTTCTGAGCAGGAGTGTGCTGGTAAATGTTTAACATTTAATTTTCATTATTTACATTTTCTCCATCACTTTCCAAGTCTAGATGGTCAGTGAAACAATAAACCAGATTCTGTTGCAGGGTTTACTAATTTAATGTTCACATAAAAAAACTAACAATCTATTCAGCTCCCCCATGATATGAACTGACTTCAGCATACTCCTGCTTCTGAGACTTAGTTTTCTTATCTGTGAAATAGGGATAATATTTACTTTTTACTTAAAAAATGATGTTAAGGGAGTCAAATGAGATAATCAGTGATTTTTTTTTATTTTAATGCAGCCTATCAATGCGAATCATCATTTTCATTCTGCTTTGTCCCTGAAATTCCAATAATATACTAAGATAATTGTAAATCTCCTTTCTTCTAATATTTCCATTTCTAATTTTTGTAGTATAAGAAATCTTGTCACCTACCCAGATCACCAATATGGCAGATTGGACAGTGGTGAACCAAAGGGAAAACTTTTGAAGTGCTTTATATTTTCATTTGTTCAAGATGGAAAAATTACTGCAGGATATAAAGGACACATAAATGCCCATTTCAACCTGATTCCTAGTCAGAGATATTTAGGAAATTTCATGTATTTTACCATCCTCCCAAGTTTTCCCATCACAAAAGATTTCACAGGTGAGTGGTTATTGTTTTTTTGTTTTTGTTTTTGTTTTTGTTTTTGCTTTTTGGAGGGCAATTGGGGTTAAGTGATTTGCCCAAAGTCAAACTGCTAGTAAGTGTTTCAAGTGTCTAAGGCAAAATTTGAACTCAGGTCCTCCTGACTCCAGGGCCAGTTCTCTATTTGCTGCACCAGCTAGATACCCTGTGAGTAGTTATTGTTTATTACACTTCTAGGGATCATAGAAAACCAGTGATGATGCTTCTTTGACCTCCTTTTCCAAGTTACTACCAGAAGTACCACTCTGTAGAAGCAGAGCATTTAAATTCCTTCTAAATTAACCCACTTTGCAAAGAATCAAGGAATTCACAGTCAAGGTTAGAAAGGGCATGCAAGACAATCATACCTTGAGCAGGAATCTTCTCTATGGTATCCCCAGTGGTCATCACCCACTAGCCACCTAGCCTTAGCTCAAAGACATCCAAGGACTGGGACTCATTATCTTCAGGGCCAGCACAATCTCTCTTGGAATGGTTCTAATTCTATAGTGCTAAATAAGTCATCTATATTGAGCAAAAATCTCAGCAACTTCCATATATTCTTCCTAGTTCTGCCCTCTGAAACAAAAGAATACCTTTTTATTCCTCCCACATGATAAGCTTTCAAATATACCTAACATGCTCTTGGGGCAGCTAGGTGGCATGGTTGATAGACTGCTGGGCCTGCATTTAGGAAGATCTGAGTTCAAACCCAGCCTCAAACACTTCCTAGTTGTGTGAGCCTGGGCAAGTCACTTAAACCTGTTTGCCTCAGTTTCCTCATTGACAAAATGAGCTAAAGGACATGGCAAACCACTCTAGTATCTTTGTCAAGAAACCCAAACTGAGTCATGAAAAGTTGGACACAACCAGAACAACTAACATGCTCCCATGAGTCATTTCCTCTCCAGCTTTTTCCTACAATTTTCATTAGAGTAACAGGAAATATATTTTAAGGGGTTAAAGAAATGCCTATATTTATATGTAATAAATATATATCTTAAAAGATCTATGATTTGGTGTCTGGATGCCCCCTCACCTGCAATCCATGTAACTTTCTCCCACTCTATGTAGATAGACAATCTCTATTAGATGAAGGCAAAAACAATTATTTGTTGGCCAAGCTTCTGTTGACAACGATCATCATTGAATTAATTCTTCAATAATCATAACAGTTATATAAATAAAAGCATTTATACCGTACTTATTATATGGCAGGCATTGTGCTAGACATTGTACAAGTATAATTCAATTCTCACAACAACCCTGGGTGGTAGGTGTTCTTGTTATCACCATTTTATAGTTGAAGTCACTGAGGCAAATAAAGGTTAAGTGACTTGTCCAAAGTAATAACAGTTAGTAAATGTCTGAGGTCAGATTTGAACTCAGCTCTTCCTGACTCTACACCCAATACTTCATTCCCTGTGCCACCTAGCTGCTTTTACACTTTAATTAAATCTGCCAGAACTCACACTCTACTAGCACAATTTTTGACAAGTCAGGGTGACCTCCATAACATGCTACATCATTTTAATAAAACTACTCTGGTAGTTTAGGGTGTAATGGGGTCAGTGGCATGCTGGGCAGAATTTAACAAATACCTCTCCTCCAGGACACACTTTTAAGTTTAGTTTACATTATTAACATTTATTTCATCACTTTCTTCAGTCTTGACGATCAAAACAATAAATCAAGGCTTGATCTGTAGTGTTTGCCAATTTCTGACATGTAAATGCTTATGCTGAAAATAAAGCTTCCTGCTTTGTGAGGTGATATGATCTGGCCCCATTACACCCTTGCATGAGGCTGACGTTGAATTCTTTAAGCTTATGCTGGCAGAATATAAACTTTGCCATATTTTTTCTATATTGAGATGATTTTAGGTATAGTCCCAGCAACAGACTAATGGCCTTCTGAGGTCCAACCTTACCATGTATGGAGAGGCTAATTATCTGGAGACCGGCCCCTTAGAATTGAATGTATTGGCCATAGCAATCCATGAAAGAAACCATGTGTTTGTATAAGAATGGTGTTCACTTATTCCACTTAAGACTATCTCTGATGCATTATTACGGCATAAGTTCTATATTGGGCTCTTTAAGGCATAAACTCTGAAAAACTGGCAAGTCTGTTGCCTAAGGACTAGCCCAGGTAGTTTGGAGAAACCATCATTAATTCCTTAGATAAGCTCCAAAGTTATGTCTCCTTATAAACTGATAAAGCACACCTTATCCACCCCCACACCACTCCCCTGCCCCAATCTACCACCATCAAAGAGAAGACCAAGGGATCACCCAAGAGTTGCTTCATCTACCCAAAGGACCAAGCCCTTTCATACTGAGTCAGAACCTCCATGGCCAACTGGAAATATCCAAAGTTCCCAGAGATTAGAGGGAGCTCAAGTCCTTAACAACTTTACAGCAATATTGTGGACTGGAAGTTAAGTATAGAATTGCAAAGAGTCAGAACTTAAGCCAGGCCTTGAAGGATAGATTAGAAACCATTTAATAAATCACTATTCAGCATTCTTACCACATTTTCTTATTCAAGTAGTCACCAACACTAGTTTATTTATTTATTTGGGGTTTGGGGTTTTTTGGAGGCAATTGGGATTAAGTGACTTGCACAGGGTCACACAGTATCTGAGGCAGTATTTGAACTCACATCCACCTGACTCCAAGGCCAGTGCTCTACACTGTGTCTCTTAGCCACCTCACATTAGCTCTTTTCTAGAGTTCATTTGTCAGTTGTATGGAACATAAAGCACTTGCTCTTAGAGAAACATTATTATCAACAGTAACTTAGTTATGAAGTAAATCCAGAAAAGTCTACCAAAGAATATGGAAGCAAAGAATAGTAGAACCATATTTAGATAGCACTTTTTTCTGTTTATATACCATCCATTTCACACAATTATTATAAGGATCAAATGAGTCGATATATGTAAAGCACAGGGCCTGGTAAGTTACAGGCACTTAATAAATTCTTGGTCCTTACCCTTCTTCTCTAAAATGTAATCTTCTTGGGGCAGCTAGGTGGCACAGTGAGTAGAGCACCAGCCCTGGAGTCAGGAGGACCCAAGTTCACATCTGGCCTCAGACACAACACTCACTAGCTGTGTAACCTTGGGCAAGTCATTTAACCCCAATTACGCTGCCTTCCTCCTTCCAAAAAGAAAAAAACAAACAAACAAAAAACAAAAACAAAAAACAAGAAAAGAAACCCAAGAAAATGCATTTCTGTTGTCTGGTGGGAGTGTTGATATGACCAATAAGTATGGTTTTAGAGAGAAAGAAATAAGGAGAAATTTCCTTTCCTTTTAACAAAAAGGAGAGAGGTTAATTCCACCTAGGCCATACCTAGTGGGTTTGATTCCTACCTTGTCTCTAGTTATACCAGTCAAGTCTGGGCTTTTTTTGTAGATTCAAGTTTCTGTATACAAGGAGCCACATCTTACTACCAAAAAATTAGCTCAAATTAGCCTAAATAAAAGGAAAAATCTGTCTCCAGTTTAAATTCTGACTTTAGGTAAATTTATAAAATTACAGATTATTATTATTTTTAATAGTCTAACTATAGAGCTCTTAAGCTTCCAAGACAAGATGAAAATCTTAGCTGTTTGGACAGAGCTATAGCTCCAGTCCTGAATATAATTCTCTATATTCTTTAGCTAACCAAAGGCTTCCACCATGAGTATAATGGATGCAATCAAGAGGCTACAATGTGGTATTCAAAACTTTATAATTGACCATGGGTCTTATGTAAAGAAAAAGCAAAATCAGAGTAAAGAAATAATTTGAGGGATAGTTAGGAAACAAGTCATATAAGAATGAATGGTTTAAACCAAAACAGGCTTTGAGGGAAGGGAAAGTTGATGAGATCCAAACATTTCAGAGATTTCTCAGTTCTCTAAAGGATAAGCACCTGGTAAACTCATTTTGATTCTGTGTCCTAACTCCTGCTGGATGCAAACAACTATTCACTGTCTTCCATAGTCCCCTTGAATGGCACTCCTCTCTACCTCAGCTAATTAAGTCTTTAGGGGGAGGAAGCACCACCATTGAAAACACTACCATCCTATTTAGTGCCTCCAAAACAAAAAACAAAAACTCTTGTCCAGCTCCCTTGGTTCAGTGGACTATCTCTGGAATCTCGGTTTGATTTTTGCTGTTGTCATAGGAGAAATTTCATTTTGCCCAAAGTCTTCACTTCTCATTTTGCATTCCTCCATCTTCCAGAGACATTCAGTATATACTAGCATCTAATAGGAAGATATAGTGACAGTGAAAAAAGAAGACGAGCAGGCAATTTGGAATCAACTGTGATCAATCTCAAAACAAATGAAATTGCTGACTTACTTTGGAGTTAACTGTCTAAGTCAAGGTTAGATAACTATTCAGTTATAGAAGGTAATGAAAAAATAAAAACCTTATGTAGCGGCAAGCACCCCAATATCCCCAGGGTAGCTGCCAACACAGGTTCTTAGATCTGCTTTTGTAAAGGAAAGCAACTCAAAATGGGTTAACAAGCTTACTTTAATCAAACAAACACACATTACCTAGTTCAGGGGAAAAAGGTCAGCACCCCAAACTTCAGAGTTACAGAACTTACAGATCAAACAGACAGGCTTCCAAACTGTCCTACCATTATATCAATACCAAATCACAGTTACCAAAGAGGAAAGCATCAACATCTGGGTTTTCAAAGCCGGGGGGCTCTCAACAACGGCTTCCCAGAGTCTTTGGTAAGTCACACAACACTTCTCAAAGTGAGCCTCAAAGCAAAGCCTCTCATCAGAGTTTATATAGCCTTCTCATAGCTCAAAGATTGTAACAACCTCCTTGACCCACTGCCCAATCACAAAAGTATCAAGGTTGGGCTTCTCTGAAAAACAAGCCTCCCACCACAGGCTCCAGGTGCACTTAAGCTAGGGGCAGGGAAGATCTTTGAATTTGCATTTCCATTACATTCTGCCCCAAGATCTTTCTTGCCCATAGCATACACAATTTACATTTGAATTAGCACTAAACATCTCTTAGGTCAAATTTTCCAGGTACATAAGAAAATCACAATATAATCTCAAAATACAATAGTCCAAGTCTTCCACTCATGGGGCAAATGTTAACTCAGTCCACTTATCAGTAAAATCAAAAAATAGTCACTCTTAAGTTAACTCAATCAGTTACATCAGTTTTCAAAGTACAAGTCTTCCACTCATGGGGCAAAGTCTTGATTAACTCAATTAGTTTCTTATCTGTAACAATATCTCAAAGTACAATCAGTAGCTTATTCAGTAAAGTCTTACTAAGGATGGCCATAGCATAGACAATTTACATTTCCATTAGCACTAACCATCCCTTAAGTCATATTTTCAAGGTACATCTAAAGTTACCAAAGTGGCCACTGGGTCTTAAACAAAGTACATTGCATTTTCACATCAATTCACAAAATACAAAGCATTATCACATAAAGTACTCTTGGGAGGGGGGCGGTGTCCTTCCCATAACACTGCTCCAGCCCCTGCTTCCAAATCCAGAGAGGGAACTAGGCAACAAAACCAAAGTGGGGTCCTTGGGGTCCATGGCACTTCACCCCACCCACCATAGTCACAAGTCCATCCCCCTGGGTCCCAAACTGTGGGATGCAGCAAGGAAACACATTCAGTGCCCCAGCTTTGCCTCACAGTCCTTATCTTGTCCTGTGGCTGAACTCCAAACTCCTGGGTTCCTTCTCCTCCAGCAGAAGGCAGCGGCTCCAGGCTTCTCCACAGATCTCCATGCAGGCAGCTCACCATTCCTGCTCTCAGCTCAGCAAAGTCAGCATGCAGGCCGTTCTCTCCTGCTCCATGGCTCCACAGAATCACAGCTACCACAACTGGGAAACAAACAATTATCCCAGCCCCCATACTTTCCTTTTACTCAGCAGATCCCATCCATCGTCGCCATTTTGTAGCGGCAAGCACCCCAATATCCCCAGGGTAACTGCCAACACAGGTTCTTAGATCTGCTTTTCAGAAGGAAAGCAACTCAAAATGGGTTAACAAGCTTACTTTAATCAAACAAACACACATTACCTAGTTCAGGGGAAAAAGGTCAGCACCCCAAACTTCAGTTACAGAACTTACAGATCAAACAGACAGGCTTCCAAACTGTCCTACCATTATATCAATACCAAATCACAGTTACCAAAGAGGAAAGCATCAACATCTGGGTTTTCAAAGCCGGGGGGCTCTCAACAACGGCTTCCCAGAGTCAAGTCACACAACACTTCTCAAAGTGAGCCCCAAAGCAAAGCCTCTCATCAGAGTTTATATAGCCTTCTCCTAGCTCAAAGATTGTAACAACCTCCTTGACCCACTGCCCAATCACAAAAGTATCAAGGTTGGGCTTCCCTGAAAAACAAGCCTCCCACCACAGGCTCCAGGTGCACCCAAGCTAGGGGCAGGGAAGATCTTTGAATTTGCATTTCCATTACACCTTAGTACAAGGGCAAGGTATGCTGGATGGGTTCCAAAGAAAGACTTAGTTGTAAATTAGTCCTAACATGGCCAAAGGAATAATGGTAATAAAAAGAGTAAGTATAGCAAACCCAAGGTATATATCAGGGCAGCAGAAAAAGTAAACTCCACAGGAAGGACTTAATGACAGGACTCTTGGCAGGAAGGGCTTGGAGGCTTACCACCAGTTAAGAAAGTCAGAATATCTATATTATGAGGGCAGAATGTTGGAATGAGCTTCCTTCCCAATGTCGTCCACTATTCCAAAAATCATTGCAGGGAGGAAGGGTGCCTCTCCCCATATGTTGGAACTTTATAAGGAGGAAGGTTGCCTCTCCTCTTGGTGGATTCCAGATGCAAAGTGCTGATTACCTTGTGGTTTACCCTGTGAAATAGTTCCAAGGAAGTCAGAGATTAAAAAAATGCCAAGGTTCTGACCATCTATAGAGTGGGAAAAAACAGCCAGTGGCCTATATGTCAAAATACCATAAACTCACATCCACACCCATACTTCTAGGGACCTTTAACCACTAGAAAGGTTCAGACTTTTTGGAAGATGAGGAAGAGGAAGAGGAGGAGGAGGAGGAGAAGGAGAAAAGAAGGAAGGAAGGAAGGAAGGAAGGAAGGAAGGAAGGAAGGAAGGAAGGAAGGAAAGAAAAGAAGGGAGAGAGAAGTAGTTGTTACACTGAGATTTGCAAACTATAATATTGTCTCATTTTATCCTCTCAACAACCCTAAGGGAAAGGTGCTATTAGTAACCCCATTTAGCATTTAAGGAAACAGGCAAACAGAGTTTAAGTGATTTGCTTTGAGTCACACAGCTAGTAAGTGTCTGGGTTCGGACTTGAACTCAGGTCTTCTTGACTCCAGATCCAACACTGTATCTAGTGGGATACCTGCCTAGGCTTAGTGCTTGAGAATCATGGAGGAGGGGGTATGGTTTAGTTGAATATATAATGTGTCTGTAGTGTTAGAACCAGGGTTCACATAATGACTTTACTGGAGATCTTGGGCAAGGCACTTAACTTGTCTTAACACATCAGTTTCTTCAACTGTAAAATAGGGAGGCTAGCTAGATGCTTTCTAAGGTCCCTCCCAGAGTGAAATCAAATGAAAGCAGCATATGTGATAGTAAGATAATGCTGCACATGAGCTGGTGTAGCAGCAACTACACTGGCATACCCAAGATGACTGCTACCACAGGTTCTTAGATCTACTTCACTAGGAAAGATAGCTGTTCAAGGGGTCAACAGTCTTTTTTTAAATTACATTCTCTAGTTCAGGGGAAAAGTCAGCACCCTGAACTACAAAGAAAATACAAGCAGAGAAATAAAGACCAACAGACAGTGTTTCTAAGAAATTAGCACAGATAAACAGACAGATCCAACTGTCTGACCAAGGGAATATGTACAGAGTTACCAGAGAGAGAAGCATCAACATCTGGGTTTTCAAAGCTGGGGGCTCCTTAACTGCTACCCAGAGTCTCATCTGGTCAAATCACAGGAATGTTCTTCCAATGAGTGAACCCCAAAGCAAAATACTAACCCCCAGAGTATATATACCCTTTTTAGATCCAGAGGGTATCCCAACCCTAGTGAATCAGTGCCTAATTAGGAAATAGCAAAAGATGTGAAAGCCTTCCTACAAGTAAGCCTCCCTTAAACAAGCTTCCCTTAATGGGCTCCACCTGAGACCTATTAATGGGTGGGGAAGGTTTTAAATCCCATTAATGTTTCAGCTGGGCATCTAACTTAATTTCCTACCAGTTATTACATATATAATGCCATTTCAATGAACTTCAGAAGTTTCTGCTTTTCTGTTAAATTATGCTATCTTAAAAGAGGCAATTCTATTTGACCATAACAATTCTAAAGAAGGTAAGGCCATCATCACATCATTTAGGAACTATGAAAAACCTCACCAGTCCTACAGAAAACAGGCAGGACCTTTTAGAGACTGTTCTCCCATTATAAATCCTTGTCCCTCCACCCCCCAACAGTGCATTTGGTTACAGTCAATCAGTCATTCAATAAACATTTATTAAGTGCCTACTATATACCAAGTACTGTGTCAAGTGCTAGGATTATGAAGAAAGGAAAAAGAAAGTTCCTGCTCTCAAGAGGCTTACAATCTAATGGCAAAACTTTGATAACTGAATGGGTAGCATTTGATTATGATGACTGAATTTTATGCCATATTGTATCTCTTAAATTTTCCAGCAGCTTTCTCCTACTTTGAGCTGGAGAGGAGCCTGCTCTTTACACTTCTATCTACATCTTCCCCCCTGCCCCATACCACATATACACACAAGCATAAACAGGCAAACATCCAAAAATAATTAAGAAGAACATTTATATAGCACTTTATTATCTTTCAAGTGATTATCTTATGCAATTCCTTCAGCTATTCAATGAGGAGGATACTACAGGTAGTGGTAACAACATTTTACTCATGAAGAAACTGAGAATCAGAGGTTTTGGTTTTTGTTTTTTTTAACTTGCCTGTTTATTTATTATTCAGTCATTTCTAACTCTTCAGGAGCACATTTGAGTTTTTCTTGGCAAAGATACTGAAGTGTTTTGGCATTTCCTTCTCCAGCTCATTTTATTTATATAATTTTATTTTTTAGTATTAATAATAGTATATATACATATATATGTATATATACTATTATTAATACTAAAAAAATAAAATGTTTCAAATCCATATATATATATATATATGGATTTGAAACATTTAATTTTTAAAACTTCAAATTCCAGATCCCTTTCCTTTGTCCATTGTCCCCCTCTCCCACTGGGAAGATAAACAATTCAGTATATGTTGTACATGTATAGCTATGTAAAACATTACCATAGTGGATATATTGTAAAAAAACTGGCTATATTTCCCTCCTACCCATCCCACCCCCCACCTGGTCCATTCCCTATTTTCATCCTGTCCCTCTTCAAAAATGGGTGCCTCCAGCCTCCCCTCCCCCCTTCCCTCCTACCTCCCCTTCCATTATCCTCCCTCTCATGCCCCTTCCCCCTACTCTCCTGCAGGGTAAGATATCCCATTTAGTATGTATATCATTTTCTCCCTGAGCCAAATTCAGTGAGACTATGGTTTTGCCTTTTTGCCTTCCTGTTCTTCCCCTCCCCTGCAACTACTTCCCCTTGCCTCTTCTACATGAGATAGTTTATCCCACCCTGTCTCTCCCCATCTCCTTTTGCCACATTCCTCTCTCACCTCCTAACTTCACCCCTTAAGTATCATCCCTTCCCACCAAATTCAAACTGTGCCCTCTATCCATGTATACCTGTAATCATATATACACACATTCACATATGTATTCATATACCCATATACCCTTCTTCAATTATTTTCATACTGAGAAAGGTTTCATTAGTCACAGTTATAATTTTTCCATGTAGGAATGTAAATAGCTCAACTTTGATAAGTTCCTTTTGATTTCTTTCCCCTTTTTACCTTCTCAAGCATCTCTTGCTTCTTGTGTCTGAATGTCAAATTTTCTATTAACCTCTGGTTTTTTCCTCAAGAATGCTTGAAGGTCCTCTATTTCACTGAATGACCATATTTTCCCCTGAAACAAGATACTCAGTTTTGCTGCGTAGGTAATTCTTGGTTTTAATCCCAGGTCCTTTGCCCTCTGGAATATCATATTCCACGCCCTTCAATCCTTCAATGTAGAAGCTGCCAGGTCCTGTGCTATTCTGATTGTGTTTCCACAATATTGAAATTGCTTCTTCCTGGCTGCTTGTAGTATTTTCTCCTTGATCTGGGAATTCTGTAATCTGGCTATAATATTCCTGGGAGTTTTCTTTCTGGGATCTTTTTCAGGAGGTGATCTGTGGATTCTTTCAACCTCTATTTCCCCCTCTGGGTCTAAAACATCAGAGAATTTCTTGAAGGATGATGTCTAAGTTCTTTCCTTGATCATGGCTTTCAGGTAGTATAATAATTTTTAAATCATCCCTCCTGGATCTATTTTACAGGTCAGTGGTTTTTCCCATGAGATATTTCACATTGCCTTCCACTCTTTCAGTTGCTTGGATCTGTTTAACAGCATCTTGATTTCTCACAAAGTCACTAGTTTCCATTTGCTCCAGTCTAATTCTGAAGGAATGAATCTCCTCAGTGAGCTTTTGATATTCTTTTTCCGTCTAGCAAATTCGGCTTTTTAAGGCATTCTTCTCCTCATTGCCTTTTTGAGCCTCTTTTGCCATTTGAGTTAGTCTGTTTTTTAAGGTGCTATTTTCCTCAGTCAGGCTGTTGACTCTCATTTCATACTTTTCCTGCATCCTTCTCATTTCTCTTCACAATTATTCTTCCACTTCTCTTATTTGGTTTTTAAAATCCTTCTTAAGGTCCTCTATGGCCTGTAACCCACTCATATTTTCATTTGGATCTTTTGGTGCAGGATTTCTGACCTCACAGTCCTCCTTCTGTTCCATGCTTCGATCTTCTTTGCCCCTCAAATAGGAGTCTAATGTTGCATTTTTCTGTTTATTTTGTTTCCTTTGCCTAGGCATGTTGCCATTTAATTACTTGACTTTTGGGCTTGTTGACACAATAGGATTCTGCCTCCAGACAGGGGAGCTTCTGTCCCAAAGGTTGGGGTCTCCTCAACTGCCAGAGGTATAAGTTGGATGCCCTCTCTGAAGCCCCCACACAATCTGGCAAGCTGGACACACACCCTAACACCTCAACCCCAGACCACAATCCAGATCCAGGGATGTTAAAGCAAGAGCAATTACCCCCCAGACTGATCGCCAGATCCCCCTGCAGTTCAGCCAGGAGCTGAAGCTGCAACTGAAGCTGCAAAATGGCAGCTATGTTGCAGCTTCTCAGTGGCTTCTAGCCACCAGCGGAAGAAGCTGACTTTCTCCCAAATACTGGTCCCAAAGTCCATAGGGCACTAACCTCTCACTTTGTGTTTGAAATTCTGGAAAAGCCGCAGCTGCTGGTGTTCTGGCGTCCCTCCAGCCAGCTGCTGGACCGGCTGCCCTGGGGCTAAAACCTCCAACTCATGGGGTCCTGGGCTTGGCTCCCAGAGTGCTGTGCTGGCAGCTCCCTGCCAGGCTGCTGGGCTGTCCTCAGTGGGAGGTTAGCTCCTCTGTGTTGTTCTGTGGGTCCTGGGGCTCCAGAGGTTGTTCAGAGTCCCCTTTTAAATGTTTTTGAAGTGTTGTGGGCTGGAGTGCCGTGGAAGTGCTGTTTCTACTCTGCCATCTTGGCTCCGCCCCTCCTCCAGCTTATTTTACAAATGAGAAACTGAGGGAACCAGGGTTAAATGTCTTGCCCAGGGTCACACAGCTTGTAAATGTCTGAGGCTGGATATGAATTCAGGTCTTTCCTGACTGCAGGTGCAGTGCTTTATACTGTGTGGCACCTAGCTGCCTATGTGCTCACAGCAACTAAATATCAGAGACAGGATGTGAATACAGGTAATCTTAATAAAAGTCCAGTCCTATATCTACTATCGTTAACCCTCCTCATAGTTAGAATTAATTTCTGCCCATAAGGAGAATTTTGAAAGGTGCCTCAGACCTCAACATAGCCCCAATTTTTTCCCCCTCTACTTGAAATTTCTGCCATTAAAAGAAGTTCTTTAGTTTAAAGCATTATCTCCAGAAACCATCTATTACCATGGAATGAGAACAGAAGGACCTTAACTCAAATCCTTAAACTTATACTCATCCACCATTTTGTATTGTAGTGTATAGTACTGATATTGTATTGCATTGCATTGCATTGCATTATTTTATATTGTATAAATGTTGAATCAGATAAACCAGTGATACTCCTACAGCTGTCTGTGTATATCTAGAGGTCCCCAAGACACTTTCATGAGGTCCAAGAGGTGAAAATTATTTTCCTAATAATACTAACATTTTTGCCTATAGAAAAATCTTCACCACTATATGTGTATGAGGCCAGATTTTCTTCTCATGCTTCAACAAAGACAGTACAGGACTAAATGCAGAAGCAGACATAACAATCCTTCTGTATTCTATAATGTCAGGCATTAGGTTTGCAAAAATATGGAAAGCAGTGCCAGTTTTCTCATTAAATTTTTCTTTGTTATAAAAAATAATTATTTTTCATAAAATGTTATATATGTTAACAAGGAGGTTTATTGTTGTCATTTCAATGAATACATATCTTTTTAATTTATAAACTTTAATTCCTAATAGAGTAAAAATTAATAGATATAACCCATATGAAAGATCTTTGGGATCACTAGTATTTTTTTTAAACAAATGTTTTATTAACTTCCGTTTTACATCATTCATTTCCGCCAGATTTTGAGTTACAATCATTTTCCCCCCATTATTCCCCTACCCAACCTCCCAGAATAGCAGTCCCACAAGATATCTCTTCCTCCAATCTGCTCTCTCCCATATCTTCTCCCATACCACCATCGACTTTTCCATTAGAGGAAGATGAATCTTTGTGTCCCAATGCCTGCACATCTTATCTCCCAATTATAGGCAAAAGAGTATTAATAATAGTATTTATATATATTTGAAACATCTAATGTTACGACCTCAAATTTCAGATCCATTTCCTTCCACCCTTGTCACCCATTCCTTCTTGGGAGATAAGTAATTCAGTATATGTTGTACATGTCTAGCTATGCAAAACATTATCATGGTAGATATATTGTACAAGGCCGCTTATAATTCCCTCCCACTCATCCCACCCCCCACCTGGTCCATTCCCTACATGATCCTGTCCCTCTTCTATAGTGGGTACTTCCAACCTCCCCTCACCCCAAGGATGCCCTCCCATCCATCATCCCTCCTCTCATCCCCCTTCCCCCTATCCTGCTGCAGGTTGAGATATCCCATTTAGTATGTATGTCATTTTTCTCCCTGAACCAAATTCAATGTGAATGTGGTTTTGCCTTTTTAGCCTTCCTTATTCTCCCACTCCTTTGCAACCACTTCCCCTTGCTTCTTCTACATGGGATAGTTTACCCTACCCTGTCTCTCCCCATCTCCTCTTGCCACTTTCCTCTCTCACCTCATAATTTCATCCCTTGAGTATTCTCCCTTCCCAAAAAATTCAACCTATGCCCTCTATCCGTATATAACTGTAACCATATACACACACATTCACATATATATTCATATGACCACACACCCTTCTTCCATTATTTTCATAGAGAAAGATATCATCAGTCACTGTTATTGCTTTTCCATATAGGAATGTAAATAGGAAAACTTTGATAAGTTCCTTTTGATTTCTTTTCCCTGATTACCTTCTCAGGCATCTCTTCCTTCTTGTGTCTGGATGTCAAATTTTCTATTCAACTCTGGTTTTTCCTCAAGAATGCTTGAAAGTCCTCTATTCCACTGAATGACCATATTTTCCCCTGAAACAAGATACTCAGTTTTGCTGGGTAGGTGACCCTTGGGTTCATTCTCAGTTCTTTTGCCCTCTGGAATATCATATTCCATGCCCTTCTATCCCTCAGTGTAGAGCTGCCAGGTCCTGGGCTATTCTGATTGTGTTTCCACAATATTGAAATTGTTTCTTCCTGGCTGCCTATAGTATTTTCTCCTTGATCTGGGGATTCTGGAACCTAGCTATAATATTCCTGGGAGTTTTCTTTTTGGGATCTTTTTCAGGAGGTGATCGGTGGATTCTTTCAACCTCTATTTTGCCCTCTGGATCTAAAACATCAGGGCAGTTTTCCTTGAGAATTTCTTGAAGGGTGATTTCTAGGTTCTTTCTTTGATCATGGCTTTCAGGTAGTCCAATAATTTTTAAATTGTCTCTCCTGGATCTATTTTCCAGGTCAGTGGTTTTCCCATGAGATATTTCACATTGCCTTCTATTCTTTCATTTGTTTGGATCTGCTTAACAGCATCTTGATTTCTCATAAAGTCACTAGCTTCCATTTGCTCCTGTCTAACTCTGAAGGAATGAATCTCCTCAGTGAACTTTTGAGATTCTTTTTCCATCTGGCAAATTCGACTTTTAAGGCATTCTTCTCCTCATTGCCCTTTTGGGCCTCCTTTGCCATTTGAGTTAGTCTATTTTTTAAGGTGTTGTTTTCCTCAGTCAGGCTGTTGACCCTCATTTCATACTTTTCCTGCATCCTTCTCATTTCTCTTTCCTATTTTTCCTCCACTTCTCTTATTTGATTTTTAAAGTCCTTCTTAAGGTCCTCTATGGCCTGCAACCGGCTCATGTTTTCCCCTGGGGCTTTTGGAGCAGGACTTCTGACCTCACAGTCCTTTTCCCGCTCTATGCCCCCAAAATAGGAGTCTAGGGTTGCATTTTTTCTGTTTCCTTTGCCTTGGCATGTTGCCACTTAATTGCTTGACTTTTGGGCTTGTTGCCACACTGTGGCTTTAAGGCCAGATAGAGGAATTTTCGTCCCGAACGTGTGGGGGGCAACTTCCGTTTCTGGCAAGCTGTAAACCCACCCACAACTTCCACCCTAGATCACAATCCAGATCCAGGAGGTTAAAGCAAGAGCGATTACCCCCCAAGACTGATCGCTGGATCTCCCCACGATTTGTAGGCTGGGAGCCCGAGCTGCCTCTGAAAACTACAAAATGGCGTGTCTCCTCAGCGGCTTCTAGCCCCCAGGGGAGGGAGCTGACTCATTCCCCAAATACTGGTCCCAAAGTCCATAGGACACTAACCTCTTACTTTGTCCTAGGCATGTCTATGTTGATAATTCTGGAGTCGCCACAGCTCCTGGTGTTCTGGGGTTCCTCCAGCTGGCTGCTGGCCCTGCCGCCCTGGGGCTAAAACCTCGACTCATGCGGACCTGGGCTCGGCTCGGCTCGCCTCCTGTGCTCTGCGCTCTGCTCGCTGCCGGCTCCCTGACTGCTGTGCTGGTCCTTCCTGCAGGGCTGCTGGGCTGTCCTCAGCAGGAGGTTAGCTTCTCTGTGTCATTCTGTGGGTGCTGGGGCTCCAGAAGTTGTTCAGAGTCCTTTTTTACATAGTTTGTGGGGAATCTGGGGGCAGAGAGGCTTGGACGAGCTGTTTCTACTCTGCCATCTTGGCTCCGCCCCCCGGATCACTAGTATTTTGACATAAAGGGGTCCAGACCAAAATGTTTGAGAACCACTGAGATAAATTATCTGTTACCTTGGGAAGTGAAGAGGATGACCGAGGGAATGTGCAGCAAAGGGGAAGGGGTAATTAAGAGCAAAAAGCAGAGCATTGCCTAGAGAGGACATACATGGACAGAAAACTGTGGGGGGAGAAGGGAGGAACACTAAGCACCTGAGATGAGAAAAGAGGTAACAAAAAAAGCAAAAACAGAAAGCAAATAAAGACCAATTTTGTCACCTCCCAATTTTGCCTGGGCCACCCTCTGCCAAACCAATATGGACTTCTACCATACTTCCTAACAACAGAAACCAGGAAAAGGCCCAGGGTTGGAATTCTCTGAATCTGTATGTCAGCTGCACTTCCCACCTTAGATCTAAAACTAAGAAGGCATCATGGTTAAATTTGATCATCAGGTCTTGAAAGATTAATTCGCTGTTTCAACAACCCCAGCATTCTGGACTTGTCCTTGATGCTGGTCCCAGGAGCCCCTTCTGCAGGCAGCCAGGTCTGAAAGGCAGCAACTTATAGGATTGTTTCTAACTTGTGCTTTCAAGCATCACCCTGTGGAGAACACCTGTGTGTCTGTTTCATGTTCTGTCTACACTGCCACAGCTTTGGGCTCACAAGGGAAATGTATAAATGCATAAGCCATCTGCTGGCATTCTGCTTTCCCCCCTACAAGAGAGCACCTTCCCTTGACCTCACTGTGCAGCAAACAGATTTTATTTCACATGTACTAATCTGTTTATATTGTCATTTAAATTACTTAGATCCCTTCTTGGTAGGAAAAAGGTCAAGGAGTCAAAAAGATCATGTAATCAAGTGAAACAGCTTTAGAACCAAATTCTTAATGTAGATGAGGGGGCCACAAACAGATGGTCGATTTTTCAATAGTGACGTGAGTATCATTTTATTCCTTCAAGTGTTGAGAGCTTTTCATTTCTTTTTATAGATAGGGACTTTTGTAGATCTCAGTACTGAAGCCTCATAAGCTGCTTGCTAGGTGAGAGGTGGGACTAATTGGTTGGCATAGAGAGCCAACTCATGCCTAACGGAAATCATCAAATAATTTCTCTTTAGCCCTAATCTGGAGAGGGATGATTAAAACAAAAGGTATGCTGCACATAGATATGGGACTTGAGACTTGAGCTCAAGCCTCTAACTGTACCATTTACTGCTCTGTGACCTTGGGCCAACCACTTAAACCATTTGATCTGATTTCCTCATCTGTAGATTCCACTTTTCACAGGGAACAAAGTGAGGATCAAGAAGGAGAAACACAGGAATCTCTTTGTTAACTTAGTCAGTGTCCTTTGTAAAGGACATTGCTGCTGTCATGATTTCTCTGTCTGTACCCTCCTTCCATCTGCCTGGTGCAGTCATGGCCTGATCAGAGGCCTCATATCAATACTGCTGTGGGGCTTGAGTGACATTTCTCAACTACTCATACCTGTTTCCTAAACAATAGTCCTATCTGAGGAATCACCTTTATTAAAGCTGAACTCTTAAATGAAATACATATAAATTCATCTGGGAGACACATTTTGAGGAAACATCTAGCTCGGTATAAGCATGAAAATCTAATATGAGAGAGTAATATATATAACCCAATAGTATGTCTGTGCATTTGGAATGGGCAAGGAGCAGGGATATGGACCTGGGACTTTATTGGTGTAATTCAGAAATTCAATGTGGAAACCATTTCCACAGATTCAGGTAAACATCTTCTAGATAATTTATGGTCTTACAAAGACTTGGACATTGAGAAGTCAAATGACTTGCCGATGATCAGAGAAATAAAATATAACACCCCATAAATATAAAACACAATACCCCCCAACCTGCTTCATCCCTTCTCCCTTCTCCCTACTCTCAGTAAGTCAATCCACCTTGGAATAGCTGTAATGGTTAAGAAAGTTTTCCTTTTAGGGGTGGCTAGGTGGCACAGTGAATAAAGCACCGGCCCTAGAGTCAGGAGAATCTGAATTCAAAGAAGGCCTCAGACACTTAACACAAAAATTAACAATGTGACCTTGGGCAAGTCACTTAACCCCAATTGCCCTACCTTCCCCCCTCCAAAAAGCAAAATAAAAATATTTTTGGAGGGAGAGAGAAAGGTTTTCTGTTGACCAGAATGGGCAATGTCTTTGATTACCATGCAGATTAAGTTGAATAAGAACAAATATAAGCCAAGGAATATCTTCATAGCTGAAAGCATTTCTGGGCATTTTGTTTTTGTTTAATCTTTTTAAGTTGTATCCAACTCTTTGTGATGCCATTTGAGGTTTTCTTGGCAAAGATACTGGAGTGGTTTGTTATTTCTTTCTCCAACTCATTTTACAGATGAGGAAACTGTACCAAACTGGGTTAAGTGACTTGCCCAGGGTCATGCATCTAGTAAGTGTCTGGGATCATATTTGAACTTAGGCCATCCTGACTCCAGACCCAGTGTTCTATCCACTGAGCTATCTAGCTGTTCCTATTTCTGGGCATAGTATACATCTTGGGATTTGGGGATCATTGAACTATGATTAAGGATAGATCATTTCTTACCCTTCAATCAGATAGCTGTTTGTATCCCTGGAACACACATCCTAATTAGACGCAAGCAGTCAAAAGAATAAAATTAACCTTGTCCTGGAATACGGACTAGCTTTTTGTTCAGTTGCCTTTAGCTAGATGTGGTGACTCACTCCCTTGGCAAAGGACTAAAGTAGACATTTTTTAGTTATTGCATCTCCGCATTTAGTAATTTAAAACCCAGTATATTTGTGGCCCTGAAGCACTGAAGCTCAGAGGGTGGAAAAAAAGAAAGGAGCTCAGAGTTACAAAACCAAGAGAAATATGTAATAGAGGTAGCATGATACTTAGAAAAGAGATGATGTTCTAAGAACAGAGACAACCTACCCAACAAAGACACAGTGCCCAGAAGAGATGAAAAGAAATCAACTTTCCAACTTCATCTAAAGATATGTGTAACCTTATTAGCACTGAAAGTGTCAACTGTTCCAGACACAATAGTGTTTAAGTCATACATGCCCCTTCCATGTGTGCCTCCAAATGTGGGCATTAGACATAAAGGTAAAGAGGATGTTCAATTTACAAATTGATCATACTATGAAAATTTAAATATTTTCAGATAGTAAAGACAAAGGGAGATATGCTAGGTTTACTTGTATGTGACTATGGTGAGACTGGGGCAGCTAGGTGGCACAATACATAGAGTGCCAAATTTAGAGTCAGGAAGACTCATCTCTCTGAGGTCAAATTTGACTTCAGACACTTATTAGTTGTGTGACCCTGGGCAAGTCATTTAATCCTTTTGGCCTCAGTTTCCTCACTGTAAAATGATTTAGAGAAGGAAAGAGCAAACCACTCTAGTATCTTTGCCAAGAAAACCCCAAATGGGGTCACAAAGAGTCAGATACAACTGAAAAATGGTTAAACAACAACAATGGTGAGACAAAGAAATGGATGTAGGGGAGTATTTCTATTTATTGATTTGCTTTTTAAAAATCTCATATACTTCTTGAGTGATAGATTCTTTAGTGATGGATGTTTTCTTTGCTTTTCCACTAAGAAATGTGAGGAATAATGGGAAAATCCTGGAAAAAATATGAGAGGAAGCAAATTATTATTCCAAGTGAAAAAATCTCCTTATTGATAAATTACTATTACAAATGATAAAATAATGCAAAGAAATAGTTCTCAGGGAGAAGAGAGACTTGAACAGATGGCCCAGTGTGATGACTGGTCAGGACTGGAGAGGAAAGGCTTTTGAATATCTCATAGAATTTGGGATCATTCTAGGTACCTTAGAAAGATTGGTGGAGGCCAGAAGAATAGTACTAATAAAGGTGAAGACTAGACTCTAATACACTAAAAGTTCAGTCTCCCTATAGCAATGGCTGAGCTCACCTCTTGGAGAAATAGACCTTGACCTACTCTGGGAAACTGGAAGGTCAGGGAAGAGAAAGCAGTAGATAAATAAGGGCTACAATAGTGCTATTCATTTTTCAAGGAAAGGATTGACAGTGTTTTCAGCAAGAACACCAGAGGCAAAAAAAAAAATGGGAAAAAATTTAAAAGATTGATTAAGAGAAACAAAAACTGAGGGGAAAAAATGAGTGGGCATTAAAAAAAAAAGATCCAAATCAATGGACAAGGACTTTGAAATAAAGGAAACTATGTCAGAATCTCATAGAGAACGTGACAGTAGCACAAGAAGTTGTTCAAGGGTCCTGAAACAATAATGGAGTAACTACAAAAACCTCCAAAATTGTTCAGATAGAAAATAAGAGAATTTATATGTGTCAAAGAAATAATGACTAAAATTAGAATTCTTAGGAAGAAATCAGGAAGGTTACAATAGGTTAGTAGAATTACAAAAAAAGATATATTCTGTATAACAGTAGGTTCTCTGAGGAGAAAAATGACAGAATTTGAACACAAAAGGGCAAAGACAGAAGGGAAAATTTGGATAATGTTTTTAAAAAACAGATTAGACAACATTATGAAAAAGAAAACTTGGATAACATGCTCAAAGAAATTATATGAAAAATTGACTAGAAATATTCAAAGGAACTGTCAAATTTCAGGTCAAGGGAACCCGTAGGACAGCAAGGAAAAGAAAACTCACATTTAAATCACAGAGAAATATTGTAGTTCAGTTACAGAACTATAACACCAAAGACTACATAAACTTTTAGACTGCAAGGGGAGAAAAAAAAACTTCAAATAAAAAAATCCTTTCAAATTCAAAGGAGAAACTATCAGAATAAGCAAGAATTGCTCTGTCAGTATAAAGAATCAAAGGAAAAATTGCATTGGAACATTATAAACAGCAAAGGACATTGACTAGCACACAAAATTAAAATATTCTGAAACTATGAGCCTAAACAACCATAAAATTGATCAGATGTCCAGGAAAAATGGAGAATTTGAATCATCCTTCCAAAATAATTCAGAGGTAAGGAGAGTTTTCAACTAGCATATTGACCAAACCATGAAAAATGAAATATTTTCAGATGGTGATGAAAACAGTAAATCTTTATTTTCATGTAACTATTAAAACAAAGAAATGAATTGTGAGAAGTTATTTTTGTTGTTTTTAAAATAATCTTACATATTATCTGAGTGACAATGAAAAATAAAAAAAAGAGCATCCATCCCTAAAGAAGCTATGGAGTGTAAAGAATGATGGGGAAAGTATAAAAGGATGTAGATGAATGTGTCATGTAAAAAATATCCTCTCAATAAACGAATGTTATATATGGTAGAATAAAGGAGAGGAATGCTTCTCAGTTAGGAAAAGGAGAGGATCAGAGGGGATCATTTTATGACTGGTCCAGATAGAAGATGCAAGATAGAAAAGGGGCCTTTTGTCTCTCCCTACCTTTGGGAAAATGGATGAGTAAGGGTAGAATATTTTTAGATAAAATGTAAAGGAATAGAGATGTATAACCAAAAAAAGGAAACAATGTGGAATAAGCATTAAATCAACCCTTCAGAAGTAGGAGGGGATGAGACAGTGGTCTTATATTCTTACAAAGAACCATGCTAGGACCCTGTGGAAGTTGAACACTTTAAGATTGGTTGGTGAACTAGGGCCCACATGCCAAATCTATCCCAAACAGTCATTTTTGTATGGCCTATGAGTTAGGAGTGGTTTTTACATTTAAAATACAAAATTAAAATTATATTTTAAAATGAAGCTTTTTTATACTTTAAGATGTAAAAGCCATTCTCAACTTTCAGGCCATACAAAAACAGATGACAGCGGAGTGCTCCAGTCATAATATATTGATTCCTGCTTTAAGAGATCTACAACAAAGAGTCACTCACATGTGTTGATACACAAGATGGCACAGTAGTCATGATGTCCAGAAATGAATGTTTCCTTCTGCATTTTAGATCCATGACATTTCTGACAGGAGATGGGTAGTATGCTTCCTCTTCAATCCTGTGGAACCACTGTTTTGATAGAATTGGCCAGGGTTCTAAAGTCTCTCAAAGTTCTTTTTTATGGAAAAAGCAATGTTTTCATCATTATATAAATTGAGCTGCTATTTCTTCTCACTTCACTTCCTTTTCCTTCTCAAAGATATTTATAGTTTACTTTATGATAACAGTAACAACAATAATAATATTTATTATGGCACTCTAAGTTTTGTAAAGTACTTTACAGACATGATCTCATTTTACCCTCAGAACAACCTTAAGATATAGGTGCTATCATTATCTCCATTTTACAGGTGTAAACACTGAGGTAGACAATGTAAGCAACTTGCCCAAGGTCCCACAGCTACTAAATATCTGATCCTGGTATTAAACTCAAATCTCTGACTCCAGATTTAGCACTCTACCCACCGAGCCACCTAGCTGCAAAGTGATCAACATTTAATTACCCCCAAAACACCACAATTTGTTCAGCCATTTCCCAATAGGTGGTCATCCCCTGCATTTACAGCTGTCACTACCAAGAAAACTGCTGCAGGTATTTTTTGTACATATGATTCCTTATTTTCTTTCAAATTAGCAATGTCAAAATAGAAAAATGGATTTGATAGGAAGGAAGAAGTAGGATTAGACACCTTTTTTTCAGAGCTAGGAAAGGGAAGAGTAAAACAAACAAGAGTGAATAATAAGAAAAAGTAAACTAAAGGAGTTTTAATTGGATAGAGTAACAAAAGTGAGTGGGGAGACATGGAAAGAGACTTGGGTTTAATTTTTTTTTTTGCTTTTTGGAGGGCAATTGGGGTTAAGTAACTTGCCCAAGGTCACACAGCTAGGTTTTTGTTTGTATGTGCATTAAGTGTCTGAGGCCGGATCCAAACTCAGGTCCTTCTGACTCCAGGCCAACACTCTACTTGCTGCACCATCTAGGTGCACCTAGCCGCCCCAGGTTTAATTTTTTTAAAAGCAAATAAAAGAAGAGAAGAAGAAAAGATGTAAATGTTTCTCTGTGTTATCACTTGTTAAGAGGTAGTTGAGAAAAATATTGCAAAGAAGCAGAATTTAAGAGGTTTTTTTTTTTAATCAACTTTGGAATAAAAATTCTGACCTTATCCTAAAAGGTCATAACACTACTTCTACTAAGAGCTTCATCTAAGATTGAAGCTGGAAAAAAAAATGGATACTATAGCTCCTGCAAAGCAGTAAGTCCAGCTGAATGGAGAAGAAGATTGGAAGAAGAAAGTGAGAGAAACAGTTCTTCAGATTAACTGGTCCAGTGGAGATATCATGCCCACTGCAGTGTAAGCAAGTTCATTGTGAATCTGGTCAGCTTAGCAATGGAAACCTTTGTTCAATACAAGTTACACTTTGAATAAGGAATCTTTACAGTTACTGAGACAATAAGTGGATAGCAATGGTAAAGTTCCAGAATTGGCAGTTGTCCTGGCCACATGTACTCCTACTCTGTAGGCTTTACTCCCTGAAATTTTCTATATCTTTCCTACACTACCAAGGACACTGAATTATGAGAGAGGATAGTTGAGGATTATGAGTGAAATGTTATATAAATATTATGTTTTTGCTGTCCATTTTCAGTAAATGTTTTCAATAAGATTAATTAATACTAGTAGATGGAAAATATACTGGTGGAACCTCATAAACTATAATGTTGGAAGAAATAGGTATCCCCAAGATTACTCCTATGGGCAAAGGAAAATGTTTTCCCCTCTGCAGAGCTACCTTGACAGATATAAGTAAAATTAAGGTAAGTCAGTTCCATTCTAAGGAGAAAGAGTTGGGGTGATATGGTGAACTATATATATACACATATATATACACATATATATGTATATGTTACCAATAAAACTAAGCAGGAAGAGATAGGAAGAACTCTTTTCAAAATAATTACAAAATATATAAAATATAAGGAATACCACCTACAAAAATAGATACAGAAATTAAATGAATACAAACAATAGTGTAATGGTAATGGGATTTCAAGATCTTCCCTGCCCCTTGTATTGGCAAGCAAACAGGCACTTAGCACCTTGTTCCAAGTACATGATTGTGTCAAGTATTAAGACCCAGAACTTGTGAATACCATAGTGGGATGGACTTGCTGATGTAACAGGAAGGGGCAAAACAGGGAGGAGTTAATACCATATACAAGGAAAAGCCCAAGCTAGAGAGCCAGAACTTCTGACAGCTTTTGAGAACTTCTTCTGAGAGCCATCCAGAGCTGCTGAGAATGAGATCTGCTAGGAGCCATAACTGCTGGGAACGAGCAGCATGGAGGCTGAGGAGGTATGGTGAGTGAAGAGGGGAGGATCCTTGTTTGAAGGAGTGACTGAGAGAGGAAGATCCTTGTTTGGGGGAGCCTGTTTTGTTTTGAAGGCTTAGGTATGTGTGTGTTCACTGCATTGACTTATGTGTACCAACGTTGTGGTTATTGTAATGACTTTGACTTTTTGGTTTGGGGACTTGGTTTTCTGGTATTTGAATAAATGCTTTGGTTCTGTCCTCCATTTGGAAAGCCAGTTACATTTTGCGATTCACAACTACACCATAATATTCATAGCCACCATGGGTGCTATGATTATCACATTGCTGGTACACATAGAAATAATGAATGAATTGAATAATTGGATAAAAACTTGTGGCTGGTTTATGCACATAAAAAATGACAATACTGCTTAAATTAATTTACATATTCAGCTCTGTGCCAAGGAAACAAAAGATTTTTATAGCATTAGGAAAAATTGTTAAAATTCATCTAAAAGAACAAAAGTTCAAGAATATCAAGAAAACTAATGAAAAATAGTAAGGAAAGTGACTAGGATGTAAAAGAGCAATCATCTGCACTATTTTCTGTTGGATAAAACATAGAAACATCAATCAGTGGGATAAATTAAATCAAGCCTCAGACACTGTGTGACCCTCTCTGCCTCAATGTCCTAATCAGTAAAATGGAGATACTAATAGTTCATAATTGCCAGGGTTGTTGTGAGGGTAAAATGAGATATTATTTGTGAACCATTTTGTAAATCTTTAAGTGCCATGTAAATGTTAGCTATATTAAGCACATGAGACTCGGGAGAAACCAAACAGAAGGATAATGATCAATAAATCCCAAAACCCAAACTACTGGGCTAAAAAGTCAATACTCAACAAAATCTACCGGAAAACTAGAAGTTTGTTATAAATTAAATTTAGACTAATATCTCACACTAAATGCTATAATAAACTCAATATGGAAACAGGAAATAGATAAAAGATAGATAAAAGTTCACAGCAATTTAGACCCTATATGGTCTGAGAATCCTTATGCCAAATTCCACTTTCACAGATGAATCTTAGATTTCAGTACAAGGCTCCATTTCCTACTTTGGGGCTTTAAGGGTACTGCTAAAGAATCAGGGGATAATTCTCTAATGCCATTGGCTGAAGGCCCCCAGATATGTTATACTTCTCAAGATTATCAGTTGAGAATTGATTATTCAGTTAAATTTAAGTAGCTTTTAGAAAATAGGATTTGCTAATTGGTCCAAAACATTATTTCAAAAATCTGTGATATACCCTTCTGCAAGTACATCACAGTGGATTAAAGTTAAGGGATCACATGTGGTGAAAATTTAACTCATAAATCCTGATTACTGAAAGTCTTTTTCTCTTATTCATGAGCACTCAAGAAGTGCTCCTTAAGAATGGCAAATCTATACCCAGTCTGGCCTTGGCTTCTAATCCAAGCACTGCCATCAAACACTACTGTCCCAGAGGCATGTACTAGGATGTTGTGGCAAGATAGAAAGTTCAAAATGGTCCACTCTTCAAAGATTGAAAAGTCCTCCACAAGTCAAACTAATTAAAAGAGGGAAGAAAAACAAAGGACAAAGCTCTCCTTCTACCTCAGTCAGTTCTTTCTCAAGGGCTTACTGGAAAGACCCACTTGCTGCAGTCTCTCTACCCTCTAGACGTGCCCAATTCTAGCTAAAGCAGTGCTTTCATAGACAGCGTGATGAAAAGCTTCAGCCAATTGGAAAAGATTTCCATTCTGGTATCATTTCATGTCAATTCCCTACTGCCTACCAACAAACCCCGTTTCTCCTCATCCTTAAATAAACCCTCACTTGATCTATACATCATTGCTATCTATGTCCTCTTTCCCTCCTCCATTTTATGGCTCAACTCTGAGAAACCAGTCTGTCACAGGTGTATTCACTGTCCCTCTTCTCATTCTCTGCAGTCTGCCTTCTGACTTAATCATTCAACTGAAACTATTCTCTTCAAAATGACCAACATTCTCTTAATTGCCAAATTGAATGACCTTTTTCTTGAAATCTCTACAGTTTTTCATCCTGTTGGTCACCATCTTCTCCTTGATATTCTCTTCTCCCTAGGATTTCATAAGATTGATCTCCCAGGCTTTCATCCTATCTGATCATCACTTCTCAATCTCTTTTCCTAGATTTTCATCCAGTTCATGACCATCAACCATGTGTATCCCAAAGGGTCTTTCCTGGACCTTCTTCTCTATGTCTCTCTATGTCTCTCTCCTTCTGTCTCTGTCTCTGTCTCTGTCTCTCTCTCTCTCTCTCTCTCTCTCTCTCTCTATATATATATATATATATATGTGTGTGTGTGTGTGTGTGTGTGTGTGTGTGTGTGCAGGTGTGCACATGTGCACGCTATTTTGCCTGATAACCTCATCAGCTACCAGAGGAGGGGAAAAGGTAAAATAATGATTTCAGTTTGGGCCATGTTGAGTTCTCATCTGTAAGACATCTGGTTTGAGATGTCCCTGTCATAAATGGGTGCTATGTTCCCAGGCTATGTCATACAAATCTATTTAATATACAATATAGATTTAATCTTCAGATGGCATTGGTAGCCACAGACAATCCTGTTCAGCAAAAGGAATCTGTACCCTAGAGAGTGCTACCATCACCCTGGTAAGTTATATGTATGCCCCACTAAGCCAAAGTACAAAGAAAGTGTTGAACTTTCTGTGGTACTCAAGAGTCTTATCCCTACATCCCTTAGCTCAACCTCTCTAACCACCATTGCTTACTTATCATCAAGGATTGTGTGGATTCATGGATATACCCAATCAGAAATCAGTTATCAAAACCCCACCTACTGACAAGCTTCTTCCTTCCTCAATTGCTGTACAAACATTACTCATTTGACATCGACATACTAGAGTTGCTCTATAATTACTTATGGATTATGTGCTGAGTAAAATATCAATAAAACAAAGCATAATAAGACATCAACCAATTTGTCAGTCAACTAGCATTTATTAAACACTTACCAAACATCTGTGAGCCCGCCACTGTCTTAGATCCCAGAAGTCTCCAGCCCAGGGATCAGTCTGACCCAAGAGTTCATATAAATATAAAATCTTCCTTTATTAGAAACTCTAAATTCAGTAAAGGCATTGACACAATTTGTGTAGGAAGTTTGATTCCCACAGCCAGCAAGGTCAGGTATTATGTGAAATATAGAGTCCCGGTACTTGTGAACTCTGTTTAGTTCTTGGTATGGAATTCATTGATATAGCATGAACTGTAATTCATATAGGTTGGTGAATTCTCCAGTCTTAGATGCCTTGTTGTTGGCATGAATCTCTGAATGCTTCTGGCCTTATCATGGGGAGAGGTGAGTGGATTCAGCAGTCAGCTTTCCCTAACCCTACCCTAGCAATGACCACCGAAGATCTTTTTCCCTACAGCTATGTGTATCACTTCCTCTTCTTTGTCCTAGCTCAGAATCTTCTGCTGCTACTCCATTCAAAAACAGGAGGGGAAGTGATCCCAAAAGGAATATTCTCTCAGTGTAATGAAGATTGGGACATGTCCAGAAAGCCTAAGATGGCATCACCTATTGGGTAGATGCCAGGAGACTGCTTGGGAATAGGGATAGAGCATGCATAGTCTTCCTTGTGTTTGGGAGCAGCCTTTTTTCCAGTAGTTACATAGCCAGAATTGTGGATGTCTTTTAAATAACATGACTACCAACAATGAGCGGGGAAGGGAGTCTCTAAATTGTCTAGGAGCCTTGGAGATTCAGGCTATAAGCACAAAACATAGAAATCTGGAAATCCAGCAATCCAGACCAGGTGTTACAGCCAACCCAAGAGAAGTCAGAAGCAGTGCCAGTTTTGAATATGACCTTGGTAGGAACAATACTATGTAAGAACTGAGCTCAACTGGGAGCCTAATCCCTCCTGTTCTGGTCTGTAAAGGGATTATACACCTGAGTTACTGGGGAAAATATGTGTATATTTGTTTTTGCTATATTTTTGGTATAAATATCCCTTTGTAAAAGCTTATAGCTGTTAATATTTAAATGAAACTGGGGTGTTTTTACCAAGTCCTGAAAATGGGGGGAACAGAGTCAATAAGCATTTAATCCAATAGCAGAAAAGAGAGACCCTGACAACCTCTTCTTGGTACCTGAGAATCCCTAGGTAGGAAAAATGTTACAGGCCTGATCTTAAGGCAGTGAAGCCAGATTTAACCATTATGTCGGTAAACTACACTAATTCAGAAAGGGCTTAAAGGTTAATAAAGCCATTTTTTCCCTTAACAATCTTGTGTATGTGTATTTATTCATTTTCAATAGGATGAAACTGGGGAGTAGTCATATCAAATCAAAGGTATCTATTGAGGTGTTAACAGACTCAGAAAAACCTGGGAAGACATACTAACTAATGCAAAGTGAAGTGGGCAGAACCAGAACACTGTACATAGTAACAGCAATATTGTAGTGATGATTAACTGTGAAAGACTTAGCTGCTCCAATCAATATAATGATCCAAGACATTTCTAAAGGACACAAGATGAAAAATGTCATCCACCTCTAGAGACACAACTGAAAAATTCTGAGTAGAATGTGAAACATTGTTTTTCACTTAAAAATTCTTTTTTTCTTGCCTTTTTTGGTAATGTGACTAACATAGAAATATGTTTTGCATGATTTCACAGAAATAATAAGTATCTTATTGCTTGCCTTCTTAATAGGGAAGAGTGGGGTAGAGGGAGAAAGAGAATTTAGAATTCAAACATTTTTCTTAAATGACTGCTAAGACATGATAGGATGGCATGGTGTAGCCTCAGTCTCGAGACCTGAGTTCTAAACCTGCCTCCAACACTCACCAGTTGTATTATCATAAACAAACTCTAGAGCTTCCATTTCCTTTTATGAAAGAATAGCCTAGCAGATGGTCAAGCTAGAATTTTTATCCAAGTCTTCTGATTTTGAGACTTTGATGCCCCCACTCCTCTGAGATAGTCACGCAAGCTCCTTAACCTTTGAATTTTCCTTCATTGCTGTTAAAGACAGCCAAGCTGAGTTTACTAAGACTTACTTAATTCATGACTGTAAAGATCTTTAGCACTTAAGGATAAAAGGTACCTTGGAGGTGTAACTCATCGATTATAATCACATGGTATCAACACTAACAAATGAACAAAAACAGCTTTAAAAATCCAGCACTGTTCTTGAAGCCAGGGGGTAAATGGTATTTCTATGTAGGTTCTAATTATAAGCCTAAACAGGCAGCACAGTGACTTGATCAGGTACAGTACTAATGTGCTGACCTTGGGAATCAAAGGGCCATGACTTCCCATCTTAGCACTATCATTAATATTGGTGCTTTAATCCCTAGCCAGACAGAAGCTGATTTCAGAGCAGCTACCAGCTCCAAGCTGAAGTATTGACTAAAAGGAGAGGTCGCCCTCCAGAAGACAAGCAGACAAACTGTCTATATTCCTCTTCCTTGAACTTTGGAAGTGCTAGAGAAGCAGAACTAAAACCACATTTGCCACAATCATTAATGTATTAGGAACCATTCTGTGTTGATAATTATCCAAAAGCAAATTTTATGCTGGAAATAGAATGGTTCAGAGCACTGATATTAAAGAGGAATATAAACACAGGGGTGAGCTATTCGGAACAAAGATATTCAGGATTTGAAAGGGGAATAAAGGGTAATTAAGTCCAATTCCCTCATTTTACAGTCAAGAAAACTGAGTCTGAGAAAGGCAAAGTCACTTGTTCAGGGTCACACAGTAATATTAGGAGAGATGGGATCAAAAGTCAGGTCATCTGATTCTGGAGACAAATCATCATCATCATCATCATCATCATCATCATCATCATCATCATCATCTTCTTCTTCTTCTTCTTCTTCTTCTTCTTCTTCTTCTTCTTCTTCTTCTTCTTCTTCTTCTTCTTCGCTTTTTGGAGGGGTAAGGCAGGGCAATTGGGGTTAAGTCACTTGCCAAAGGTCCTACAGGCTAGTAAGTGTTAAGTGTCTGAGGCCAAATTTGAACTCAGGTCCTCCTGACTCCAGAGCTGTGCTCTATTCACTGTGCCACCTAACCACCCCCAACAGATCTTTTTCTAGTATATCAGTTTTGTTTTATTTTTAATTTTACTTTTCCTTTTTGGAGAAGATGATATTTCTTGAGAGTCAATTTCAATTTGAGTTTGTATGTATGAGAGGCATATACACGTAACTATGTGAGTGTGTGGAATTGTTAGTAGTGTGAGAGCATTTGGAAGGCTTTATAGGGAAGGAGACATGCATATAAAACCATCAAAAGAAATAATAATAGAGGTTATAAGGTGCAGTGAATGGCTAGGTGGTGCAGTGAATAGAGAACTGGCCCTGGAGTCAGGAGGGACCTGAGTTCAAATCGGGTCTCAGAAACTTAATACAAAACTAACCATGTGACCTTGGGCAAGTCACTTAACTCCAATTGCCCTATGTTCCCCCCAACAAAAAAGAGGAGGAAAAAAAAATAGAGGGCACTGGAGGTGATATCATAAGAGAACATGGTAGGGGGAACCTTAAAGGTGTGCTTTCCTTTGCAGTAGAATTTCCAGTGAAGTTAATTTCTTTTTTTTTTTTAATATTTGAAAGTTTTTTTATTTTTTTTTTCATTTATAAACAAATGCTTTATTAACTTCTGTTTTACATCATTCATTTCTGCCAGATTTTGAGTTACAATCATTTTCCCCCCATTATTCCCCTACCCAACCTCCCAAAATAGTAGTCCCACAAGATATCACTTCCTCCAATCTGCTCTCTCCCATACCTTCTCCCATACCCCCATCGACTTTTCCATTAGAGGAAGGTGAATCTTTGTGTCCCAATGCCTGCACATCTTATCTCCCAATTATAGGCAAAAGAGTATTAATAATAGTATTTTATATATATTTGAAACATTTAATGTTACGACCTCGAATTTCAGATCCATTTCCTTCCTCCCTTGTCACCCATTCCTTCTTGGGAGATAAGCAATTCAGTATATGTTGTACATGTCTAGCTATGAAAAACATTATCATAGTAGATATATTGTACAAGGCTGCTTATAATTCCCTCCCACTCATCCCACCCCCCACCTGGTCCATTCCCTACATGTTCCTGTCCCTCTTCTATAGTGGGTACTTCCAACCTCCCCTCACCCCAAGGATGCCCTCCCATCCATCATCCCTCCTCTCATCCCCCTTCCCCCTATCCTGCTGCAGGTTGAGATATCCCATTTAGTATGTATGTCATTTTTTCCCTGAACTAAATTCAGTGTGAATGTGGTTTTGCCTTTTTAGCCTTCCTTATTCTCCCCCTCCTTTGCAACCACTTCCCCTTGCTTCTTCTACATGGGATAGTTTACCCTACCCTGTCTCTCCCCATCTCCTCTTGCCACTTTCCTCTCTCACCTCATAATTTCATCCCTTGAGTATTCTCCCTTCCCAAAAATTCAACCTATGCCCTCTATCCATATATAACTGTAACCATATACACACACATTCACATATGTATTCATATGACCACACCCCCTTCTTCCATTATTTTCATAGTGAGAAAGATATCATCAGTCACAGATATTACTTTTCCATATAGGAATCTAAATAGTTCAACTTTGATAAGTTCCTTTTGATTTCTTTTCCCTGATTACCTTCTCAGGCATCTCTTCCTTCTTGCTTCTGGATGTCAAATTTTCTATTCAACTCTGGTTTTTTCCTCAAGAATGCTTGAAAGTCCTCTATTCCATTGAATGACCATATTTTCCCCTGAAACAAAATACTCAGTTTTGCTGGGTAGGTGACCTTGGGTTCATTCCCAGTTCTTTTGCCCTCTGGAATATCATATTCCATGCCCTTCGATCCCTCAGTGTAGAAGCTGCCAGGTCCTGGGCTATTCTGATTGTGTTTCCACAATATTGAAATTGTTTCTTCCTGGCTGCTTGGAGTATTTTCTCCTTGATCTGGGATTCTGGAACCTGGCTATAATATTCCTGGGAGTTTTCTTTTGGGGATCTTTTTCAGGAGGTGATCTGTGGATTCTTTCAACCTCTATTTTGCCCTCTGATCTAAAACATCAGGGCAGTTTTCCTTGAGAATTTCTTGAAGGGTGATTTCTAGGTTCTTTCTTTGATCATGGCTTTCAGGTAGTCCAATAATTTTTAAATTGTCTCTCCTGGATCTATTTTCCAGGTCAGTGGTTTTCCCCATGAGATATTTCACATTGCCTTCTATTCTTTCATTTGTTTGGATCTGCTTAACAGCATCTTGATTTCTCATAAAGTCATTAGTTTCCATTTGCTCCAGTCTAACTTTGAAGGAATGAATCTCCTCAGTGAACTTTTGAGATTCTTTTTCCATCTGGCAAATCTGACTTTTTAAGGCATTCTTCTCCTCATTGCCCTTTTGGGCCTCCTTTGCCATTTGAGTTAGTCTATTTTTTAAGGTGTTGTTTTCCTCAGTCAGGCTGTTGACCCTCATTTCATACTTTTCCTGCATTCTTCTCATTTCTCTTTCCAATTTTTCCTCCACTTCTTTTATTTGATTTTTAAAGTCCTTCTTAAGGTCCTCTATGGCCTGCAACCTGCTCATGTTTTCCCCTGGGGCTTTTGGAGCAGGACTTCTGACCTCAGAGTCCTTTTCCCGCTCTATGCCCCCAAAATAGGAGTCTAGGGTTGCATTTTTCTGTTTCCTTTGCCTCGGCATATTGCCATTTAATAGCTTGACTTTTGGGCTTGTTGCCACACTATGGCTTTAAGGCCAGCTAGAGGAATTTTCGTCCCAAACATGTGGGGGGGCAACTTCCGTTTCTGGCAAGCTGTAAACCCACCCACAACTTCCACCCTAGATCACAATCCAGATCCAGGGAGGTTAAAGCAAGAGCGATTACCCCCAAGACTGATCGCTGGATCTCCCCACGATTTGTAGGCTGGGAGCCGGAAATGCCTCTGAAAACTACAAAATGGCGTGTCTCCTCAGCGGCTTCTAGCCCCAGGGGAGGGAGCTGACGCATTCCCCAAATACAGGTCCCAAAGTCCATAGGACACTAACCTCTTACTTTGTCCTAGGCATGTCTATGTTGATAATTCTGGAGTCTCCACAGCTCCTGGTGTTCTGGGGTTCCTCCAGCTGGCTGCTGGCCCTGCCGCCCTGGAGCTAAAACCTCGGCTCACGTGGACCTGGGCTCGGCTCGGCTCGGCTCCTGCGCTCTGCGCTCTTCGAGCTGCCGGCTCCCTGACTGCTGCGCTGGTCCTTCCTGCAGGGCTGCTGGGCTGTCCTCATCTGGAGGTTAGCTTCTCTGTGTAGTTCTGTGGGTGCTGGGGCTCCAGAAGTTGTTCACAGTCCTTTTTTTACATAGTTTGTGGGGAATCCGGGGGCAGAGAGGCTTGGAAGAGCTGTTTCTACTCCGCCATCTTCGAAGTTAATTTCTTAACTGCTGTTTCACTGTAGTTAACACCATTACCTACCACTAACAGCCTATGTCAATGAATTTTTTCTGGTGTTCAGTTTTTCCTAGATCCCTCAATGACATTGAAACACAACATAAACTCTTCTAAGTCCTCCCAAGCTAAAGAGGATTAGAATAGGGCCAAAAGATGGATCTAACATTTTCTGTGATGCTGAGGCTTTTGGCCAAAATGTTGGCAACAAAGGGGGAACATTTTAGCCCTGTCAAATGTGAGAAATAATTCATTAGGACTTCTACTCTATTTCAATCAATATTAATCAGTTTGATATGATCCCATGGGGATGGTGATTCTAAGTTCTGTATATTAGACCCCAGAACTATCAACTGCAGGCTATAAGTTCATTTGCTTAACCATAGGAAGCTAGCCAAAGGCCCTCCACCCTTGTTTTTCTTGTTATGTTGACCAAGCTCAGCATGGCCGAGGTCAGTCAGTGACATGCAATGTCCCCCAACTTTTTCATACCTCCAAACCACTCTTTCTTGTCTAACATGAATGGAGATGCCCCATGCTTCACTTAACCGGAGACCTGCCTACTGATATACCACTTTTTAGCTGATACATCATTTTTGGCCAATGAAGCAAGACCTGTTAACCAATAGGATTCTCTACTTTGTGTAATACTCTCTGGAGTATTCAAGGTAATAATGGTAATAAATCCCATAAAAATAAGGTCCTGGAAGAAGGGAGTACCTCAGATCATGAGGAAGATCTGAGGTTCACTTCATTAGAGAAGGACCATGGACCCTTTAATAAAGTGCCATTGGCTCAGAGTTCTGCCTCAGTGTTTTTTCTTCCAGATTGGGCAATTATGATCTCCATACAACTCATGAAGTAGAAGAAAGTTAGATGCAATAGAGGCTGCATGGTGTAGTGGTAGAGTGTTCAGATTCTGAAGATCTGGATTTTAGACCCTGATCATAATATTTACCTGCCGTGTGAGAATAGCAAGTTACATTCTGAGCCTGTTTTCTCACTTGTAAAATAGAGGTGAAAAGACTGCCTGTCCCAATATCCTCATTAGAAAAATGCTTTGTAAATTTTGAAGCACTGTAATAATGTGAACTACTAGTTTTAAATGTTTGTTAATAATTCAGGTTTTACATCTTATTCATTTCCTAATATATTCATAATTCCTGTTAAACCACGAAGAGAGTCATCTCTTATAACGAAGATACAAAAAAAGAGGAAAATAAAAGACGATCAGCAAAACTAGCCAACACCAATCAATTCCAATACCAAATGCTGTATGTATTCCAGCTCCACAGTTTCTCTCTCTCTCTCTCTCTCTCTCTCTCTCTCTCTCTCTCTCTCTCTCTCTCTCTCTCCTCTCTTTCACTCCCTCCCTCACTCTCTTTGGAAAGACAATAGGGAAGTGCCATTTTGGGGGTAAGACTTGGTCATTATAATTTCTTAGCATTCAGTTTTAACTTTTATTGTTATTCTTTTCATTTACATTGTTGTAGCCATTTCCTATATGTAGGCATATATATTTTTCTGAGTTCTACCCACTTTGTCTTGCATCTGTTTGTCTTTTTATTCCATTCTGTATACTTCACATTCATCATATCTTATGACATAGTAACATTTGATTGTATTAATGTACCATAATTTATTTGGCCATTCCCCAACCTATATACTTCTGTTTTGGTCCCAGTTCTTTGCTGACAAAACAGTGCTGCTATAAGTACTTTTTTGTGTATTGGATCTTTCTATTCTTGACATCCTTGTTATATATTCCTAAGAATGTGATGATAACTGGGTCAAAGTTTATGAACACCTTAGTCATATTCTTAGCATGATTCCATATTGCTCGCCAAAATGGTTGTAACAATTCACAGCTCCATCACAGTAAAGTAGTGTGTTTATCTTCTCACAGCCCCTCCGACAATACTTATTTGCATTTGCTGTCATTTTTGTCAATTTGTTGTGCATGCAGTGAAACATCAGGGTTATTTTGATTTGCATTTCTCTTATTATTACTGATTTAGAACATTTGTTTACACGTTGGTATTTTGCAATTCTTTTAAGAACTGTTTGTTCACATGCTTTTACTACTTTCCTATTGGAGAATGGTATTTGGTATCGCATATTTGTCTTAGTTCCCTAAATATCTTGGTTGTCAGACCCTTACAAGAAATATTTGGTGCAAGCAACATTTTCTTTTTTCCCAACGAACCATTCTCAGTCATTATAAACGTGTATTGTTGTTAATGATATTATTTGCCCAAGTTCAATGGCCTTTTATCCTTCCTCATTCTCCTTGACCTCTCTATAGGCTTTGACCCTATTTATCACCATCTTTTCCTTCATGCTCTCTTTTCTCCAAGCTTTTTATCCTTCTCTGTCTCTTGCTGAATCCTCTTCCAAATCAAACTTCCACCATACTATTCCTCAGGGTTCTGTCCTGGGCCCTATTCTCTTCTCCTCTATACTGTTTCTCTTGGTGATCTCACCAGTTCCAATTAACTTAATTACCCTCTCTATTCTAATGATCTCAAATCTACCTATCCTGCCCAAAACACTCTGCTGACATCTGATCTCATATCTCCAACTGACATTCAGACATCTTGAACAAGATGTCTAGTAGGCATCTTAAACTCAATATGTCTAAACCTTCCTAAATCCTGCCATTCCCTATTATTGTAGAAGGTAACACCACCCTCCCAGTCCCTTATGTTTCAAACTTAGGTGTCATCCTGTACTTGTCACTTTCTCTCACACCACACATCCAATCTCTTGCCAGGGTCTGGACATTTCGACTTTTCAATATCTCTCAAATATAATCCCTTGTCTCTCCTTACATTGCCACCACTCTAGTGCAGATCCTCATCACTTCACATCTTAATAACTGCAATATGAATTTGCTGATGGGTCTGTTTGCCTCAAGTGTCTCCGCACTTCAATACTTGCTCCACTGAATCATTATAGTTATTTTCCTAAAACATGTCAGCCTGGTACTCAATAAACTTCAGTGGCTCCCTATTGCCTCTAGGACTGAACACAAAATATTCTGTCTTTCAAAGTCCTTAGTCACCTCACCTCCTCCTACCTTCCCAGTCATCTTCTAACTTACTCCTCACTGAACTCTTCACTCTGTGACACTGGCCTCCTGACTGTTCCATGAATAAGACACTCCATCTCTTAGTTGTGAGTACTTTCTCTGTCCATCCCCAATGCAGGATGCCCTCCCTCCTCATCTCCACCTACTGACTTTCCTGGCTTCCTTTAAGTGCCAACTAAAATCCCATCTTTTATGGGAAGCCTTTATCAGCACCTTAGTTCCAGTGCCTTCCCTCTACTAATCATTTCCTATTTGTCCTGCATATAATTTTCTTTGTATATATTTGTTTGCACATAAAGATGAATTGCATACATGCTAAAAGGGGGAGAAGACACAAGTGACATTTCAAAGTCTAACTGTCTTTAAGAGGCATATAGAAACCCACTGGATTGTAAGCTCCTTGAAAGGAAGGATTGCTTTTTGCTGCTTTTTGTGTCCCCAGAACTTAGAATAGTGCCTGGCACATAGTAGGTGCTTAATAAATGTTTCTTGATTCATTTGATTGGTTGGTGCAATTTCACAAAATTGAAATTATCTATTTAATTTTTTTGTGATTACAGTTACTTTGAAGTTTAAGACTTCTTCCTATATACATACACACATATATACATATTTATGTGAGCATGTATGTATATATTTATATAGAGAGATATATAGAAACACACACACACACACACACACACACACACACATATATATATATATATATAATGCAATGACCAATATTCAGATTACAAATTCATTTTGAGCTTATATAGTATATGATATAAAATAATGATCTAGACTCTAGACCTAATTTCTGTCAAACCCCTCTCTTATATTCCCAGAAGTTTTTTATAAATTAGTGAGTCCTAGGGCAAGTACTCTATGTCACTAGGTTTCTCAAAAGTAGATTGTTGAGTTAAATTGGTTCTGATATATTCCCATCTAGTTTATTCCACCAAGCTACTTTTCTTTCCTTTTATTTTTAACCAATATTAAATAATTTCTGCTTTACAGTATAATGTGAAATCTGCAAGCACTATTCCCCTTATATCATATTTTTAATCATTCCCTAGGAATTCAGGATCTTTTATCATTTCAAGTAATATTTATTATTATTTTGTCTAGTTCTATAAAATACTGCTGTTAGTTTAACTTGTATTGCACTAAATCTATAAATTAATTTTGGTAATATCATCCCTTTAATTACATTGGTTCTGTATTTCTTTAAAGAGTGTTTTTAAAGTGTATCTATAAAGAACTTGGATTGCCTTGGTAGATTGACACTCAGTTACTTTATGCATTTTGTACTTATTTTGAATGGCAAATTAAATGGTAAATACATTTAAGCAAATGAAAGAAATAAAGATGAATTGCGTACATGCTAAAAGGGGGAGAAGACACAAGTGACATTTCAAAGTCTAACTGTCTTTAAGAGGCATATAGAAAATAAAGAAAAGCAAACATAGGCCCCATGGCTCTTTTTCTTCTATTTACTTGGTTTTAAGAGAAGAAAGAAAGTGGATAGGGAAGAAATGAAATAGAAATGTGTAAAACTATTTCTTAAAATTAAAATTATTAAAAGAGTAGGAAATGGAGGAGGGAACAGTGGATCAAGAATCTCATAGACTTCACTATTGTCTAGTCAGGCAAAAGATGATTGAATAGAGATTTTGCTGTAAAATATATGTTAAATTCAACAGGGAAAAAGACAATGACATGGACAGGAACAAATACAAGTTGGATAAGGAATAACAAAAAGTAAAGAAAACTTTAACTTCAGAGGATGAATCAAAAATGGAGGAGGTTAAAAGGAGAGGAAAAAAGAGTAAGAACCAGTGATTAAGGTCTGGACTAGGTGGAGAGAGGAGTGGAATCAGAACACCTCAACTATGGATTATTAATATTGATCACATTCCTTTTCTCTCTAATCTTCTTTGTATGGAGATAGCTAAGAAGTAAAAAAAAATATGACAAAGGGAAAAGCACAATTTACAATGATAATTAAGAATATAAATGGAATGAACTGACCCATAAATCATAGGCAGCAGACAGAATGAATTGAAGCAAAATTCAACAACATGTTCACAAGAATGATTGAAACCTAAAGATTCAAGCAGATTTAACATAAAGATCAGAGCAGAATTTGTTAATTGACATGCAAATTTTAAAAATCAAGAATGGCAGTCACACTTTTAAAGCAAAAGTAAAAATATATATAGATAAATGAGGTAAGTATTAATCATATTAATACTTAATATATATTAACTCAATGATGTAGCATCTAAGTATTCATATATATATTCAGGATTTTTTTTGTTTTAGGTACAGAGCTATTTTCATAAATGTAAGGGACTCCCAGGGAACAAACTGGTTTGGTCACTGAGAGGTCAAATAACTTTCTCAGGGTCACAAAAGGTGTCAGTGGTATTATTTGGGTCCAAGTTTATGTGATTCTGAGGTCAACCCCTGTATCTGTTATGCCATATCACTTGCTACAGCTGGTTAATTCTAGAGGATCATTCATTATCTAAATTCTACCTACTCAGTAGGTAGAATTCTCTTCATAATAACAAACTCCTAAAACCTGGGTCAGCTAGGTGACACAGGATATATGTTGCTAGACTTGGAGTCAGGAAGACTCATTCACCCTCATGAGTTTAAATCTAACTTCAAACACTTACTAGCTGTATGACCCTGGGCAAGTCACTTAACCCTATTTGCTTCCATTTCCTCATCTATAAAATGAGCTGGAAAAGGAAATGGCAAGTCACTGCCGTATCTTTGATCAAATGTGGTCACAAAGACCCAAAAAAGACTGAACAACAAAAAGCTATCAATCAACAAACACTTAATGCTTCCATGACAACCTTATCACTTAACCAATGATATGGAGGGAAGAGGGCATTAGATATAACTAGTGCTTGATTTGGGGGGAGAACACATGGTAATGAGGGCTCAAACCAATAGAATTAGAGGAACAACCGGCACTGTTGTAGGGATATCCCCTAAAAGAGAGATGTTACTAGCAAGATCTCTAGGGACCTGACTGATTAGTGACAGTTGGAGTTGGGACAGGGATCCTCAGAGTTTATAAGGGCTATATGTTCACATGCCTGCAAACTCTGATTTCAACTTCCAACCTATTTCTCACAAGGTCCTTTACCAAAAGAAAAAAAATGGCAAGCCCATCCCAAATACATATTTGACCAGGAGACCATACATTTACAGTATTAATAGAAGCTCTGGATGAGACATTGACTGGGATCTCAACCCCCCCACACAAACCCGTAGCAATTCTTTTTGCTCACACAAATGCAGCCAGGATGGAGTAAAGAACACAAGCACACACAACTGAAAACTATAGCTCTACTTATTTTTTAATTATGACCAAAACTAACAGTTCATATATCTTTTATATACCCACACTTGCCCAACAAATATTCTGAAGTGCCCTAAACTTCTCAATGCATTGTTCATAAACTGATGGCTTATGGTTATTCTTTCATTACCTTGTACCACAGAAGAGATCTATTTTCTCAGAAAAAATACTTTAGGCTTCCAAATTTGTGTCTAAAAGTAATTTGATAGATGGAATTTTGACTCTTAGAAACATGTTAACAAAAAAAAATTAATAGGGGGGATTATTCTTTCCTTTCCAGCACTCACTGAATACTCCCCCCACCCCCGCCCACATCACTCCTGCTAAACAGCAAGTGCTAACATAACTTAAGGATGATAGAAATTGTTTCCTTTTTTAAGTCACCATGGGGTGAGTGAACACATCTTTTATTTAATAAACTTGCATACTTTCTTTAAACGGATGGAGCATAACTCAAACTTATAATTTACAAAGGACTTTCATGAGATGCAAGGGAATTTTCTGATAAATTACTTAGATATTGATCCTTTAAACCTAGGGGACACAGTTTCATCTAAACATTCAAATAAATTTATGCATCCAGGGTGATATTAAAGAAAACAGTTAAAAAGACACATACCCAGAATCATGTCACAAACTGAAAAACAATCTTTGCAGCACACAAAACTATACAAACATTCATCCTTTGATTCAATGCTGTAGGGGTGACATAAATTCCATTAAAATTAATAGCACAATGCAACATGGGAAACATATTAAGATTTTATTGTTGGAGAAAAAAATAAACAAAGCTAATGGTCTTAGCTTGGTTGATCAAACAGAAAATAAACTAGGAAAATAATTAATAGCATTGAAGAGTCAATGGAAACACAGCAAAACTGAAGGGTTTTCCACTCCTTAATTGGAGTAATTTTTCAAAATACATTTTCTACTTCCATTTCTTGTTAGTAAGAGATACTTCAGACCATCTGTTGTTATAGAACAGAAGTAAAGGAGGTTATATTTGCACACAGTAAAAGAATAATGTGGATTTCCTCTACTTTGGAGAATAATTGGGTAAATTTTAAGACTCGGATCTTGGTTTTTAGTACAATATCTAGAGAGCCCTAAAAGATTTCACCAGTGACCTGAATAATATTTATACTATCACAGTGATTTCTTTGAGAGATAATATTACCTCCAGAATATCTCTATTTAAAAATCCATGTATGTATAGGATATAAAGCAGTATGTAAGTTAGTACATTATCACATCAAGGACTTTTTATTTTATTCAATAGGAGCTCCCAGTGTGTAATTCCACATGGATCCTCCTAGAGGTGCCTCTCTATACATATATTGGGACATAAAATAAAAATAGCAATTTACATGTATACTCAATCATAAGTATGTATGCCTCAATTGAAGGTATTGGATCCCATAAACTAGCTTCAATCTTTGTCTGTTTTTTAATAATTAAAATAAAGACATCCCCCCCCACAGAGCTGAATCCTGGGAACATCTGAAGTTGACTCATTTCTAGTTTTCCGCTTGTGGTATTCTGTTCAAGTTACCAAGGTGTGAGAGATAGCAAAGGGTAAAGTTTCCACAGGCCCCAGAATGAGGTAATGAAACTAAAAGGAAACAACCCTAGCCTTCTTCTCATTGGTTGCCCCCAAATCTGGTGTGTAGATATGCACAAGTAAGGGATTGAAAGATGTTTCCTTCTGATTGGGTAGAGGGGTCAAATGAATAATTTTGATAACAAAAGATTGTCAACTGTAACCCTCATTGGTTGTCTCCAAAGTTGATACATAATGAGGGATTTGAAAACACCATCCTCTGATAGGATACTAATTCATGAATAATTATGGTAATGAAGGATTGAAACTGCTTTGCCTCAATTAGCTAACTACTAGCAAACAGTCTGAGCCCACCTCACCTGACCTATGGTGAGATCAGACAGGGGAGTGAGCTGGGTTTGGATTAGGATTAGGATAGCAGAGGCCTGCAAACTTCCACAATGTGTACTCCCTGGCTGACACTGCTTGAATGAGGAGGGCTGTGCCCTTTCTCATGAGAAGGAATAAAGGATTCTTTCTGCTTTCCAACTCAGACTCTGATTTTAAAAATCTGGCAGTGGTCTCTATCCCATACAAAGGCATAAAACATAGTTTAGTTTCTTAAATGCATGTAAAGAATTGAGAAAGGGCAATTATCTTTTTTTGTTTGTTTGTTTTGCAAACTCACAGTTCTTTTCGGCCTGTAGATAAATGCTATTTCCTTCTTCCTTTTCAACATAATCAACCACATTTCTAGCAAGACAAAACAAAACAAACAAGAAAAAAATTCTCACAACATTAATAGGGGATATCTCTGTGATATGAGTGAAACAAAAATCCTCACTTAATCTTAACATGAACAGCTCTCTGCTCATCTTCTTTCTTCCAGGGTTCTAATCCTTTGCAATCTCTGATTTTCCCACTTCTGGCCTTACTACTACACTTTTTTAGTCACCATCTTTCAGAATGTTCCATAGCACTTATCCTGGCAGTATCCATTGTCCCGTTTCCTGTAGACTGCTGGTGAACCAAAATATCTGCTTATTATAAGACCTTTGCCTGAACATTCTCTGACCCTCTTCTGGTGTATATGTATCAAAATAGGCAAGGATAGGGGTGGCTAGGTGGCGCAGTAAGAGCGCTGGCCTCAGAGTTGGGATGACCCCAGATCGAATCCGGCCTCAGAATATGAGCACCCACACATAAATCATGACTAGCCGTGTAACCTTGAGCAAGTTACTTAACCCCAATTGCTTAAAAAAATTTTTTTTAAAAATAGGCAAGGATAATTGCTCCTTCTCAATTATTTACATGCATTTAATAAAACATTCTATGTTTCATGCCTTAACATAGAGGAAAATGATGGAAGAATGTCTTAGTAAAGAGAAAGATTAAGATCAGTATTTCCAGATAAATCAGAAAGAGGCTAAAACAATTTTATAGAAATCTTGGCAAGAAACAATAAAATATCATTCAGAAAGGATACATACACACAAATTTTTATACTCATATGTACATATAGAAAGGTATACTTGAATTCATATGTGTATGAATTCATGTATGTGTGTGTGGTTTCTTTTTTAAAAAACTGGGACAATTTACTTTTTGTCCTATGCAGTTTTCACATATGAATTTTGAGAAATATAGTTCAGAAAAAGCAGACTTCTAAAAAGTCCATTTTGTTTCAAATGAATTTACTTGACAAAGCTTTTAAACTCAAACAACTCTGATTTTTTTTTCTTTCTTAGCTTTTTTTGGGGGGTGAGGGGGGAAGCAGGGCAATTGGGGTTAAGTGACTTGCCCAAGGTCACATGGCTAGTTTTTGTGTTAAGTGTCTGAGGCTGGATTTGAACTCAGGTCCTCCTGACTCCAGGGCTGGTGCTCTATTCACTATGGCACCTGCCCACCCCAATCACTTTGACTTTCATTGAATAGCCAATAATCGTCCCCAGCCCAAGCCTCAGTGCTTCAGGTTTTGATGACTTAGAATGGATGTGAATAACAATTGTTTTCAATTCTGGCCAGAAACTTTGAGGTTCTTCCCCTTCTAGACTGAAATTTTTGTGATAGAAAATTTTGTGATAGCAAATTAGACCGTTTTTTTTTTTTTTTGTCTTAGTTCTTACCTAGACCTTAGTCATTGAATGTGCTTTGCCTCAGACAAACTGAGACCTGGGAAAGATCTTAATTTAGAAAAGCCAAGGTCAACCATTGCATCCTGGTCCATCGACAGTTGTCTTGACTTCTTGCCTTAAGACATCAATGACTAGAAGAGAGAATGAGGCTGGATGGGCTTTCCTCACTTAAATCCAAGTCATGTTCAAGGCAAGACATCACTCTCATGATATCATTGGTCCTCTTTGAGAACAAAGAATGGAGAACAGCAATGTATACATAAATAAAGTATATTTGTGTGTATATACATATACAAACTTTACATTATATATACAGTTCAACTTTATTCCTAATTATTTTTTTTAATTCTTAATTTAAATGGGGGAGGGGCCTGGGCAAGGGAGAATAAACATGCATTAAGTACCTACTTATGTGCTCTACAATGTGCTAAGCACTTTGATCCTCACAGCAACCCCAGAAAGTAAATGCTTTCATTTTACCAATTTTACAGTTGAGGGAACTAAGACAAACAAAGATCAAGTGACTTGAACAGGGTCATGCAACTAGTAAGTGTCTGAGGCTGGATTTCAACTCAGGTCTTCTGTACTCTAGGACCAGTCCTCCATTTACGATGCCAGCTGTTGCCTCACAGATGGATATAGCTTGGAAAAGTTGGTTAAAGGGTTTGAGGCTAAATGTTCATAGCCAGAAGAATATGAATGCCATCATCGAAGTAAGGCCTAAGGGAACAAGAGACAAAGTTATTACAGGGCTGTGAGGCAAGATTGGTCAATGCAGTCAGTATATGGAAGGAGTAGCCAAAAGCAAAAGCCCCTCTAGAGTCAGGTCAAGCTATTAGCTGGGACATACATCACAGGCTTTTGCTTTCCCTTCCAAGAATTAGGCTATTTAATCTTTTCTGATACCCCATTTACTTTCTGGAGGAGATATTTCTTCGGATTCCTTAATAGTATGCAGTTTCCCCTAAGTAAGCTTATCAAAGAACTCCCTACCTCCAGTCCTTATCTATCCATCCATCTCAGGAGAGGGTAGAGCTGAAGAGGGCACCTGAGCAAGGCTGAAGGCCTGAGAATACTAACACCTAAAGATGGAAGAGATCATTCTACCAGAGTGGCCTTATTAAGGCTCAATAGGTTTTTCTAAACTATTGTAAGATGTGTGTGAATAAAATTTCCTTAACTGAAATAATTTCTTAAGCTCCATTTCTCCATGTCATAAGTAAATCCTTCAAAAGGATGCAACTTGAACAATGAAATTCCCTCCCAAGGAACCATTTAATCTATTTCCAGAGAATTAAGAATATGTGAAGAGAATAAGCTGCATCAACTGTACTTATACGTACTAGAGGTAGTAGGATGAAAAATTTTTATTTCAAAGTAAACATATAATACCTGCCCATAATTATGTGCATTTAAAAGACAAGGGAAAAAACTATAGTAAATTATAGTAAAATGGGGGGGGGGTTAAAATTCTTGCAGTAATTGACACACTTGGTCCTTCTAATATTAGTAGGGATAACTCTAACTTCAGGTTACTTTTCAGCCTAACTTAAAAAGAAATCCCTTTTGTCTGCCATTATTCAGAACTTTTCTTTCTTTTTTTTTTTTTAGCTCTAAAATGGAGCAGTCTAATTACTTGATGCTGAAAATTGGCCTTTGGAAGGAAAAATCTAAAGATGATTGCAAGCTTTTAAAATCTCTTCTCCCACTTTGTAATCCATGTTGGGTATGTCAACTTCACTGTGGTTCAATCAAGTCCAGACATTACTACTTCAGGTAGCAGTTGATTGTTCAATTTTAGTTCAGCTTTAAAATTATCTAAAGTAGAAACTTCCTATTTTCTAAAAATTCTTCATCCATTTTTTTTTATTTTTTGAAACAGAAGAAGGAAAGGAGGGAAGCTAAACATTATTTCAATACAAATAAACCCTATTTCAATACCGATTCACACTTCCAGTTAAGGTGAAAGGTCTTAGCTAAAACCAATACCACCAAGATGACTCTGGCCAAGACTTAAAGGGTATCAAGTGAAAAAGTAATGGATAAAATCAGTGAGCTCCTCTATCCACTAAAGGATTGTAAAGGAAGATGACCAGAAGCCTATAGGTGCTAAGAGTAGGTATATATCAGTGGGACTGAAACTGCCTTGATTTCTGTTAACTAGAGTCTGAAGATTATGGGGTCTCAATCACAGCTTATAGAAGACATCAGGAGGTCACTGTGCATGGAGAAAGAGTTGAGAATTAAGAGCATATGTTAGTGCTCTATAAGGGGTCTGAAACTTAAGTTATTTTCTGTCATAGCAGGAGATAGGGTCACATCCTACTGGCAAGAAATGACAGTGCTAGGGCATCCTCTCATGGAATTCTAGAAGACCTGAAACCTGCATGAACTTCAATATCATTGCAGGATCTATCAGTTCCACATCAGGGGATGGAATCAATTCGTGATTGATGATTGCTTAAGAGGCAACAGAGATAATACTACCAGTATCCATATTGAGCCAGAGAATGGGTCAGAGGGTACATTCTAGTCCTAGCCACACCATCCAGAACTGCAGCTGAGAAGCAACAAT